>CM046442.1:64258584-64442367 GCA_025506515.1 Flaveria trinervia
AGCTCAATGATGACTTTGTACCAGGGAACACTGCCTTGGTTGGTCATGAGTCAGAATATGCTGCATGAGAAAGCAATTATGATAGCATATAGATTTCTCTTCAAACGGTTCTGATCATGCATTTGTTAGTGTGACAGTCAGTCAGGCCGTAATAGTGACAATTGTGTTTCATTATGGATGATTTAAGGGTATTGCTGATGATGACTTAGAAGAGATGGATATTCTGAGCCAAATGGCCTTGATTAATATCAGATCTCAAAAGTTCTACAAGAGAACTGGTAGGAAATTTCCAAGACTCTCGGAAAACCAAAGGTGGTTTTGACAAGAGTAAGTTGAGGTGTCACAAATGCCACAGGCTTGGGCACTTTGCAAGAGAGTGTAGATAAACTGGATCTAACTCCTCTGCACCCTTGTGACTTTTCAAGCAAGAGTCCACAAAACAAAGGGCAACATCCTCTTAGTTCTGGTCATCACTCACAACCTTTATCTCCTGCATATTTTGTCCTTAGGGTCCAATGTCAATTCCATATCCCTGCTGTTATATGCCCCGCGCCAATCAAGTTCAAGTTCCTATTGCACAATAACCTCAAGCCTTACCTGAGCCCTACCATCTCAATCATCTCATCACAAACCTATCACAGCTTCTTCACCCCTGGTGCTGTTGACTGGAGCAGTTTACCAGATGATCTCTCTAGTAATGAGCAATTATTTGCTGATGATGGTCAACATGGTGGTGAACATCCTTTTGGGAATCTAGCTCTCATGGCCCGGAGTACTGAAAGTTCATGCTCCAATGCATCTCACACACCTAACCAGGTATCCTCTGAGGCTAAGGCCAAGCTATGTTTTGAATCTTGCATAGCTGCATTTATCTCTATTAGAGAGGCAAAATGTAGCTTTAATAATCAAAATCTTTGGAGCTTGAGCAAACTTTCCAAAAGAAAAGCTGAATATGAGTCTGTCCTTAAGATAAAGATGATGAGATTTATAAGCTTAAATGCCAATTAAATGATGTGAAAAGCTAAGCTAGAGGTCATTCTTGAGAACCACAGAGAACTCAAGAAAATCATGCAGCTACCAAGTGAGTGTGGCCGCTGGGTATCATCCTGCAAGGGATTTGAAATGCTGCTTAGCAAGCAATCTCTTCGAATGTGAGTTTGGAATAGGTTACAATCACATTGCACCACCTACAGATTTTACTCCAAAATCAATAGTAAAACCTGAAGTGAAAGTAATTTCCAAACACATCATCATGTGTATCATCCTCAAGTGATCACCCAAGATCAGAAGATGAAATCAGTGTTAATACCTCAGCAAATCAATTGCCGATGGTTAACTACTGATAAGCACATGAAGCTGATACTTCAGATGTTGTCCTCAAAGTACCTCAAGTACTGAAGGGCAAGTCACAACATCTGAAAAGCATTTCAAATCAGCTGAATAAAAGGATTAACAACTGCTGAGATCTATCATACGGTCTTCAGGAAGGATAGGAACAGCTGAAGAAAAAGTCTTCGAGTTGTTATAGATCCTTCAATACTAAACACAAGTACTGAAAGGAGAAAGAGGAAAGGAGGAAAGTACTGAAGATCACACCTTCAGTAGTTTCCACTTCAGCAGTTGATCAATCCAAGATGAAGAATAAGCCATGTGAAATATGTGGTAAATTCAATCATCTTTCTGATGAATGTTTGTACAAAAAGGGTTCCAAAACTCAACAGAGATAAGCTCATTAAATCCAGATGGATGAAAGAAAAATGAGTTTGAGACTAAGTTTGTACCACAGTCATCCCATTGTGATAAACCCAAGACTTCACCCAAATCCAAAAAGAAGGATAGGGTTATCATAAAACAACTGATAGTGTTCCTCATGATAAAAATCAGACTAAGTCTGTGAATTTCAAGGAGGAAATGGTGGGTCCCAGAACTCATCAAAAACAAGTATGATATGTCACAAGAGCTGAAAGCTTTAGCTACAAATTAGACACAATTGTTATGATGGTTCAGCATTTGGTGGAGAGTTACCAACTAGAGGCCTTGTGATCAAACACTGAAAAGGCATTTCCAAGCCCAAATCCAAGGAACCCATTTCAGCACCATCTCCACCATCATCAGCTGTTAATCATGAGAAACAAGTTATGGTTAAATCCGTTGATGAAACAGACCCAAAAACAAAAAGGGTTGGTCTCAAAACCTAACTAGTTGTTTATGATAATGCAGGGTTCTTCAGCATGCCAAAGGAGATTGGTATGTAGACAGTGGAGGATCTATGCATATGATGGAAGCAGTTCTCTTTAATGACTACACTCAAGGAAAGAGGGATTTGTTTCATTTGGAAATGATGCTAAGGGTTACATCATTGGGAAAGGATATGTGTAATGGAGAATCAAATTTGATGATGTTAACCATGTGGAGAATCTCAAGTATAATCTACGGAGTGTCAGTCAGATGTGTGATAAAGGGCATGTTGCACTTTTCACAAGCCAGAACTGCAGGATTGTCTCCCAAGTTCTGAGGCTGATTGACAAGGTATTGGATGACATATACTCTCCTGAAGGCCAACAGGATTGGAAGAGTATATGCCTTGGTTTGTCAAAGAAGATTGATTTGAAAGGTCATCCTTGCATGTTCTCAAAGCCTCTCCTCAGGAATCTAAACTGTGGCATAGAGGCTGGGTCATGTAATCTAAAAACATGAATCAACTGATCCACAATAGTTTAGTGAGAGGTCTACCAATAAAGGAGTTCCACTGTGATGAAACTGCACTATGTTTGAAGGAAAACAACACAAAGTCTCATCCCTCCTATTGAAGAAACTAAGTCCACTCCTGCTTGCAGTTACTGCACATGGATCTATTTGGTCCTGTGAGAGTGATGAGCATGGCAAAGAAGAAATACTATCTGGTAATTGGGATGATTACTCCAGATTTGTATGGACTTTCTTCTTGCATTCAAAGGATGAGGTGCTCAGACGATTATAAACTTTGGTGTATGTTGAGAAGCAGTATTCCCTATCAGTCAAGTGTATAAGGAGTGATAGTGGAACTGATTCAGAAACCATACACTTGATGATTTTTTCTATCAAAGGGAATCAAGAGCCAGTTTAGCATTCCAAGGACTCCAGAACAAAATGGAGTAGTGGAGAGAAAGAACAGGACCTAATTGAAGCTGCAAGGTCATGTTGGCTGACTCTGGTTTCCATTGACCTTTTGGGCTGAAGCTGTCAACACAGCGTGCTATGTGCAAATAGAGTTTAGTAAATCAGAGGTTGATGAAGACTCCATATGAAGTTCTAAATCATTTGGCTCCTCTAATTTCATTTTTCAAAGCCCTTGGGTGTCCTTGTTCATTGTCAACACAAAGGATCAACTCCACAAATTTGATCCTAAGGTGGATGCAGGGTATTTGTAGGTTATTCATCCACATGCAAGGCTTACAGAGTCTTCAACTGTAGAACAAAGATAGTGAAGAAACCTTGCATGTGAAGTTCAATGAATCTTCTAAGGATAAAATTCCACAAAACCTATGGAGTGTTTGATCTGGATATACTGCAATATGTTCCTTATCACCTCCAGCTGTTGCAGATCATGTGAATAAATCATCTTCTGCAGCAAGTCTTCCACCTGGTGGTACTGAAGATGATGATGGATATCAGTACTCACCTTTTCAAGTTAGTGATCAACTGCCTGAGTCCACTAAACTTGATGTTCTGTAGCTTCAGCAGCTCATCCACAACAATGCTGATAAGATTTCTGATTCCTCTACATCATTTGATTTGCCATCTCATACTTGGTTTCCAAGTCTGGATCACATCTGCTGCTGCTGAACCTGCTACAAACACTTGCACTGATCTATAGTTACCAAGAGCTGAAGAATCACCCATGTCTCAAATCATTGGTGATATCAATGCGTGTCTCAACCAGAAGTCAATTGTCCAACTTCTGCTTCTATGCTCTCTTATCAGTCAGCTAGAGCAAAGAACTATCATGTTGCTTTGAGAGACAATGGATGGGTTGAAGCCATGCCACTTGAGCTACTTGTGTTCAAAAAGCAGCAAGTGTGGGAACTGGTTCCTCTACCCCAGGTACGTGTGCAATAGGCACTAAAGGGTGTTTAGGAATAAACTGATAAAATGGGCTTATTGTCAAGAACAAGGCTAGACTGGTTGTACAAGGGTTTTCACAAGAAGAAGGTATTGATTATGATGAAACTTGCCCCTGTAGCCAGACTGGAGGCCATTGATTGTTCTTAGCCTATGCTGCATTCCACAATCTTAAAGTTTTTCAAATGGATGTCAAAAGTGTTTTTTTATATGGAAAAATAAAAGAAGAGGTTTATGTGTGTCAACCACCAGGTTTTGAGGACAATAAACATCTGATTGGGTGTATAACTTTGATAAGGCTCTTTATGGGTTGAAGCCAGCTCCTAGAGCCTGGATGAAACACTTTCAAATTTTCTTCTTAAAAATTTCACTAGAGGCTCCATAGATAAAACTTTGTTATTAAGAAAGTGGATCAGCACTTGTTCAAATTTATGTTGATGATATAATTTTTGCATCCTCTGATCCCCAATTGTGTTGATGATTTTACAAGTTAATGAAACAAAAGTTTGAAATGAGTGCAATGGGAGAATACAGTTCTTTCTAGGCTTGCAAATCAAACAAAAGGCTGATGGAACCTTCAGCATCAGTCAAAATATACAAAAAATCTTTGAATAAGTTTGATTTAAAACTGTAAGCCTGTTCTACTCCCATGTGCAACACCACACAACGGATGTAGATCAGAAAGGTAAAGCTGTTGATGAAAAACTTTACAGATGTATGATGGGTCCTTGTGTACTTAACAGCTTCTAGACCAGATATTATGTTTGCAACTTGTGTTTGTGCTAGATTTCAGGCTGCTCCTAAAGAGTCTCATTTGATTGCAGTCAAAGGATCTTTAGATATCTGCAAGGTACACAATCTCTAGGTCTTTGGTATTCCACTGGACACTCTTGCAAATTAGTTGCTTTTTTTGATAGTGACTATGCAGAGGTAAGTTAACTAGAAAGTCAACTTCTGTGGATGTCAATTCCTAGGCAACTGTTTGATTTCTTGGCAGAGTAAGAAACAAACATCTGTTGCTACATCCACTGCTGAAGCAGAGTACATTGCTGCGCAAGTTGTACATCTCAGGTACTCTGGCTTCAGACCAATTATTGGATTATGGCATTACAGAGACTAAGACTCCATTATTAATGGATAGTGCTTCAGCTCTGTGTATTGTCAAGAATCCAGTCCAGCAATCTAGGACAAACATATAGAGATCAGACACCATTTTATTAGGGATGGTTGACAAAAAGGTCTGATTGATCCAAAGTTTGTGCTAGTGCTGATGAGCTTGCAGATATATTACTAAGCCTTTGGATAGTTCAACTTTCCAAAACCTTGTGTTAAGGCTGGTATGCTGAAAAGTAGAATAAGTGACAATACTTATGATCTCAGTAACAAGTACTTGATGATCATAGTAACCATGTCACAAAAAAGTACTGATTCTGTTAAAAGAACTGATGCAGTTACAAACTACTCATGTAGTATAAACTACTGATGTCAGTAAAAAAACATATAAGTATGATGTCCTATGAAACAACTGAAAACAGCTAAAAAGTCTGATGAGTAAGTGTTGTGGACAGTATGAAACAGCTGAAAAGCTAAGAATTGAGGAAAACTACTGATGAGAATTTTCTCTTCAGTCGTTTCCACAAATGCTGGTTCACCCTAAACAGCTGATGACAAAACCATGTCTTCAGTAGTTTCACAACTACTGATGACTAACACCAGTCCTCAGTTGTTTACAACACCTGAAGACAAAACCAAGGTTTTGAGTAGTTTCACAACTACTGATGATAAAAACAAGTCTTCAGTGTTTTCAAATGTCTGATAGTTAAAACAAGTCTTCAGTTGTTTTCATAACAACTGATGACAACACCAACACTTTCAGTCGTTTTCTTTCAACCTTTTCTTAACCTATAAATACGTGCACTTATAGCCGAACGTTCATTAGCCGTTTTTCAAACCTTTCTCTCTCAACAAAATGGCGACCATGAAACTCAAACCTCGACACAACTGTGTTGCTACCTTTCGAAATCGGCTTTCTGGAACAAGTTTGACAATGCCATCGATCTTATGGTGGATTCCAATACTGAACCGCCTTTCTTCAGAATCCTACCATATACCCGATTAACCAGTTCTGGACCAACGTCTCTGTAATAACTGGTGAAAATGATAGCCAAATCACTCTCAGTTGGGTGAACTAGAACAGGTGCTTATCACCCCCGAATCATTCGCAAAACCCTAAATTTGCATGATGGCCATGTAAAGAATAACGAAAGGCACCACTGATATGTCTTTCATCAAACGGGTATGAGGGAGACTTAAGTGCTACAACCATATTCAAAAAGCACTTCCATGATGCTGAAGACTTATCTTTCATATGGTGAATGTCTGCTTGCTCAAGACATTTCTTAGGATCAGAAGTCTCCAGATGACAACAGGTATTGTACTCTATCCTTGAACGCCAAAATCTAAATTTTTCTGAGATAGTGTCATGGAACTAAAGGATCTGGCTCAGAAACCTGTGGCAAACAGATGGCTACTTATCCCAGGTTTCTGATGGCCATATCTTTGAATTAATTAAATCTGATGGCCTTGTTGTCTGGAGTCCCTGCTCCAGCTGTTTTAGCTGAGTATACTCCAGACATAACTCAGATCCTAATCTAAAAGGGCTGCCCGATGCTAAACCCAAGCAAAGGGAACCCACAGCCTCCATGTCCAGATCCAAAGTCCCCACCAAACCCAAATCCAAAAAGTCCAAAAAGGCTACTCAGGGAGATGAGTCCCCTGAGGATGCCCCTATACCACAAACACAGGAAATACATACTGGTTCTAACCCCCCAGTTATGTCCAAGACTCAACCTGCTGAAGCCGCACAGGTATCCTCTCAACAGGATCCTGTTGCAAACCACAATTGGGGATCCCACATTTCTGGAACCTATCTCAATTGAGAGGGTTACCATTGAAGAGCACCTCTCACCCAGGGTGCAATCTGCTCCAGACCAATCTCCATATGCAACCGCCCCTTAAAGCCCAACACTGATAGTTGCTAAAGTGCTGAGTCAACTGCATTCCTCACCCCCTCCCCAGAAACCACTTACCACTGGAATACCTCAACTATTGAGGGGAGGACCAAAATGCTTCTGATACCCATAGCATAGGGGTTACAATGTTCAATCTCCAAGTGTAGAAACGGAGGTTAGAACATCTGGTAAGGCTGCCACTTCTACTGATTCAGCAAATGATCAGGATGAAGTTGGTAGCATCCATAAGACCTTACCAGAGGCAACTGCCAATGAAGGACACAGTCCTGAGGCAGGAAGTCCCCAGTACCAAGAACAAAGGGCACATGCTTCTACTGATCTACACTCAGAGCATGCACATCCTCATTCAATCATGAGGTTAGGTGATACAGCACAGACTCATGATGACCTGGGCTTTTTCTATGATGTAGACCCATAATACCGTCCTAGAGACTGAGGTGAGCAGACTCAAGAGGTGCTAGCCAAAATGTCTCAGGATCAAAGTCCATCTACCCCACAAACCCCACAGATGGCACCTTCAATTGAAGGTTCATCAAACACTAAGCTTAACACCTTAACTGAGCCACCAGCCACTACTTTTGGCACCACCTCTCAGGGACAGAACCCCTCTGAGCAGATGGTTGCTATCTTTCAAAACTCCTTACCTCTCATCACTCCCATCATCACTGACATAGTGCATAAAGCCATTGATGAGAGGATCTCCTCAAATCTACAAACCCTCATGATGATGCTGTTCACAATCAATTTCTGCCTTTCAAGCCTCTGATCCTAATGCAACAAAAGGGGAGACTTCAAAGTCTAAGGCAATGAAAGAAAAGAAAAGAAAGAGTTGATGATGAGAAAGAACCTGCAAAAGAGAAGGAGGTGAGAAAGAACTGATCTCAGAACAGCTGATCACAGATAAAGAGAAGGAAGATCAGCTATCACATATAAAAGAAAGAAAAGTGCTGAGTCAAAAGCTGATGAAGATAAATCCTTAGAAGATCTTGTCAAAGATGTTGATGAAGCTCACAGCAGATCCATGGATAAAATTATAGATCAGCTCTTTCGACAAGGTCATGACACAGCCACACTAGACACTGAATCAGAAGGCTGGAAATAGAAGAGATTCAAGCTAGATGGGCTGGTTATAGTGTGTTGGAAAGGGAAAGATTGGAGATAATGATCGGATTCATTGCCAAATACCTTGGAAGATCATTGATAGAGATAAAGGCCTGGTCCAGAGACAGTATCTTGGAGATAACCAAGAAAATCTGCTCTGCTGGAGGCTATAATAAAGGGTTGATCATCGAAGCACTGGATGAAGCAGGTGCAGGGAAGAGAACTGAAATGGCAAAGCTCTCCAAAGCCAAACTCACCACCAAAATGCTAAGTCAGTCTTCTCACACTCCCACTCAAACACAACCCTTATCTCTAAAATCTCCCAAATCTATCCCTAAACCAAAGCCACCCACAACTCACCCCAAAACCAATTCCTTTACCCCAAAAACCACCTCAAACCTTACCCAGTGATACACCCAGAAGGAGGAGAAGGGTGTTGAGGGTAGAAGAAGATGAAGAAGAGGATGACGATGAAGATTGTCTGCTAATCTCTGCTGTTCTCAACCTTAAAACACCTGAGCACAAAAGTCAACAAGTGATTACACCTGACTTGCAAATGCAGATGGTGAAGGTAGAGATTGAAGAAGCAGAACAACAGAGCAGCACGATGAGCGTTTCTCAAGATGGTTGACAAGGATTTCCCTCAGTCCTCATCCATTCAAGAAATGAAGAAACAGGTTCTGAGGCTGTACACTCTTAGACATACTTTTCAACATCAAAGAGAAGAGTGCAGATCTGGCAAGACCCCAGGGTAAGTTCTAGAATTCATAAGAAGAATATACCAAGTAGATATCATGGCCAAGTGAAGAAGACCTTCAATGCTGCAATTACGTTAGCCATGGTAGTCTCACCCTGGTAAATCATTAAAGAATTCAAGAGAGCTCACAACTCCAAGACAACCCCTCAATCTATTCTTGAGAACAAAATGATCAAGAATGGGTTGTTATACAAAAGACTTGAAGATCTTCAGAAGAGTGAACTCCAGTTGTTGCATGAAGGCCCTCGCCCTAATGAATTTGCTTACAGAGAGATAACAACTGTGGAGTTGAAAAATGGAAAGACAGTGAGATACCTGTCTGAGTATTATGGCCCAGAGTTCTTCTTCGAGGGAGAAGTAGAAGAACTCACCAAGGAGGAACAAGTTGTTCTCCTTGAGGCCTATGCTAGTGAGTCTTATAGACTCATTAATGGGAATTAGGTTTCATGGTTGGGACAAGACTCTGTGTCCAGTTTCCTCAAGACAGAGGTCCCTTCCATACTTAGCCAATCAAAAGATTAGTAACCTTTCCCGCCTATGCTTAACTGATTACCTCTAAGCTGATCAAGAGGGTGTTTCGGCCAAGAATAAGTGGGATCAGCAATAAGTTTAGTGGTTTGGTTGCATTGGTTCAGGGGGAGTTTGTTGGACCAAAAGAACCAATAAGCCTAATCAGAAAAACCTCTAAGTCCCACAGACATTACAACTGCTGAAGAAGATCACAACAGCTGAAGACATCAGCTGATTACAAGGTCTGAAGACAAAGTCTGAAAGTAAAGTACTGAAGAACAAAGACTGAAGACAAAGTCTCAAGCCATCAGATAAAGACAAAGTCTGAAAGTAAAGTACTAAAGAACAAAGACTGAAGACAAAGACTGAAGACCAAAGTGATCAGTAGTTGTCACAACAGCTGAAGTAATTAACTTCAGTAGTTGTGATGGTTTCCTTTCAGTACTTGTAATTTACTTTTCAGTAGTTATAGTTTCAGTAGTTGTAGTTCAGTAGTTTTATGTTTTTGTACTTAAGCATTCTGTGAGATGTAATCAGTAGTTGAGAACATTCTCAGTAGTTTGCATAGTTTCAGCAGTTTGAATAATTCTGTTAGATGTCACTATCTAGTGACATCAGCAGACGTCACATATCCTATATAAGGAATATTGACCTAGTTGTAAAGTGTGACATTGAGCCACCACGAAAGCATATGAATAAAATATTTCTTTTGCAGAATTCTCTCTTTCTATAACCATGTACTGTTACATTGAATGTCAATTGTGTTCTTGTGAATTGTTTAATTCGTTGTTCGAATTCCGCTACAATACTCTCTAATTAATCAAACTTAGTTCACTGATCCTAACATATTCACAAGATATACATTAGCACAACATGAATTTAAACATCGACAAGCAATGAGATCACACTAATAACTGAATCTTATCACAGTCTTCGACTAATTTTGAAATTCTCAAACAGATTAATAATGATTGTTGATATGTTTGTCCACTTAAACCCATGCCCTATCTTTTTCAACAAGCAGAAGACGATTCGTTAAGGTTCGATTAAATGGTATAGAATACTAGGACCCCATAATCATTGGCAAAAACCTTCACTCAACCTCATAATTTCTTGAATTTTGTAACGGTCTTTATAGAGCAAGGCTTGTGCATTAGTGTGCATGTGATTACCGACTGAATATTGCATTCTGTGATGAATTCATCATTTAGATGATTTGACACAACTTAGACCAAAATGGTGAGAGCTTTAGGTCTATACTCACGTATAACAAAGGAGATGATCATTTAATCATGTGTCGATGAGAGCTCTAGGTTAGTACTATCGTATAGCAGAGGAGATCACCACTCCAGGTCAGTACTTCCGTATAGCAGAGGAGATTAGCACAAACACAAGACACATAAATACACCAATCATGGCTCAAAGATATGGCTTATATGATTTGTATCATGGTGGGTGATACATCAATTCTAAATCTAATTTTTTTCGGGACTCAGTTTCCGTGCAAGCCAAAATGATTGCGTAAAACGATACATCCTTAAGCATATATTTTAATTTAAATCATCATACGGCTGTCTACTTTATTCTTCAGGCTAAGTCTACCAATCATATCATTAAAGAAAATGTTTGCTTTACTAGTATTTGCAATTAAAAAAAGATGTAAATCAGATAACAGTATTAGCTACTATCATTTCTCATTTTAAAATGCAATTCATTCAAAAACAAGCATTTCAAGAAGATATACAATCATTTCTTAATAATCTCGAATCAAGTTCTCAGCTCTCTTTTCAATTTTATTTACTTATACTCTCACCCTAAATTTTATTTTTGCAAACATTTTTTTATTTTTTATATTTTATATATTTTTTATTTTTATTTAATTTTTTTTGTAAAACCATACAAAAAAATTATCAAACAAGGTCTTCCAAACTACACTTGAATTTGAATAAGAGGTCTCTCAAGGCTCTGTTGATCCTTGAGAGAGTTTTGTGGATCAACTTCATTGCCTTGAAGGGACGTAATTTCTTCATCAGTTCTAAATAGAAGGTCAGTAAAAGATATAGAAGTTAAACCTAGTGACTCGGGACCTTGGTCAATGTCTAATGGCATTGAACCTATGGTGGTGGTGTACCTTTTTGGCTGCTCAAAGGAGTATAAAGACTCACCCTAAGGGTTTTTAGCTTGGCTTTTGCGCTCATGGGTTTGAGACTGAGGAGATTCAATACCCATGTTAAGGTCAATTGTCAAGGATGGTAAGACCTTAGGCTGAGTGGGAGCCCATTGTTCCACTCTAGTCTTTTTGGGTTGATCATAAGGAGCTTGTTCAATCAGAGAAGATTGAACAAGGGTTCGTTTGGGGCATCTTTGATATGTGATAGTGATGGGGTGAGAAGGTATATTTGGCAATGTAAGGGTAGTTGCTGGTGTGAGTTCATCACTTGTGGGGTCAAAACGGATGTCACCAGGAGCCATTGGCTCAATCATACTTGGAAGCGGAGTAGTATGTCGTCCGGTGAAATTCGTGGTCACTTTGATCAAAGAATTGAAGATGGTTGGCCTCATTTGAGGGATAGTCAGAGCATTTGCATAGACAAGTTGACTTTGGTCCAGCTCACAGTTGCTTATATGCTCAAGAAATCTGGGATACATGAATAATATTTCCGCTGGAGGTTTCCCATAAGATTGGTTAGCACAAACCTTGAGTAGTTAAAGCGAAAGCTTCTCACCATTCCGTGAACTAGGCACCCTAATTCATATGGCATTTGATCCCATCCCGTAGATTTGTTAGATAAGCAATGAAGAACGACATGCAGCAGGAACATCCAGTTATAAGAGAAATTGAACTTGTAGACGACAGACCTGCTAACATCTCCACCATATCCTATTTCAATGTAGGTATTATCTAATTTTGTTGTGGGAAACTCTGTAGGGGCACCCTCATAATGAAGCTCGAGATGCTCCCTCATGTGTTTTTCGGAAATGACCAACTCCTGGCCACAAATGCTCGATCATATTATCAGAACCCCATTTAGGGTTTCAATCTGACCATTGGCCTGAAATTCAGCCATATGATTTGAATTAACTGTAGGGTTAACATTCAGAGTAGTGTAATAAGATGATTAGGTAATAAAGAAAATGGTATCACAGAAGTCAACATCTCGTGAAGAATTAAGAAGTGCGACTTGGTTGTGTTGAGGGTTAAGTGCCATTTGAGAAAGTTGCAGGAAGATGAGTTATGACTTGGGTAAATTGGAGACGAAGGAACCTTTCAAAGCAGTAAACTTGGTAAGAAGATGAAAGTGATTAGTCGGAGTTATTTAGATGGGTGAAATGGCGGTTTAGGCGGTTAGGATAAGATGATGTGATGTTTTAGTGGCTGATGTGACAAAGGCGGTAAGGTTTAGTTCATTTAAATAACCCGACATCATTACCAAGATCTTTACTTTTTATAGAGTGGGGCCCAAAAGATTTCCATTATACAGTACAGACTTTCTTCTCAGGATAATGCATTTCCGAAGGTAATTGTCTTCCAAAGGCAATTTTTACTTCCCAAGGTAAAGTTCTTATTTCTGAGAGTAAAGATTGATTTCCGAATGGAGGTTTTATAAGCTTCGGAAGTAGATCTGATATGTAATCAATCACTTCTTCCGAGACTAAACACTCTTTCGAGAAGGAAATTATCCTGGGAGGAATTTGCTTCGTAAGATATGTAAAACATCTTTCAAGAGTTAATTCCTCTTCGGAAGAATTTATAGTTAGTGAAAATTTCATATAAAGACCTTTTGTAATAGGGCTTAGATTGTTTTGACATAAGACTTAACATATTTTAAAAATGTTTTCAAAACAAAAAGACTAATCAATGTTTATTATCCCAATGGCTGTAATGAGATACTTAAATATTTGTTCATCAAAACCTTTGGTGAACAAGTCAGCATATTGATCATTTGAGTCAACTTTGATTAGCATAATTAAAATTTTCTCATAGCTATCTCTAATGAAAAGGTACCTAATATCAATATTCTTTGTCTTGGAGTGCATCATAGGATATTCAGTGATTGAGATAGCACTATGGTTCTCAGTATGGATAGGAGTGCTCATGAAGTTGAATCCGTAGTCTATCATCTGGTTCTGAATCCACAACAGCTGAGCACAGCAACTCGTAGCAGCAATGTATTTTGCTTCAATAGCTGATGTAGAGACACAAGATTGCTTCTTGCATGAGATGATCCTTCCACTAAGAAATTGACATCCACCTGATGTTGATTTCTTGTTGACGTTGCAGCCACCATAGTCACTATCAAAGTAGCCATAAAGATTGAAATTGTTGTTCCTTGGATACCACAGACCTAATTTTGGTTCTCCTTTGAGGTATCTTAGGATTCTCTTGGCAGCAACTAGGTGCCACAACTTTGGGGCAGCCTGATATCTTGCACAAATGCAGGTTGCAAACAGGATATCAGGTCTACATGCCATGAGATACATCAAAGAACCGATAATTGCCCTATAATGATGTTGATTATTATCCTCCCCCTCAAAATCAAGAGATAGATTATAGTTTTTGGGTATGGGTGTCTTGGCTGACTTACAATCTTTCATGTCAAATCTTTCTAAGATGTCATTGACATACTTAGATTGATTGATGAAACACCCTTCCTTCATTTGCCTCACCTGTATTCCAAGGAAAATTTCCATTTTTCCCATTGAACTCAACTCAAACTTTTTTTTCATGATGCCCTCAAATTCTTTACATATCTGGTGATTTGAGAAACCAAATATTATGTCATCAACATATACTTGAACGAGCAAGATGTCCTTTCCAGACTTCCTTATGAAAAGGAGTCGTATCAATAGTACCTCTTGTGTGACCATTCTTCATGAGAAACTAAGACAGTGTCTCATACCACAGCCTAGGTGCTTGGTGCAGCCCATATAGAGCTTTACCCAATTTGCACACATAGTTAGGGTGTCGTGGTTCTTCAAATCCTAGAGGCTGGCACACATAGACTTCCCTATCTATATCCCCATATAGAAAGTCACACTTGACATCAAGCTGGTAGATAGTGAAATTCTCGGATGCAGCATAGGCAAGGAAGATCCTAACTGCCTCAAAATCGATTCCCTCCTCTTGAGTGTATCCTTGAACTACCAGTCTTGCTTTGTTCTTGATAATCAATCCTCTATCATCTCTCTTGTTTTTGAAAACCCATTTGTGCCTATAAGTACTTGACGAGATGGTAGCGGACATAGATTCCAAACCTTTTGTCTCTTGAATTGAAGTAGCTCCTCTTGCATTGATTCAACCTAGCTACTATCTTTCAAGGCATCTTCTACCTTCTTGGATTCCACCTCAGATAAGAAGCATGAGTACAGACATATATTCCCATGACGATTTTGTCCTCTTGTTCTCACACCTTCAGAGACTTCCCCTATGATATTCTCAATTGGATGAGTGTTGTGAATGTTAAGTCAAGGAATTACCTCTAGTTGCAAAGATAGATCCATATTGGACATATTTTGCACAGGAGCTTGAACACTTTGTCTAGCTGCTATTTCAAACACATTCAATGAGCACTAATTGAATGAATAAGAAGCATCATCATTTGTTGGCTGTGAAGTATCATTAACAGTTGCATGTTCCTTCAAGATGCTCCTTCCATTAGCTTGGTGTTGTGTAGTGTCACCTGATCAATTTGAGGGTCAACTGGTGAATCACTGGTTGAAGCTCCATTATCCCTTGAGATAGTGATACTGTCAGATCTGCCAATAGTGAGAGCTTGATTTGTTGCAGCTCTTGGAGAACATGGAATAGGTCTGGGTTGCTCAAATATTTGGTCATCATCAGAATTACTTTGAGCACCTGTTCTGGCTGAAACATTCTCACAAGATGGTTTAGAATAGTTTGGAAACAAATTTAACTCAAAAATATGATCAGGGTCATTCCCCTAAGACAATGAGTGTGCTCATTAACAACAATGTTGGATGATTCCTCAATTATTGAGTTTTGATGTTATAAACTCTATAAGCTTTAGAGTTAGAGGAGTATCCAACAAAGATACCATCATCTGACGTTTCAGCAAATTTTGCCAAATTATATTTTGTGTTAAGTATGGTACACCTGCTACCAAAGGTCCTTAGAAAACCAATGAACGGTGGCCTCTTGTTCCATAGCTCATAAGGGGTTTTTCTATATGGGTTTACTACAAGAACCCTGTTATGCACATAGCATGCAGTGCTGACTCCCTCTGCCCAGAATGTTAGAGACAACTTGGAATCAGCTAATATAGTTCGAGCAACCTCAATAAGTGTCTTGTTCCTCCTGTCAGCAACACCATTTTTTTGAGGAGTTCTAGGAGCAGTATATTGTCTCGCAGTCCCTTTTGAGTTAAAAAATGACTCAAAAACATGGTCAATTTGATTTTCTATTTTAAGAATAAAATATTTTAACGTTTCAGCAGTTTCATCTTTAGATCTAAAAAGAATAACAATGTAAATCTTGTAAAATAATCAACAATCACAAGGTAGTATTATTTCCTTCCAATGGTCATTATACTTGTAGGACCAAATAGATCCATGTGCAGTAAGTGTAATGGAGTGGTGATAGAGTTAACAACTTTGGATTTATGAGATGCCATGTGTTACTCTCCTTTCAGGCATGTAAACAGTTATATTTGCAGAAAAATTCCTTTTTAGGCAAACCATGTACCAAGTTATTGTTTAGCCATTTATTCATTGTCTTAAAATTTACATGACACATTCGTTTATGCCATAGTGTTGACTCATCACCATCAGCTTTGAAAAGAAAGCATGACACTTCACTAATTGGGGAAGCATTGTTCATAACAAGCTTGTACATATCCCCTTTCCTGGGAGATCTAAGCAGCACCAATTCCTGAGGAATTGTTATCTCGAGTTTGTGGATAATGCACTCATGTTCTGTGAAGAGCATTTGATGCTTTTGATCACAATACACAGAAACATTTAACAGGTTGTGTTCAACCTGTTTGACAAAGCAAACTTTGTCAACATTTTATTTTCCATTGGATATACTTCCTCTTCTAGAAATATATCCTCCGGCCTCACCTCCAAACTAGGCAAGACTTCCATCATAATGTTGAAATTGTTGAAGGAGAGATCTATTCCCTGTCATGTGTGTGGAGTATCCACTATCCATGATCCAAATATTGTTATTCTTGTCATATGGATGTCCTTGCACATAAGATGAGATTATTACTTTTGATTGGAAACACAAGCCTTGTTGGTCTCTTCCAATGATAGAGACATAATTGAACCAAAATTTAAGTATGGGGGTTCAATGCACGTCATTGAAGAAGAGGTTTGGGCCGCAGCCTCTTTCTTGATCTTCCAATCCATCTTTTGGTTGATCGTGGAGGATAAGCTTGTTGAACCTTTTACAGCATGACATTCTTCTAAAGCTTCTTTCTTTTTGGAAAAAGCCTTCATCACCTTTCTTCCGAAGTAGTCCTCTTCTGGGATGGTTTCAAGGGGAATGTTTTGTTCTTTTGGGTCTTGACAGATCTAGCTTCTGAAGCTGTTTTACCATCGGAAGAAGGACTTTCTTCCGAAAGTAACCTTTCTTCGAAAACCAGTTTTCCCTTTTTCAGCACTTGAACCATTTGATAATGTCCAAATGAGAAACCTTCCTGACTCATGCTCTTTTAACATTATTTGCATAATGTGTGGTAGTAGGATTGTAATAACAATCTTTGGCCATGTGGTTTTGCAGACCACATATTATACATGCAATGTTAGTCTTTTGGGAACTTGAGGATAGTTGTTTCTTGTTCTTTTTCTCTTCATTAGCAACCTTTCACTTTAACTTCTTATCCTTTAGTAAAACAGGAGTGCTGGTACTACACCCCTTTTCTGAGTCAGAGTTACCTACCACCTGAATCTAGCGGAGATGAATACACTCTTTTGTTTTAGGTCTGTCATTAGCTTAGACTTTGCCATTTTCATGGTAGTTTTTCTTGCTGCTTTAGCTCTACTTCTTCTGGCTTTCGTGGTTAGAATTTGATCATCACTGGCAGGAGTGGGTAAAGTTACATGGTTCTTCCTTGTGATGGTCCACATAGTTGCATCACTCTTTGACTCATAAGAATGTGGGTTAGCAGATGGAACATCTTTCTCTTTGGTACCACACCTTGTTTATCTTATACACTCATAAGAGTGTGGTGGAGTAATTTCATTTGTTCCCAACCCTCCTTTGTTTTGGTAACAAAGTGTTGAGTGAGAGGACGATGCAAGAATGGCTTGGAAGTTTTGCTCAAAAATAGTATACCTCCTCGCTTGAGCCTTAGTTGTGACAAGCTGGGCTTGAGCCTTAGACAATTTGGATATTAAATCTTTTATTTGAGTCTTGTAGTTTGTATGTTCATGTTTTAATAAGGACAAAGTTTTCTCTAACTCCTTATTTTTTCTTTGATAGTCAGATTCAGCCCTTTTAAAATCGGATTAATCTCCATATTGTAGTCCTAATAGAATTTTACCTTAGCAATATATGCGGGAGTATAGAGATGTTCATATACGTTATTGTCATTTGTTCCTACCATGAGTGTTTGAGTAGGAGTCACAACCTGTACCATAAAGCTCCAGTCAACTTCTTGAGCCATTGTAGTTGTCTCTGTTGAATTCCCAGTAGGCTTTGGTGTATAGGGATGTTGATGGCCTGTGAGGTTCTTGGTTTTGACTTCGGAGCCTTGTATTCCCTTGCAAAATGACCAAGTAAGTTACAGTTGTAACATTTAGCCTTGGTTTTGTCAAACCCTAATTTGTTATTGGTTGGGTTCTGGGGAAATTGCCTTCCAGTTCTCTTGAAGAACTTATTTGCTCTGTATGTTAAGAGAGCCATTTTTTGGACTATGTCCACATATTCCACATCATCTAGGCTGAAGCACTCTAGATCATCAAAGCAATACTAATAGTCACTAGACTGCCCACTTCCTGAAACAAAGGCACAGCTGTCCTGAAGGGAACCATGTTGAGCCTGTTGAGACCTTGGAGTCTCAGGAAATGTAATGTATGGTCCAGAAGAACAGGATGGTTCTTGGGTGTATGTCAAGTACTGATGAGGTTGGCTGGGTCCTAAGACTTCAACAACTATTAAGGCATTGCTAGCAAGAAGACACAAGGGTCTGCTTGTCCGATCGCCTCTCTTGTTTTCCTTCTCCAAATGGTATCCATCAAGGATTCCATAGAGTTCAGTCACGGTGACGGTGTTCAGATTTTCTATCCTCTTGATAGAGAAATAGTAGAACGTCCACTCGTTAGGGAGTGCACTCATGAATTTTGTTGTGAGGTATCTAAGTTCAAGAGTAATTCCCACAAACTGTAAGGAAGAAATGAGATCCATGTACCTGAATTATTGTTGGCTGAGGGTATCTCCAGCAATGTAGGTGAAGTTCTCAAACTGTTACTTTAGTGAATCCTTCTTGGAGTGATTAGAGCTGGAGTACATATTAGCTAGTGCATCAAACAGTTCCTAAGCTGACTTGCAATGCTCAAACCCCACCATGATGGAGTTGGGTATTGTAGTCATGAGAATAGTCATTGCATTGCTGTCAATGTCCAGCTTCTTCCGGTCCTCATCAGAATAGTCTTTAATGTCTTCCCCTATCATGGCACCGTTTTCACCTAGTGCTGCCACCTTAGGTTTATACGGGCCATTAATAATAGATTGCCACATCTTGCTGTCTTGATACCTGATGAAACTTCCATGCGTATGCTCCAGGACCTAAAGTTGTCAGGGTAAAAAAAGGTTGATTAGGATGGTAAGATCTGACAATCAAGAGCCTGAGAAGCTCTGATACCAATTGCAGGATCAGTGTATGTCACTTAACACTTGGATTTCTCTCAAACTCACTTATACTACACTCAGATAAGATGAAGCAGAGTATTTACAAAAAATTGATAATAATATAATAAGTAGCAAACAACACAAAGAAATATTTTTTAAGGTATTTGTATATATTATTTCTCAACTCAGAGTATTACAAGACTCTTACAAGCATATTACATGAGTTACAATGAGATACTATATATACTATTATCTACAATCGGATATCCTTTGATACTAGCTGGAAACCTACAACTAAAGCATATACTACAATGCTAAATTTAAGGTATCTTAGAGAAAGTATTATCTAAGATATGGTAGTCATGACATGTCCAAGACTTACCTTTTGTCACCAACTAAAGTTGGCAACTGTACTAAGTGATAAACGTGAACAGTGGAATAAAGTATGGTCAACTACATGGCTTTTGAGAAAACACCATGCAGTATCTCAAAGGTCTGCAACGGAGTGTCAGAGAGACCATACCTATGTCCACTAGTTCATAATAGTGTCTACCGAAGGTTAGTTAGCTTCGGGTTCCTCCGAAGCCACTTATACTTCGAAAGAGGCTACTTCTTCCGAGGCTTGAGGACTTCTTCTCTTCTTACTTCGGAAGTTGTCTTCGTATCTTTTCTTCTAAGTCTTAATCTTCGGATGTGAATACCTCATCATCGGAAGTTGGAGTTTATCTTCGAAAGGTGATCTTACACTTTGTTTTCGGAAAAACTCTTTTTTCCTTCGGAAGTTCCACACTTAGTTCGGAAGTCCTTTCTTAGTTCTATCAAAATAGTCTAAGTGATTTGGTCTTGGTTGCAGTAGCCTTTTTCTTGATAAAACAATATATATATATATATATATATATATATATATATATATTATATATATATATATATATGTAATATATATATATGTATATATATATATATGTATATATATATGTGTGTATATATATATATATGTATGTATGTATGTATGTATGTATGTAAACTTTTATTAAGCAATTTGTAAAACAATGCTAAATTACAATATAAATGAAACATATCTTACTATAAGGGTAAAGTTTACATATGTGTAACTTAGGGTTACATATGTAACTTTTGTTAAAAAGGATAAAGATGAGTTAATTAAATTAAATCTAATAATATATATATATATATATATATATATATATATATATATATATATATATATATAGTATTTCACTAATTTAATCATTTAAGTGATACATATCTAATAAACTAATACGTAATTAACTAGTAATTATCCTAAATATTACAAATAATAATGTAGACTTATTCTAACTCTAAAAATATCACAAAACAAATCTTTCATCCTCATCCCTACTAAAATATATATTTTTTATTAATAAAAATATCAAGAAAATCAATCCTAATTGAAACCCCTAAAACCTTAATTTTTCACTACAAATAAGAGATCTTATTCTTATTATGTTTTACAACAAACTCTAAATCTAGAGCTCGCGTATCAAAACATCTCACTCATATAAACTATCTTCAAGATCTAAGAAGCTTTCCCCATCAAGTAAGCTTCAGTGTTTTTCGTGTTTTTTGTGTATTTCGTGTTCATACCATTCTAATTTTGTTTTATCAAAATTCAATTATAACTAGCTTAATATATGATTAAATCATTTTTATTTGTAGTAAGCATAGATCGAAAATGGATAAAAGCATCAAATAAACATGAAATCATCACAACTTTACTTAAACACATCAAACTTAAATTTTAAGATTTTGAGAGATTCATAGGAATATCTTCAGACAGCCATATCTTGATCATAAGAAATCATTTTTAAATGATTATTTTTATCAAAATTAAATTTAAATTCATATTTTTCTCACCATATAAAAAATATCTTCTAACTCATTGATTGAACCACCCGAAGAGCTCGTGAAAGTTTAGTGCACAAATTTGTCTAAAGTTGTCAAAACCCTAAATTTTGCAACTTTTCAATATTTTCATGAATGTAATTTAAAGAAACTTTTTTTATTATAAAATAAGAAATATAAAAATGTTTTAAACAATAAAATTCTACACTTTAATGATGTTTCTAGTAATATTCTTCATATCTTCAATTGTAACCCTATATTATACAAGTTGTTTATCCCGTCCTTACTAAACTTATATTTACACTTATTCCCTATACTTTATAAACACACCAAACACACCATTCACATGGTCTACTATACATCTAGAATCGTTTCACCAGGTATGTACTTATATTGAAAGCAAAAGGTTTTGACTAAAGAAGGTCGGGATACATAAGTAATAACATATCACCAACTTTTTCCTAGGAATCCTTCTGCTGGATGTGCTATATGGGATGACACACATCTAGTATACAACGACGTTCTTAAAATTCTATAATAACAACCTCAACTATCCACAAATACAATTAATTAACTAAATAAACTTACTTAGGGCCATCCTCACTTCAAAATACTACAAGTTAATAGCAACCCACCTACTTCATAAGGTGAGTTCATAGTCTCATTTTCTTTTATATTTTAGGGTGGAAATGTACTCTCTCTATAAAACTGGGAATTCAACTTCTAAACTCAAATCTAGTCTTTTGCAAAATTAATGACAACTTTCTAATACTAGTGAAACTAAATTGATCATACATGTTGCTATATTCTATAACACTTTTTAGTAAAAAATGCCTTTATTATTCTAAATACTACAAAACCACTAACTTTGGGGAAGAAATGGGTGTACGTAGATAGATCTATTGGCCTAACAAGCCCATTCGGTACTCGAGATGATGCATGCCAATCAAAACTAAGTATCCTTTCGGTCATCATATTCTTTTGACTTGAATGTAGCTAGATGTTTAGAAACTACATACTAAAAAACATACTATAAGTCTAACTTCTTGTGTTAGGGGGTTAGATGGGAGGGCAATCGATCACCAGGGGGTGTTGTGAACCTATGTATAACAGTTTATTTACTTGTATTTGGAACATTGTTTATTACTTAGACATTGTTTTCTGCTATATGTATACTTTTAAACTTGTGTTCTCACCAACTTTTTAGTTGACATAATTTAGCATATTTTCATGTAATGAAAACAAAGTTCATTGCTTTGCTCACACTAGGTTAAAGGATAATTTTAGTTGTACCTAATTAGACCTTGAATAAAATAAAGACTTATTACTTGTTGGTGTATTTGTTTAAGAATTACGTGTAATCAACTATTTAGTTTGAATAAGTAATTTCCTTTAGTACTCTTTATCCTTGTGTTATAACTCAATTTCATCACGCATTAGTGTTTCCGCTTTATCGGGGTGTGACAACCTCAGTCCAAGCACCCACATCATACATCAATCAGCAATAGCTGAAGACCCACACAATCTTCACAAATTCTATAAACCAAACATACTTGAATTACTTAGGTTGTTTGATCCTTAACGGTGTATTATTACACCTTGAAATGATCATGCATGCCAATTCAAGTAGTGATGGAATTTGTTCTGGTTGGAAATATACAACTATGGATTTTTGTGGATGAACTATGAGGATTGTTGGACCAAAAGAACCAATGAGCCAAGATCAGAAAATCTCTAAGTCCCACATGATATCACAACAACTGCTGAAAGCCTCATCAGTAGTTTGACAAGTGCTGAAGACTTCAACAGCTGAAGATCAAGTGCTGAAGTCCTTAACAGCTGAAGAACCAAAGTGCTGAAGTACAACAGCTGAAGAACACAAGTGCTGAAGCTGAAAGACCAAAGCACTGAAGAACAACAGCTGAAGAGTTCACAAGTGCTGAAGATCAACAACTGATGTACAAAGTCTGAAGACAAAGACTGAAGACATCAGCTGATGATATCTACTGAAGTCATCAGCTGATGAAACACCTGAAGGTCAAAGTCTGAAGATCAAGTACTGAAGCCTCAGTAGTTTGTCACAACTGCTGAAGAGTACTTCTTCAGTAGTTGTGATATCAGTAGTTTTATTTTCTTTGTTTCAGTAGTTTTGTAAAACGACTGAAGAGCTTGTTCTTCAGTCGTTGTAGTTTTATATTTTGTACTTAACTTGCTGATATGTTCTCAGTAGTTGTGAACATTTCAGTAGTTTGTTAAGAATTAGTTATTTCTGTATTGGATCTGCCAGTTGTCACTTTCCGTGATAACAGCAGTGACTGTTGCACTCTATATAAGGAGTGACAACCTATTGTAATCATTGAGTGAAATGAGTAATTGAATGGAATGATTGATTGATTCGATTAGAAATATTCTACATCTATAAACATTCCTAGAAATCAGAAATTCATATTCTCTTCCTATAACTGTATGCGATCTTAATGCTCACAAATATCGTTGGCTTGCTACAATTTGTTTAATTCGTGTTTGTATTCCGCTGCTTTATATTCTGATACGTCAAACTTGTGATCACTGATCCTGTCAAATGGTATCAGAGCAGGTTAATCATTGATCGATCTAATAATTGATCATTGAAACTGCTATTCAAGATCCAAGTTTGATTGAATTAGCTTTTGTTTTTGCAAGAAACGGTTATAGAGATTGAATTTTCTGTATTTCTGCTCATTCATCCTGAGATCTTTTTCTTGGTTTCATTGAGTTTGTTGTGGTTTGTCTAAAACTTTTTAAAACTTGAACTAAACTGTTTTTGAACTGAAAATGACCACTCCCTCCAATGATCCTCACAATACTGGTTCCTCAACCAAGCTCCTATGCTGGTTAGGAATGAGTATAACATATGGCAAAGACGTATGCTCCATCACCTGTCTGTTAACAGCGCAGGGTGTTGGACATCAGTGGTACATGGTCCACACAAGCCTATGGTGAATAACCCGGAAACCAATCAAATGGTTCCGAAGAGGAGGGAGCAATATTCAGATGAGGATAAAAAGTTGCTTGAGATTGATGCAAAAGCCCATGGAATTCTGGCCATGGCTTTGCCCAATGAAATCTATTCAGGGCTAATGCATCATGAAACTGCCCATGACCTCTGGATTGCTTTGAAAGAACAATTTGGAGGAACAGATGAGGTCTTGGCAAATAATAGAGAAATTCTTGCCCAACAATATGAGACATTCTCTCATAGAAAGGGCGAGACACTGACTCAACAATATGAGCGGTTTTCTTGTTTGATCTCTGAACTAAAAATGGTCAAACTTGAATACACCAATATTCAGATGAATAACAGATTTCTGAGATCACTGCCTGAGAGATGGGACCACATATACTATTGTCCTACGCTCCAGTGCAAGTTTGGACAAACTATCTCTCACCCAACTCCATGGGAAATTGCTCACTTTTGAGAGAGAGATAGAACAGAAGAGAAAGTTGTCTTCATCTGGAAAGCTCACTGAAGACTTTATGCAAGGCAACACTGCCTTGGTGGGTCATGAGTCAAATATGCTTCATCTGAATGCCAGTATGATGAGCATATTAATTTCTCTTCGAGCACTTCTAATTCTGCATTTGTAAGTGTTGATGGTCAGTTCACTGGATGTAATAATGACAATTTATGTTTCATTATGGATGATCTCAAGGGGATTGCTGATGATGACTTAGAAGAGATGGATATTTTGAGCCAAATGGCCTTGATAAATATCAGATCTCAGAAGTTCTGCAAAAGAACTGAAAGAAATTCCCAGGACTCTCTGGCAAAACCAAAGTTGGTTTTGACAAGAGCAAGTTGAGGTGTCACAAATGCCAACGGCTTGGACACTTTGCAAGAGAGTGTAGATCAACTGGATCTAACTCTACTGCACCCTTTGTGACTTTTCCTGGCAATAGTCAACAACACAGAGGGCAACATCCTGTCACATCTAGTCATCATCCTCAACAACAATCTCCGGCATATTTTGTTCCTCAGGGCCAAATGCCATATCAGTACCCTGGTTATTACATGCCACAGTCAAATCAAGTTCAAGTTCCTATGACACCACAACCTCATGCATTACCAGAACCTCAGCCTTCCCTTTCTCATCAACAACCTTCATCTCAACAACACAGCTTCTTCACCCCAGGAGTTGTTGACTGGAGCAGTTTACCAGATGACTTGTCTGGTCATGATCAACTGTTCTCAGTGCTGGTCAACATGGTGGTGACAGTCCCTTTGGGAATCTAGCTCTTATGGCTTTGGAGTCTGCTGATACTTCATCTTCCAATGCCTCTACACCTCAGGTATCCTCTGAGGCAAAAGCCAAATTATGTTCTGAACAATGCATAGCAGCATTTGCTTCCATTAGAGAAGCAAATGTAGCTTTAATTAATAAGAACATTGAGCTAGAACAAATAATTTCCAAAAACAAAGCTGAGTTTGAGTTTGTGCTCAAAGATAAAAATGATGAGGTTTATAAACTGAATTGCAAAATAATTGATGATAAGGCTAGAGAAGATGTACTTCTAGAGAAGTACAAAGATCTCAAAGAAACCCTTGCAGTTACCCAGGTCGAGTGTGATAGATGGGTACAATCATGCAAAGGTTTTGAAATGCTTCTTAGTAAGCAATCTGCTTCAAATGTGAAGTTTGGCATTGGCTATAATCACACTGCTCCACCTACAGATTTTACCCCGAGAGCAGAGGTAGAATCTGATGGTGAGAGTGATAACCAATCCATCAAATCATGTGATCTACCTTCTTACAGCACAATCAGAAGTAGCAGTCAGCATCAAGTCCTCCTTGAACCTATCAGCTGATGTTGATGGTCCAAATGCTGACATTCACATGATCAATAAGTTGATCAACTCAGGAGTTAATCCTGAAGGTCCTGAAAGGACTGGAGAGCAGGATTTAACACCTGAAGTTCAAACTTCAACTGCTGTCAGCACTGAAGAGAAGAAAACTGGCAGTAGAAAGAGTTTGAAGGCTACTAAAGAGGATGTCAAGAAAGCAACCAATGCTTCCAAAGCATTGAAGAACAAGTCTTCTGTTGCTTCACCATCTTTAGTTGATGATCAACCTAAGATGAAGAAGAAACCATGTGAAATATGTGGTTTGTTCAATCATCTTATAGATGATTGTTGGTACAAAAGAGGTTCCAAACTCAAACAAAAGAAGAAATTAATAAGAAAATGGTAAAAATGAAAAATGAGTTTGAGACCACATTTGTATCAGCAACATCAAATCCTGTAACCCTTAAGTCCTCAAAGCAATTCAAAAAGGAAGGAGTTAAACAGGTGACAGCTGAGGGTGCTCAAAAGAAGAAGGTGCAACATAGGACCTTATCTAACTCCACTAGCAATGTGTCTGATGAGCTGAAAGCTTATCACAAAAACAGACACAACTGGTGATGATGGTACAACATCTGTTGGGTAGAGTTAACCAACTAGACTCTCCTATGTTGAAACCACAGAAAAGGAGGTCTAAGCCAAAGGACTCCTCTCTACACCATCTTCCTCTTCTCAGGCTGTTGTTACAAATAAACATGTTAGTTTACCATCTATTGATGAGAGCAGGCCCAAAACCAAAAAGGTTTGGGTCTCTAAAACTAACTGATTGTTTATTATTGCAGGGTTCTTCAACATGCCAAAGTAGCATCTGGTATGTAGACAGTGGGGGATCTATGCACATGACTGGGAACATCTCTCTTCTTCATGACTACTCTCAAGGAAAGAAGGGATTTGTCTCTTTTGGCAATGATGCTAGGGGTACATCATCGGTAAGGGCTTTGTATCCAATGGAGAAATCAAATTTGATGATGTTAATCATGTGGAAAATCTCAAGTACAACCTCTTGAGTGTCAGTCAAATTTGTGATAAAGGCCATGTTGCCCTTTTCATAAGTCAAAACTGTAGGATTCTGTCATCCAAAGTTTTGCACTTGATTGACAAGGTGTTGGATGATCACACTCTCCTGAAAGCCAACAGGACAGGAAGAGTGTATGCCTTAGATCTCTCTAAGAAGATAGATCTCAAAGGCAATCCTTGCCTATTTTCCAAAGCCTCTTTTCAAGAATCTGAACTGTGGCACACGAGGCTTGGTCATGTCAATCTCAAAAACATGAATCAGCTTAGCCACAATAGTTTAGTCAGAGGCTTACCAATAAAGGAGTTCCACTGTGATGAAACATGCACCGCTTGTTTAAAAGGAAAACAGCACAAGGTCTCATTTCCTCCTATTGAAGTGTCCAAGTCCACTGCCTGCTTGCAATTACTGCATATGGATCTATTTGGTCCTGTGAGAGTAATGAGCATGGCAAAGAAGAAATACTGTCTGGTAATTGTGGATGATTACTCCAGATTTGCATGGACTTTCTTTCTACATTCAAAGGATGAGGCTGCTCAGAAGATTATTCACTTTGTGCTGTACATTGAGAAGCAGTATTCCCTTCCAGTCAAGTGTATTAGGAGTGATAATGGAACTGAGTTCAGAAATCATACACTTGATGACTTCTATCTTTCAAAGGGAATCAAAAGGCAGTTCAGCATTCCAAGGACTCCAGAACAAAATGGAGTAGTGGAGAGAAAGAACAGGACCCTCATTGAAGCTGCCAGGTCCATGCTGGCTGACTCAGGTTTGCCATTGACCTTTTGGGCCGAAGCTGTCAACACAGCTTGTTATGTGCAAAATAGAGTTTTAGTAAATCAGAGGTTGATGAAGACTCCATATGAAGTTCTCCATCATTTGGCTCCACTGATTTCATTTTTCAAAGCATTTGGGTGTCCCTGTTTTATTCTCAACACAAAGGATCAACTCCACAAATTTGATCCTAAGGTGGATGCAGGATACTTTGTTGGTTATTCATCTACTTGCAAGGCATACAGAGTCTTCAACTGCAGAACAAAGATGGTTGAAGAAACTCTACATGTCAAGTTTAATGAATCTCCAAAGGACAAGATTCCACAAAGTCCTGTGGAGTTATTTGATTTGGACATACTGCAATATGTACCTATCAAACTCCTGCTGTTGCTCCTGTCAACAGTTCACCACCTGGTGGTACTGCTGATGATGATGATGATTGCAGTTCTCACCTCTTAGGTTTAGTGATCAGCTGCCTGACTCAACTAGACCTGATGTTCCTGTAGCGCCAGTAGCACCATCCACAACAAATGCTGATGAGATTTCTTCGAATTCAACTTCCTTTGAATTACCATCCACTGATTGGTTTCAAGGAAATGATTCACCATCACCATCTGTTGCTGCTGAACCGGCTACAAACACTTGCACAGATCTCATTGTGTATCAAGATCTGAAGAATCACCCTATGTCTCAAATCATTGGTGATATCACTGCTGGCGTATCAACAAGAAGTCAATTGTCAAACTTCTGCCTCTATGCTCTTCATCAGTCAGCAAGAGCCAAAGAATTATCACATTGCTTTAAAGGACAATGGATGGGTTGATGCCATGCAGCTTGAGCTTCTTCAGTTCAAGAAACAGCAAGTGTGGGAACTGGTTCCTCTACCTCCAGGTAAGTGTGCAATAGGCACTAAATGGTGTGTTTAGGAACAAAACTGATGAAAATGGGCTTATTGTTAAGAACAAGGCCAGACTGGTTGTTCAGGGGTTTGCACAAGAAGAAGGTATTGATTATGATGAAACCTTTGCCCCTCTAGCCAGACTGGAAGCAATTCGATTGTTTTTAGCTTATGCTGCTTATCAAAAACTTAAAGTCTTTCAAATGGATGTCAAAAGTGCATTTTTGTATGGAAAAGTTAAAGAAGAGGTTTATGTATGTCAACCTCCAGGCTTTGAGGACAATAAACATCCTAATTGGGTGTATAAGCTTGATAAAGCTCTTTATGGGTTAAAACAAGCTCCCAGAGCCTGGTATGAGACATTATCAAACTTTCTTCTGGAAAACAATTTCACTAGAGGCTCCATAGACAAGACTTTATTTATTAAGAAAGCTGGGCAGCATAATCTACTTGTTCAAATTTATGTAGATGATATCATTTTTGCATCCTCTGATCCAAAGTTGTGTGATGCCTTTACAAAGTTGATGCAACAGAAGTTTGAAATGAGTGCCATGGGAGAATTACAGTTCTTTCTGGGGTTGCAAATCAAACAAAAGGCTGATGGAATTTTATTCATCAATCCAAATATACAAAAGATCTTTTGCAAAAGTTTGATTTACAAAACTGTAAGCCCTGTTCTACTCCCATGAGCAGCACCACACAACTGGACTCAGATCAGAAAGGTAAAGTGGTTGATGAAACACTTTACAGATGTATGATTGGGTCCTTGATGTATTTAACAGCTTCTAGACCAGATATTATGTTTGCTACATATGTTTGTGCTAGATTTCAGGCTGCACCTAAAGAGTCTCATCTGATTGTAGTCAAGAGGATCTTTAGATATCTGCAAGGCACTCCATCTCTAGGTTTATGGTATTCTACCAGACATTCTGGTAAATTAGTTGCTTTTGACACAGTGACTATGCAGGGTGTAAGTTGACCAGGAAATCAACTTCTGGTGGATGTCAATTCCTAGGCAACTGCTTGATTTCTTGGCAGAGCAAGAAACAGACCTCAGTTGCTACATCCACTGCGAAAGCAGAGTACATTGCTGCTGCAAGCTGTACATCTCAGGTACTCTGGCTTCAAAACAAACTTTTGGATTATGGCATTACAGAGACTAAGACTCCATTGTTAATGGATAGTGCTTCAGCTCTTTGCATTGTCAAAAATCCAGTCCAGCACTCTAGGACCAAACATATAGAGATCAGACATCATTTTATAAGGGATTGTTTTGAAAAAGGTCTGATTGATCCTAAGTTTGTGCCTAGTGCTGATGAGCTTGCAGACATTTTTACTAAGCCTTTGGATAGTTCAACTTTCCAAAACCTGGTGTTAAGGCTTGGTATGCTGCAGCTAGAATAGGTGACAACTACTGATGATCTCAGTAATTCATACTGATGATCATGAGTGCCTGTCACATATAAGTACTGATGAGCTCTTTTAACCTCAGTAGTTTTTTCTCTTTAACTATTGAAGGCTAAATGTCTCACAAGTACTGAAGTACTTCATCTGCTCTAAACTACTGAAGTAGTTACAACTACTGATACAGTCATAACTACTGCAATCAGTAAAAACAGATAAGTACTGATGTCCTATGAAACAACTGAAATCAGCCATAAAGGCTGATGAATGTGTTGAGGATAGTTTGAAACAGCTGAAAAGCTAAGAATTGACGAAAACAGCTGAAGAGAACTTTCTCTTCAGTCGTTTGTACAACTGCTGTTTCATTTTAAACAACTGAAGCAAAACCACGTCTTCAGCAGTTTTATAACTACTGATGACCAATACCAAGTCTTCAGTTGTTTACAACAGCTGATGACAAAACCACTGTCTTCAGTAGTTTCATAACTACTGATGACAAACACCATGTCCTCAGTTGTTTCAATCATCTGAAGTCAAAACCACGGTCTTCAGTAGTTTTCTAAACTACTGATGCCTAACACCACGACTTCAGCTGTTTCAACATCTGAAAGGATAATACCATGTCAACGGTCGTTTAAAACTACTGATGACTAACACCACATCCTTCAGTCGTTTCCTCACCCGTACCCTATAAATACCCTAACCTGAGCTCTCCATGCTTCATCTTCTTCAAACCTAACGTTCCTCTCCAAAACTTCCATGGCGTCTATGCAAATTAAACCGCGACACAACTGTGTTGCCTACCTCACAAAATCGCCGATCTGGACTAAGTTCGATGCTGCTATCGATCTTATGGTTCAGTCCCCATACAACAAGGCATTCCTTCTGAACCCCGTTTTACATGCCGAATCCTTGAACCAATTTTGGATGAATGTTACTGTTACAACTGAGGAGAGCAACACACGACCCCTCTGGTCCGTAGTCAACAACAAAGAAGTAGTGATTACTCCTGCAACAATCCGTAAAATTCTTCAACTGAGTGATGCTACCTCTCCTGCTGGATATCCGAAGGGCACCATAGATCTATCTTTGCTCACATGGATATCAAGGCGATCTCAGTGCCTCCACCATCATGAAGAAACACTTTAATGACGCTGAGCGCCTGATTTTTCACATCGTAAATGTATGTTTGGCCCCTAAGACGTCGTCTTGGGATCAAATGTCCACCAAATGGCAGCAGGTAATGTATTCTATCCTTGAGCAACAACCACTAAACTTTTCAGAATTAATATTTTCAGAGCTCAAAGATACGGCTCAAAAACTAACTGCCAACCGTTGGATACTTTATCCACGGTTCATAATGGCCATTATTACCGACCAGCTTAATGCTGAGGGACTTGTTGGCTTGGGAGTCCCTGCTACGGCTGTTCTGCCGGAAGTATACTCCCGGCACAACTCTGACCGGACACTCAAACTGGCTGCCAAGCTGCGAAAACCCACGCAGCTGGAACCCACAGCCACCACCTCCAAATCCATTGTCCCCACCAAACCCACCAAAAAGAAACCCAAAATGGCTACTCAGGGAATTGAGTCCCCTGAGGATGCTCCTGCACCACAAACGCAGGATATATCCACTAGTCCTAACCCCCTAGTGGATACAATGACTCTTCCAGCCACAGCCGCTTAGGCTTCCTCTCAACAGGAGCCTGCAGCAACCCAAGGGGCACCTACTTATCTGGGATCTCACTCACTTGAGGAGATCGCCATTGAAGAGCACCATCCACCCCAGGTGCACACAGCTTCTAACCCTTACCCCAAACAACCACCCCTCACAGCCCAACTTTAATAGTTGCACAAGTGCTAACTCAATTGCACTCCTCACCCCCTCCCCAGAAACCACTTACTACTGGGAATTCCTCTACAATGAGGGGGAGGACACAGTGCACCTGAGAACCCACAGCACAGGGGTTTCCCAATTCTATCTCCTGGTGTAGACAAGGAGCTTAGAATATCTAGTGAGGCTGCCACCTCCTCTGACTCAGCACATGACCAGAGTGAGGCTGGTAACATTGCTAAGACCTCCCTAGAGGCAACAGCTGATGATGGACATTGTCCTGAGGCTGGAAGTCCCCAGTACCAAGCACAAGGGGCACATGCACCAACTGGTCTACACCCAGTGCATGTAAATCCTGCTCTAAGCAGGAGGTCAGGTGATTCAGTATCAACTGATGATGACCTGAGCTTCTTCTATGATGTAGTTGCTCAAAATACCATTCTAGAGGATGAGGTTAGCAGACTCAAAGAGCTGCTGGCCAAGATGTCTCAGGATGCAAGTCCATCTGCCACCATCATACACCCACAGATGGCACCTTCCTTGAAGGTTTCCCAAACACATAGCCACCCCAAAATCAACCACCTGCCTCTGCTTCAGGCCCTATTTCTCAGGAACAGAACCCTCCTGCGCAAATAGGTGCTGTACTCCAAAATTCCCTCCCTCTCATCACCCCCATAATCACTGATATAGTGATCAAAGCCCTTGATGAGAGGCTTTCCTCAACATTACAGCCCCTGGTTGATGCTGCTGTCCAAAAGACTCTTTCTGCGGTACCAACCCCTTCCTCCAATGCAACCAAAAAGGGGGAGAGTACTGCAGAAAGAAAGAAAGAGGAAAAGATCTGAGGAAAAGGAAGAGGAGGAAAAAGAAAAGCAACCTCTGCTCACTTACAAGCGAAAGAGAAGTGCTGATGATCACACTGCTGAAGACAATCCTTGGAGGAGCTGGTCAAAAAGCTGACACCACACATAGCCGCTCCATGGATAAAATAATTGAACAACTATTCAGGCAGGGGTTTGACACAGCCACACTGGATAGTGAGAGCAGAAGGTTAGAAGTACAAGAGATACAAACCCGATGGGCAGGGTATGATGCTCTTGAGAAAGAGAGGTTGGAAATAATGATCCGCTTTATTGCAAAATACTTGGGAAGATCATTAATGGAGATCCGCGCATGGTCCAGGGACAGCATTCTGGCTATAGCCACCAGAATCTGTCTGTCTGAGCAATTCAACAAAGGGATTATTGTGGAAGCCCTTGATGAGGCTGGGGCTGGCAAAAGGTTAGAGATGGCTAAACTCACAAAGGCGAAATTAACTACAAGGATGCTAGATCAACCTCCCTTCCACCCACTCACAGATCCTATCCCTCAAATCTCCCAACCAACCTCTAAGCCAAAATCCAAACATCCTCTTTTCTTCAACCAATCCCTTCACCAACCCAACCATCATCCAGTGATGTACCCCGAAGGAGGAGAAGGGTGCTGAGGATGGAAGAAGAAAAAGAAGAAGAGGATGAAGATGATAGTCTGCCACTCTCTGCTGTTCTGAAGCTACAAAACCCCGAAGTCAATCCATGATCACACCTGACTCTCAAAGGAAATGGTCAGAGTCAAGATAGAAGAAGAAGAACAGCAGAAACAGCACGATGAGCAACTGTTGAAGATGGTTGACAAGGAATTTCCTCAGTCATCATCTATTCAAGCCATGAAAGGGCATGCTCAAAGGCTGTACACTCTCAGGCACACCTTTCAGTATCAGAAGGAAAGAGTGAGAGTATGGCCAGACCCCAGGGTGAGTCTAGAATCCATAAAAGAACTATCCACACAGATACAACGGCCAAGTACGAAAAACAATAGAATCTACCATCATGTTGGCCGTTGTAGTCTCACCTTGGGAAATCATTGATGAATTCAAGAAAGCTCACCAAGCAAAGAAGACACCTCAAGCCTTACTAGAAAACAAGATGATTAAGAAGGGGTTGTATATAAAAAGCTTGAAGACATCCAAAGAATGAGCTCCAGTTACTCCTTGAAGGCAACCATCCTGATGAATTTGTATATAGGGAGGTAACTACGGTGGAGCTGAAAAATGGCAGGACCATGAAGTACTTATCAGAGTACTATGGTCCAGAGTTCTTCTTCGAAGGAGGAGCTGAAGAACTCTCTCAAGAGGAACAATTGTTCTCCTTGAGGCCTATGTTCGTGAGTCATACAGACTCATTATGGGGAAGTAAATCTCATGAATGGGATAACAACTCTGTGTCCAGTTCCCCAAAACAGAGTTCCCATTCATACTCTGCCAAACAAATATTTGAGATTTCTTCCCAGGCCGGAGCATACATGGGTCATCTTCTCTACTGATCAAGAAGGAAAAAGACCAACATTTTGGCCATCAATAAGTGGGAGTATAAATAAGTTAGAGGTTTTGGCTGCATTGGTTCAGGGGGAGTTTGTTGGACCAAAAGAACCAATGAGCCAAGATCAGAAAATCTCTAAGTCCCACACGATATCACAACAACTGCTGAAAGCCTCATCAGTAGTTTGACAAGTGCTGAAGACTTCAACAGCTGAAGATCAAGTGCTGAAGTCCTTAACAACTGAAGAACCAAAGTGCTGAAGTACAACAGCTGAAGAACACAAGTGCTGAAGCTGAAAGACCAAAGCACTGAAGAACAACAGCTGAAGAGTTCACAAGTGCTGAAGATCAACAACTGATGTACAAAGTCTGAAGACAAAGACTGAAGACATCAGCTGATGATATCTACTGAAGTCATCAGCTGATGAAACACCTGAAGGTCAAAGTCTGAAGATCAAGTACTGAAGCCTCAGTAGTTTGTCACAACTGCTGAAGAGTACTTCTTCAGTAGTTGTGATATCAGTAGTTTTATTTTCTTTGTTTCAGTAGTTTTGTAAAACGACTGAAGAGCTTGTTCTTCAGTCGTTGTAGTTTTATATTTTGTACTTAACTTGCTGATATGTTCTCAGTAGTTGTGAACATTCAGTAGTTTGTTAAGAATTAGTTATTTCTGTATTGGATCTGCCAGTTGTCACTTTCCGTGATAACAGCAGTGACTGTTGCACTCTATATAAGGAGTGACAACCTATTGTAATCATTGAGTGAAATGAGTAATGAATGGAATGATTGATTGATTCGATTAGAAATATCTACATCTATAAACATTCCTAGAAATCAGAAATTCATATTCTCTTCCTATAATGTATGCGATCTTAATGCTCACAAATATCGTTGGCTTGCTATAATTTGTTTAATTCGTGTTTGTATTCCGCTGCTTTATATTCTGATACGTCAAACTTGTGATCACTGATCCTGTCAAGGATATGCGGACAGAAGAAAAGGCTAGGTATTATTCAATTGTATGTATTTATGTATATGTATTACTAGGTTAACTCAGCTCCGGCGAGATTCCTTCTTTGTCTTCCTCAACACGGCCACTTGGTCCCCTTCCGTCGTCTTCCTCAGCTCCGGCGAGATCCTCCGACGATGACACTTCACATAACGAACACTATTATTATTATTATTATTATTCTCTCCAGAGAAGAACCATCAACGTCGCCGGAAATCGTTGACGGCAATAAGAACTAAAACGGTGAGCCATCGATGAAAGTGTTTGTCGATCGGCCCGTGTTTTGACCCACTGTAAAAACTTTCCTTATAATTCTTCTTCTTCTGCTACTGTTGATTCACAAAGCTTGATTTTGAGTTCATCGAAACCAAATTCAACGCCCATTTGAAGAGGCAGATCAGATCTGCTGACTGTTGGTTACCACCATCGTCGGACCGCCGCCATCTGTTTGCTCCAGCGGTTTGAACTTCTGTCGTACACCAGTTTTGTTCATCTGTGTGTGCGAATATCAGGGTTTGCACTTGCTGCCGCTGGTAATTTGCACTTGTAGCCGCTGGTAATTTCAGCACCCTACCATCTAATTTCAAACAATTAACACCACCTTCACCACCCTACGACCACCATCTCAACCCACCATCACCACCCCCCCCCCTTGTTGCCACAGGTAATTTCAGCCCCAAACTACAGCCTCCCTCTCCACGACCAACCTCCATCACCACCGTGAACAACCCCCATAAATAACTTGCAACCCCACCTCCATCTCGAAGATCCACAACTACCACAACCTCACCTCCACCCATCTACCATCTAAATCACCAATTTGTTTTCTTTTTCACTTATCTTTTGTTTATTTTTCTTCAATTCAAGGTGAGACACCTGCTCCGACCCGCACCACCTGACCAACCCATCACCAAACCCACAACATCACACCGAAGACACCTACTCCAATCAGCACCATCATCAAAGCCTCCCCCACATTACCCACCCACCCCTGCCACCCATCGCCAACCTGCGGGGTTATCATTTGGTAAGATCGTTCAATCCCGGGCATTCATTTCTCAATTCTAGTTTTAGATTGTTGCTTTCTCCTTATTTGTTATATTACTACGTCCTGAGTTGTTTATGCGCTGATTGTTGCATTTGTCTGTATATTTCTAGTGCTGCTTTGCTTTTTTTAAGGTGTGTTTCGTGTTTAGTGCTTATTTCGTGTTTTTGTGCTGGTTTTTGGTCGCAAAGGGTTAGTGAGGTACAATAGATAACAGGAGTCATTACAATGCTCTACGATCATGTTTGGGGAGGAGAGGTGCTTCTTGAGAGAGAAATGGTTATAGACTACGAGTAGCATGGTGGAATGTAGGCACCCTTACTAGTAAGTTATTAGAGTTAATTGATGTGCTGAATAGACGTAGGGTGCAAATAGCATGCCTTCAGGAGACTAGATGGCGGGGTGGGAGAGCAAAAGAGTGCAATGGGTATAAACTATGGTATTCAGGGTCAGATGGTGCAAAAAATGAAGTAGGTTTTCTAGTTGCTAAAGAACTTCAGGATAATGTAGTGGAGGTGAGAAGATAAGATGATAGACTTATGTTGCTAAGAATAGTAATAGCGGATGAGGTAGTGGCAGTAGTTAGTGCGTATGCACCACAATTTGGATTAGGGGAAACGGAAAGAAATAAGTTCCGGGAGACTTTAGATCATGTTATGAGGGAAATACCTAGAGAAGAAAAAATATGCATAGGAGGTGATTTTAATGGGCATATCGGTAAGGGTAACGATCATTTCCCGTCAGTTCATGGAGGCTTTGGGTTTGATCTGAGGAATGACGGCGGAAGGGAGCTCCTTTACTTTGCTTTAGCGCATGACCTAGGCATCATAAACTCGTTTTTTAAGAAGAGAGACTTGCATCTAATCACGTTTAGCAGTGGCGGGAGACACACGCAAATAGACTATCTGCTGATGAGGAGAGAAGACCGTAACTCGTGGAAGGACTGTAAGGCAATCCCGGGAGAGAGTGTAGTGACTCAACATCATATGTTGGTGGCTGATCTACACGTGAAGAGAGCAATTGTCTAGCAAATTAAGAGATTTAGACCTACGATCTGATGGGGCCAGCTCAAAGACGAAAAGATTACCACCTTTAGAGATAAGGTCATACCAATGATCCAAACTGGGCCACAGAAAGAGGCAAAATGTGGGAAGATATGGCAACTACAGTTATGCAAGCAGCTAAAGAAACTCTTGGACTTGCAACAAATAGGACAGTAGGACATAAGGAATCCTGGTGGTGGAATGAAAATGTACAGGAGAAGGTAAAAATTAAACAACAAAGTTTTAGAGACCTTTTACAATGTAATAATGGCGAAGAACGAGCAGAGCTAAAACATAAATATAAGGAGGCTAAGCGAGAGGCAAAAAAGTCTATGTCAGAGGAAAAGACACAGCGTACGAGAAAATGTATATGTGATTAGAGACGAAAGAAGGAGAATATGACATGTTTAAGATTTCCAGGGCAAGAGAAAGTGGAAGACAGGACCTGAGAATGGTAAAGTTTATAAAGGCTGTGGATGGAAAGGTCTTGGTGAAGGAGAACGACATCAAGGCGAGATGGAAAACATACTTTGATAACCTTTTCAACATAACGAACCCTAATCAACAATCTGCCATTGATAGAACAAACCAACCAAACCAACAAAACAAGTGTTATTGTAGAAGCATCACTGTCGACGAAGTTACGAGGGTGCTGAAGAAAATGGGTAGGGCTAAGGTAGTGGGGTCAGACAACATATCGATTGAAGTGTTGAAGTGCCTAGAAGACGAGGGCCTGGAATGGCTAACAGACTTATTCAACACTATCGTCAAAACCAGGAGGATGCTAGAGCAATAGAGAAGCAGTGTCATAGTCCCCATATATAAGAAAAAAGGAGATGTACAATGTTGCGCAAATTTCAGGGGAATTAAGCTATTGAGTCACACGATGAAACTATGGGAAAGACTTATTGACACGAGAATTAGACGAGAAACCCAGATGTACAGTGTTGGATGAGATGAATAAGTCTATAAAAGAGCGAGTCCCATGGTGCATGTTGTTTGCGGATGATATTATCTTAATATCAGAATCTAAAACGGTGCTTAACGAGAGGCTAGAACAGTGGAGAGCCGCACTAGAGAGTAGAGGCTTAAGGATAAGTCGCTCTAATACGGAATACATGCATTGTAACTTTAGTGGGGGGGGGGGGGATGAAGAGGACACCCAAATAAGTATCCACGGTATGACAGTACCACAGACATCTAGGTCAAATACTTGGGCTCATACATACAGGAGGACGGAGACATACATAGCGATATAGCTCACCGTGTGCAGTGAGGATGGTGCAAATGGAGAGCAGCATCAGGGATCGTGTGTGATAAGAGGTTCCCAGCAAAACTAAAGGGAAAACTATACAGAGTGACAGTTCATCCAGCTCTGTTATACGGAACAGACTGTTGGGCCATAAAGAAATCGTACCAGAGACAAATCGAGGTCGCGGAAATGTGAATGCTGAGGTGGATTGTGGCTACACAAGATTGGATCGAATAAGAAACGACGTGTTTCGACAGAGGCTAGAGGTGGCTGGTATCATAGATAAAATACGAGAGGGATGATTAAGATGGTTTGGGCATATAAAGCGGAGGCCGTTGGTAGCACCAGTTAAAGCAGTAGAGAACATCAACGTAGAGGGTAGGAGGAGTAGAGGTAGAACTAGGTTGACTTGGACGAGGTATTAGGCGAGATATGGTAGACTTGCACCTCTTTGAGCACATGATCGAGGATAGGAGTGCGTGGTGGCGTAGAATTAAAACTAAGGACTTTTAGCGGGATGTGTGGGTAGGAAGGGTAGTCGTAGACTTAGTTGCGGGACCCCTGTTTTCTTTAATATGCCCTTTCGTGTGTTTCTTGACGATTATTTGTTGTACTCAATTTCTCAGCTTTTATGTGATCTTTACCTGTGTGTTGTATGCCGTATATTATCATTGTTACGGTTATTATTTTCCTTACTAAGTCGGGGGTCTCTTCGGAAGCGGTCTCTCTATCTTCCAAGATAGAGGAAAGACTCGCCACCAACCTCCCCTCCCAGATCCTGCTCTTGAGTGGGATTTACTGGGTATGTTTGTTTATTTGTTGTTTGTTTGTTTACTAGTCTTTATCGGTGAAAAAGACAGATATGAATGAGTATTTGTCTACTCGTATAGACTAATGCAGTTGAACACAAACAATTACTTATGCCTAAGTACATAAGTACAAACAAGACCTTGTAAATCCACAAAGACAATTATGGATGTATAAAGAACATATGCTTGTTAAGAACAACATATGTTGATACTATTATTTCGTACCTTGTATTTAGCATTCCAAGATTATAAATCAGTGAGTTATGTCATTGTACAAGTCATTAAATCTCACCTATAATTAAATAAAGTTTTTACCCTTTTTGTAACACTAAGAAAAGTACTTACACATAACTTTAGCAACAAAAAACCCTGATTTTAGTATTGAATGTTTCTTATCAATATACAATGAATGAGTATTTTATATTGTTATGATCATTGGTTGTTGTATTTGCGCTACAATCATCAAAGAAATCATTCAATATATTTTATCCTTATTAATTGTAAACCAACCAACATTGTATAATCTTATTAGTTGTGCATAGTTTTTGTAACCAATAGTAATACACGTCGTGGTATGCTATAGTATGTAAAGCTTAGTAGTTATAGCATGCCATTGGTCCTAAACATTCAATAGATGTTCCTGATTTATTACAATGTTTAGCTTTCATAGTATACACACTTATCCTTGTATAGTGTTATGATTAGGTGTTTTACACACTTGTTACACCATCACATCTTTTGTAATTAGTCAATCATGATCAAGCAAAAACATTGAAAGAATGAACTTGGGTTATTTACATTCACGTATTGCAATATGTATGTGTATTACAATTAATTATTAGAGAATTCTACTTATCTTATCAACTGACTTACAAAAGTTATGATTTTTTCCGATCTAATAACTCCTTCGATAGGCAAGTTTGTGAAGACATTACACGATGTTCTTTTTTATATAAGTTTTTGAATGTTACTAAAAACTTCCAAGATTAGTATTGTATAAAATGTTAATAACGAATTATTATTTTGTTCTATTACAGTTTTGGTGTATTTATTTGAGCTTCATCCTACACATACATATACATATACATAAACATACACATATACATATACATATACGTATACCTATACGTATACATATACGTACAAAAATACGTATACATATACGTATACCTACACGTATACATATACGTATACATACACATATACATATACGTATACATACACATATACATATACGTATACATACACGTATACCTATACGTATACCAAGACATATACATCTACGTATACATATACGTACACATATACGTACACATATACGTACACATATACGTACACATATACGTACACATATACGTACACATATACGTACACATATACGTACACATATACGTACACATATACGTACACATATACGTACACATATACGTACAGATATGCGTACACATATGCGTACAGATATGCGTACACATATGCGTACACATATGCGTACACATATGCGTACACATATGCGTACACATATGCGTACCCATATGCGTACACATATACATACACATATACGTACACATATACGTACACATACGTACACATATACGTACACATATACGTACACATATACGTACACATATACGTACACATATACGTACACATATACGTATACATATACGTACACCTATACGTATACATATACGTACACATATACGTATACATATACGTATACATATACGTATACATATACCTATACATATACATGTACATGTACATATACATATACATGTACTATACATGTACATATACATATACATATTACACATACACATACATATACATATACATGTACATATACATATACATGTACATATACATATACATAAACATACACATATACATATACACATACATATTACACATACATATGTACATATACAGATACATATTACACATACATATACATATACACATACGTATACACGTATACGTACACCTATACGTACACATATACGTATACATATACGTACACATATACGTATACATATACGTACACATAACGTACACATATACGTACAGATATGCGTACACATATGCGTACACATATACATACACATATACATATACATGTACATATACATATACATATACATATACATATACATATACATATACATATACGTATACATACACATATACATACACATATACGTACAGATATGCGTACACATATGCGTACACATATGCGTACACATATACATACACATATACATATACATGTACATATACACATACATATTACACATACATATACATATACACATACATATACACATACATATTACACATACATATGTACATATACAGATACATATTACACATACATATACATATACACATACGTATACACGTATACGTACACCTATACGTACACATATACGTATACATATACGTACACATATACGTATACATATACGTACACAAATACGTATACCTATACGTACACATATACGTATACATATACGTACACATATACGTATACATATACGTACACATATACGTATACATATACGTACACATATACACCTATACCTACACATATACGTACACATATACGTACAATATACGTACACATATCGTACACATATAGTATACATATACGTATACATATACATATACATTACATATACATATACGTATACATACACGTATACCTATACGTATACCAAGACATATACATCTACGTATACATATACCTATACATATACATGTATATGTATACGTATACATATACATGTATATGTATACGTATACATATTACTGTTGGATCTTGTATGCCCAAGACACATAGAAGATTGATGTGGTTAGTGTGTTATGATCCAAGTCAGGTCATACCCAATAACGAGCTTAACAAACACTAACAAATATTTAATTGTTGATAAGATCATACAATAAATATTAGCACCTATTTAGCAAATTGGTTTTCTAAATATTGCTTTTGTGATAAGAACAATATTATATGGATAATTTTGTTCATGGGATTTTATTTGATACTTTTTTAGTTGGCTAAAAAGTGTCAAATAAAAGTGTGACATGTTATAAAATTAGACTTGTTTTAATTTTATAACTAAAATTCATGAATAAGTGTTATTTTTTTTAAATTAAAAATGGGTGGGAACCCTTTTGGGTTTGGCCTTGCGGCCGCCCAAGGGTCCCTTGGAAACCCCATTTTGTGTCTTGTAACAAGGAGTTTTCATTTTGACACACACTCTTCCATCTTTTCACCTCTCTCTCTCTCAAAACTCACAAGGCAAGAACTCCCATTCTTACCACAAGAATTCGGATTTTGGCTGCATTTTGGGGCTGGATTTCGAACTTGAAAGAAAGATTGGAAGATCATTTTAGTGCAATAGGCTCCCTAGCATAGCAAGGTGTTTGAAAGAAAAAGCTTGTGGGTATTACTACTTGAGGTTCTCTTCTTTGAGGGCTGCATAAAAGACATCATCATCTTCTTCATCTCATTCTTGTCATCGATGTTTTTGAGGTTGCTGGAAGGTATTTTGGCAGCCCTTTTATGGCTGTCATATTGTGTTCATTTTATGCATACATAGCATGTTCATACACATATAATGATCCTTGATACATGGGTTTGTTTTTACATTTAAATGGTCATCTAAAGGGCACATATTTCAGCTTATAAAATCATGTTTTAAGTTGTTATTCCGCTGCATTTTTAGAATGTTTAAGTGGTTAAACCTGATTTTGGTGTTCCTCAAAACCCATCAATGGCATCTAGAGCCGGTTATGTGGATAGCATGCTGGTTAGAATCCTTTAAAATTTGTTTTATAGGATTTTATAACCCTTTTAAGGGCTGAAATATTCTTGCTTGTTGAATCCCCAAACTTTCAAGGTTATGTCACACATGCTTGTGACTAAACCTTGAAGATATGTATGATGATATATATTATTGTTTGGACAATGTATAAAACCCAAATTTCAGTTTATGTTGGCTGAAATTTGGTGTTTTAAGTGGGGTTTCATTGTATGTTTGGATGATAAGATCCTTGTTCTTGGTGGTGCATAACCTAGCCTTGACCTTATGTTGATTTGGTTTGAAATGGATGATTGTTTTGGTTGTTTTTCATTTGGGTTGTAATATTATTCTTTTGTGTTTCTTTTGGGATGTAATTTATTTATTCATTCATTTGAAATGTAATAGATAGATTAAGTGCACTTTCTTTATTAGAATATTTGTATTAGGATACAAATTTTGTAAATGGAAATGCACTAGATGGAAGCACAAGAGGAAGACACAAAGAGAAAGACTTGGAGCATATGGATGCAAGTTCAAGTGGGGGTCAATAAAGACCTCAAATTTTGTGTTGTATTCAACCCTTAGGAAAGACCAAATGACCACACTTGTGATGGCAAACAAGTGTGGTCACAATAGTAGCTATGGTTATGCACATATGGATGTTTATTTTATGCTTGGTTATATGTTTGTTATTTGATTGTATGGTTGATATTTTGACATGCATAACAAACTAATTAACAAACTAAATATGATGGTTCTTGATCATTAAAAGTTAATAAAAGGTTATTAAAATGATTTAATGATTTTAAAGATTTTAAAGATTAAAATAGGTTTTAATCAAAGGACCATAGAGTACCTTGTATTTGAAAGCATGCAAATACAAGTACATAGAGCTTTCTTAACCGAATTGTGTAATTGTAAACCCCTTTTGGAAATAAGTTAAACACCATCCTTTTACACAACACTTAAATTACTTGCAAACTCTTAGTGGGATAAAGGTCACCTAACCACTTTGAGGGAACTTGTAACTTGAGGTGAGAATACTATGTTTGTGGGATAAAGGTCACCTAACCACTTATGTAGTAAACTCACACGTGTGTGTAAGTAGGACGACTTGATTTATAAAATATATTGAATGGATCACCTAAAATATGTTTTATAAAAGGTGTTGATGGGATAAACATGCCGTTGTTAACATAAGATGCTCAAACGATCCCATACCACTAGAAGTTGCAATAGGTTGCAATTGTCATTCATGACTACCTTGTTTATTTAAATAAAGGGATAAAGGTCACCTAACCAATATTTAAATATAACGTTGGATTCTAGAATTTTATTTATTAATAGTCTATGCGACATAAAGGGTGTTAATAAATGAAATAAATTTTATCACAATTACTAAAATGGATCTTTGTAAAATCTTGTAGATGGCCGACAACAACAACACTAATAACGATGTACCAAACCAAAACAACCAATCTCTGAGGGCGATCCTTCAAAGGGATCGTCTAACACCTAACAACTTCATGGATTGGTACCGCAACTTGAGAATCGTTCTCAAGCAAGAAAAGCGGGCCTACATCCTTGATGATCCCATCCCCGATGAACCTAACGAGGAGGATGTGGAGGCCTATAATGATTGGGTTAAATATATGGAAGACTCCATCCAAGTCTCTTGCCTAATGTTAGCAAGTATGACACCCGACCTCCAAAAGGAGTATGAGCTCCATGGAGCTTATGACATGATCACTCAGTTGCGGGAAACGTTCCAGCAACAAGCTAGGGTGGAGCGCTTCGAAACGGTTCGAGCGCTTCATGCATGTCGGATGGAGGAATCCCAATCGGTTTCATCTTATGTTCTTAAGATGAAAAGCCACATCGACCGCCTTCAAAGGCTAAATTGTCCTGTCTCAAAGGAGTTGGCCACGGATTTGATCCTTAATGGCCTAACTAAAAGGTTTGAGGCATTCGTCATGAATTACAACATGAACGGATGGGACAAGAGCATAAATGAACTTCATTCAATGCTCAAATCAGCCGAGGCGGGAATGGGTAAAAGGGTTTTACCCGTTCTCACCATTAATGAAGGTGGGAGAAAGAGAAGGTCTCTACCCCCTCCTAAGGCAATTGTCGCCAAAGGAAAGGGGCATGTTAGGGGAAAAGGGAAGATGGTTGTTAGGGCGGAACCTCCGAAGCCCAAGGAGAAGAAGCAAAAGGTTGCTGTAAACGACCCATGCTTCAAATGTGGTGAGATAGGGCACTGGATGAGAAATTGTCCAGTCTATCTCAAAGAGTTGAGAGAAAAGAGGGATGCGGGGCAAACCTCAGGTATAATTTATATGATACATGTTGAGCTAAATGTTATTTCTTCTAACACATGGGTATTAGATACCGGATGTGGAACTCACATTTGCAATTTGTTGCAGGGGTTCAAAAGAAATGAGCATTATGAGAAAGGGGAAATAAGTCTTTTCATGGGCAATGGTGCAAAGGTTCACGTGGAAGCCCAAGGAGACTACATTTTGAAGCTTCCAAGTGATTTGGAAGTCATTTTACATAATGTATTATATGCTCCTAGTTTGACTAGGAACATTATCTCTGTTTCCCGTTTAAGACAATATGATTATGATTTCAAGTTTGTTGACAATGACATTCATGTTTCTTTAAATCATATGTTTTATTTTAAGGCTATACCTTGTAATGTATTTATGAATTGGTTCATGAAAACACAACATATGATAGCTCAATATACCAAGCAACCACCAAAAGGCTCAAATTAGATTTGAGTGATACCTACCTTTGGCATTGTCGTCTTGGTCATATAAACAAGAAACGTATACAAACACTTCAAAAGAATGGTCTTTTAAAAACAAATGAATGTGATTCATTTGATGTATGTGAATCTTGTTTACAAGGAAAAATGACTAAGGCACCCTTTAGTGGAACTAACGAAAGGGCAAAAGATTTATTAGATATCATACATTCGGATGTATGTGGTCCTTTTAAGCCAATGACTAGGAATGGTGAAAAATACTTCATTACCTTTACCGACGATTATAGTCGCTATGGGTATGTGTACTTATTAAGGCATAAAAATGAAGCTTTTGAAATGTTCAAAATCTTCAAAAATGAAGTAGAAAATCAACTCAACAAGTCAATTAAAATTCTCCGCACCGATAGAGGTGGTGAATACCTAAGTGATGATTTTCAAGATCATCTTAGAAGTTGTGGGATTGTCTCACAACTCACTCCACCTGGAACACCACAACATAATGGTGTGTCTGAAAGGAGGAATCGAACCTTATTGGATATGGTTCGATCTATGATGGCTAGAAGCACATTGCCTCTATCATTCTGGGGTTTCGCTTTGCTCTCCGCGGCCCGTATTCTGAATATAGCCCCAACCAAAAAGGTGGAAAAGACACCTTTTGAGATATGGCATGGAAGAGTTCCATCCCTATCATACTTGAGGGTCTGGGGTTGTGAGGCTTATGTTAAGACTCCCACCCCAAACAAATTGGAAGTCCGATCCACCAAGTGTATCTTCATTGGATATCCTAGAGATTCTATGGGATATTATTTCTATGATCCACTGGAACAAAAGGTGTTTGTTGCCAGAAAGGGTGAGTTCTTAGAAACAAAGTTCCTTATGGAAGGAACTAGTAGTAGAACAGTGGATCTTGAGGAAGATCAAGAACCACAGCCCGATGCACATCTGGTTGAAACTAGCACTCAACATGAGGATGTTGAGGATGATCAAGTGGTTGATCAATACACACAAAACGTTCGCAGAAGTGGTAGAATTAGTAATCCACCTGAAAGATACGGATTTTTCATGGATGGATGCTATGTGGTAGATTCAGATGAACCAACCACATATCATGATGCAGTGTCCAATTTGGATTGTGACAAATGGCTTGAAGCCATGAGCGTTGAGATGCAATCCATGTATGACAATCAAGTTTGGGAACTTGTTGTACCACCTCTTAATTGCAAAGTAGTTGGAAGTAAGTGGGTTTTCAAGAAGAAAACCGATATGCATGGAAACTTGGATACTTATAAAGCTAGACTTGTAGCAAAGGGTTTCACTCAAACTCAAGGGGTTGATTATGATGAAACTTTCTCACCTGTTGCGATGCTAAAGTCTATAAGGATATTGTTTGCCATAGCTGCTCATTATGATTATGAGATTTGGCAAATGGATGTCAAAACCGCTTTCCTAAATGGATATCTTGAGGAAGATGTCTATATGGTTCAGCCTGAGGGTTTCGTCGATCCAAAACATCCTTATAAAGTATGTAAGTTAAAGAAATCAATCTATGGATTGAAACAAGCATCGAGAAGCTGGAATCACCGTTTTGATGAGGAGGTAACGAAATTTGGCTTCATTAAAAACGCTGATGAGGCTTGTGTGTATAGAAGGCTAGTGGGAGCAAAATAACCTTCCTAGTATTATATGTTGATGATATACTACTATTTGGAAATGACATTCCAACCATGGAAGGTGTAAAAAACTGGCTTGGAAGTTGTTTTTCCATCAAAGATCTTGGTGAAGCCGCCTATATTCTGGGAATAAAGATCTATAGGGATAGATCAAGGCGGCTAATTGGTTTGAATCAAAGTGCATACATTGACAAAATCTTGAAAAGGTTCAAGATGGAAAACTCTAAGAAAGGTACTGTACCTATTCAAAGAGGGACAATATTGAGTACGACTCAATGTCCAAGCTCAAAAGAGGAGCAAAATAGAATGAAGGCAATCCCATATGCATCTGCTATAGGATCCATCATGTATGCAATGATATGCACTAGACCGGACGTGTCATGTGCCTTAAGCATGACAAGTAGATACCAGCAAAATCCTGGTGATAGTCATTGGATGGCTGTCAAGAATATCTGAAGTACCTTAGGAGGACTAAGGACATGTTCTTGATCTACGGGTCTGGTGATGAGGAACTCGTTGTAAAAGGTTACACGGATGCGAGTTTCCAAACCGATCGAGATGATTCACGATCTCAATCAGGGTACATCTTTATTCTGAATGGGGGAGCTGTTTCTTGGAAAAGCTCAAAGCAAGAAGTCGTAGCGTTGTCCACTACAGAGTCAGAATACATCGCCGCTTCAATGGCAGCACAGGAAGCTGCATGGCTGAAGAAATTCATATCCGATCTAGGGGTAGTCCCTTCCATTCAGGATCCCCTAGAGATCTTTTGTGACAACGAGGGTGCGATTGCACAAATCAAGGAACCTCGTGCACATCAAAAGACTCGGCACATTGAACGGAGATTCAACTACATAAGGGATGAAGTTGAAAAAGGAAAGATATGTATTCGCAAAGTTCACACGGATCAAAACATTGCGGATCCACTCACAAAACTCCTTGAAAAGGCAAAGCATGAAGGTCATACTTGTGCCATGGGACTTCGGTATTCTAGTGATTGGATTTGATCTGTAAATCTAATATTTGGATATGTGGAACTCTTTAATTATTTAAATAAAATTACTCGGTTATAATGTTTCAATTAATGTTCCAATTAAGCATGTTTAATCCATGAGTAAAATTGTTTACTCTAAATGTCCGTAATCGTTCATACTTGTGGGAACAAGTGTGAGGGTAAGATTATTATGAACTTGGATTGGTTGATATTCATAAGGATGAATATAAAGCAATGGGTTGCTACCAAGGTTCATAGATATTTGTGGGATGCAAATATTGGACTGACCTGCATCTCAAATATTACCACATGGAATCTTCCTGATTGATCACAAGTAATTTTGAGTAAAGGCGAACATCATTTAGTATCCTCTGACCTGAGATACATATTGGGTCTTGATACTTACCAAATGTTATACTTTGACTCAGTTCTTCGCTGTTCTGAAATATGGCAGTACAAAAGTCTGAATTCAGGTATAATATAAGGTAATTGTGAGAGACGTATGTAGTCAAGATGGGATTTGTCCCTCTTATTCGTTGAGAGTAAGATGTCTAAGGCCTGATAAAGTTAAATCAATGAGAATGATCACTCCGTGTCTCTAGATTTTAACATGACATCTGTGATAAAAGGATAGATGATTGTTTCACCTAAAACATTTCAAGTATGGTACTTGAAGAGGATGATGTTATTGAATGGCACTTAGTCATACGTACTAAGGGTAGTAAACTGTTGTTAGGCAGTATTTACTGCTTGCATCAATCTTTTATGAATCTTGTGCAAGTGGGAGATTGTTGGATCTTGTATGCCCAAGACACATAGAAGATTGATGTGGTTAGTGTGTTATGATCCAAGTCAGGTCATACCCAATAACGAGCTTAACAAGCACCAACAAATATTTAATTGTTGATAAGATCATACAATAAATATTAGCACCTATTTAGCAAATTGGTTTTCTAAATATTGCTTTTGTGATAAGAACAATATTATATGGATAATTTTGTTCATGGGATTTTATTTGATACTTTTTTAAGTTGGCTAAAAAGTGTCAAATAAAAGTGTGACATGTTATAAAATTAGACTTGTTTTAATTTTATAACTAAAATGCATGAAAGAGTGTTATTTTTTTTAAATTGAAAATGGGTGGGAAACCCTTTTGGTTTGGCCTTGCGGCCGCCCAAGGGTCCCTTGGAAACCCCATTTTGTGTCTTGTAACAAGAAGTTTTCATTTTGACACACACTCTTCCATCTTTTCACCTCTCTCTCTCTCAAAACTCACAAGGCAAGAACTCCCATTCTTACCACAAGAATTCGGATTTTGGCTGCATTTTGGGGCTGGATTTCGAACTTGAAAGAAAGATTGGAAGATCATTTTGGTGCAATAGGCTCCATAGCATAGCAAGGTGTTTGAAAGAAAAAGCTTGTGGGTATTACTACTTGAGGTTCTCTTCTTTGAGGGCTGCATAAAAGACATCATCATCTTCTTCATCTCATTCTTGTCATCCACGTTTTTGAGGTTGCTGGAAGGTATTTTGGCAGCCCTTTTATGGCTGTCATATTGTGTTCATTTTATGCATACATAGCATGTTCATACACATATAATGATCCTTGATACATGGGTTTGTTTTTACATTTAAATGGTCATCTAAAGGGCACATATTTCAGCTTATAAAATCATGTTTTAAGTTGTTATTCCGCTGCGTTTTCAGAATGTTTAAGTGGTTAAACCTGATTTTGGTGTTCCTCAAAACCCATCAATTACACGTACACATACATATACATATTACACGTATATATACATGTACATATACATGTACATATACACATACATATTACACCTACATATACATATACACATACATATACACATACATATACACATACATATACACATACATATACATATACATATACATATACACATACATATACACATGCATATACACATACACATACATATACATATACATATACGTATACGTATACGTATACGTACGTATACATATACATATACGTATACATATACATATACCTATACATATACATATACAATATACATATACATATACATATACATATACATATACTATACATATACATATACTATACATATACATATAATATACATATACATATACATATACATATACATATACATATACATATACATATACATATACATATACATAACATATACATATACATATACATATATATACATATACATATATATAGGGGAGGGTTTAAATGAGAACCACACTTTTTTATGAGAACTCTAGAAAACCAATGAGTCACTTATTTTTTAACACATTCAAATCACATGTCATATCCCCCATTTTTCAAAAACGTTCATTCTTTTTTTTACGATATTATTTTTTAAAAAAACGTTCACCATAAAGTTTAGTATTATTTTATCTTTCTAACGCCTACCATTGATATCCTTTTTAAAAAAAATTCATTCGTTGTTTACATATGTTTAAATCTTGTTATACATATGTATAATACTGAATTTACACGTGTAAATCCGGTAACACACATATCCTTTTTAAAGATTGTTTTTATTTTTTATTATATATATATATATATATTATATATATATATATATATATATATATTATATACATATATATATACATATATAAATATATGTATATATATATACACACATATATATATATATAATATATATATATACATATATATATATATGTATATATATATGTATATATATATATTTGTGTGTATATATATATATATGTATATATATGTGTATATATATGTATATATATATATATATATATATATGTGTGTGTGTGTGTGTGTGTGTGTAAAGTTTAGGATACAAAGTGTTCCTGTTTTGTATAGTGTATAAAATTGAGATGAAATATCATCAAATGAGGATTTATATTTACGTGATAAGTATCATGAAAGAACGGTGGAATAATCAAACAAAAAAATCTGATCCATTGCAAACTGAAATCGCCTATATATATGTGTGGGTGTCTATGTATATATTTGTGTGTGTAGTTTAAATATAATGCAAGTATAATAAAATATACGATTCTTTTGTCTTCTACATATACACATATAGGTAGTTACCATTGCATTGAAAATAACACCCTTGTAAACAACGTTTTCTTCCTCTCTCTCTCTCCTTCCATTTTCCTGTTCCTAATTCCATAATGAAAATAACGAAAGCTCAAGAAGAGGCAACAAGCATCACTAGTAAGTTTTCATTTGTTTACAGGCTATCATGCAATAACTATTTGTACTTTGCTAGTTAATATATATGGATTGCATGATGATATGAATATATTTGGATTGATTTTGATCAGAATTCAATTGATTAATAGTTACTAGTTGGTACTATAGTAGGAATCGAATAGTAATTACCTTAACTAATAACTTATCCTTCCATTAAGTCGTATATTTTTACATTCCTCTTATTTAAAGAACTAGAATCACAAATCAATTGATTAATCACAAGTAATATTTATTTAAGAGTTAGTTATACGATTACTATTTATGGTCTGTCAAACGTAACATGTTCATATATCAACAGTTTAAAGTAATATTTGAGGTTGTGTTTTAGTTATGTAGTTGACTTTCATCTTCTATGTAAGGCCCCATTCCTGGGCACCTTACAGTAGGTCAATCACAGCAGTTAAAACACTACACGTTATAATTATACAAACTTAAGCAGCGGAGATGATTTATCAAAAAAAACATTCATTTGATTTAAAACACTATTGTTAAGCAATACATCATCATTAACGGTTTACAAAAGAATTGTTTTAACGCATTACAAAACAACAGCAACATAGAATACGAATAGATGTTAGTTTTAACCTGCCGAGTAGTTTCACCCTCGTGCCATCCTTAGCAATAATTACCTGCCAACTGAAAATGTATAAAAGTCAGCGTTGCTGAGTGAGTTCTAGTTTTAAAAGTAATAAAATACTTTCTATATGTTGTATAAGAAAATACTCTTTTCTGAAAAATACAACTCTATACTGTATATGCGAGCACGCATCAACTATATGAACAAATACTATTCGTTCTCTTTATTGTATGCCTTGTATGTAAACTTTTATCTTTATGTTTCACTTTCTGTATGGACCAACGAGCAACACCCCAACTATATGCCCAATGGAAAAAGGGTGCTGGTCCATCTATATCCCTCGAAAGGGTCAACTATATCCCTCGAAATGGTCAACTGTATCCCTTGAAAGGGTTCTGTGTAGTGTGTACAAGGCTGACCCAATCACCCAGGACACGCTACAAAGGTCATGCCAATCTCAATTGATTGGCCCTATGTGCATGATAGGGTAGCTAACCCGCAGCTCAGTTGAGCTAATGACACCATGGTCGTGCACCTCCTGTAAGCTTGCAAGACTTGTTAACATTTTCATTAATGTTCCTCCTCTTTTCTTTATTGCTCTTTCACTTTATTATTACGGTATACTTTATGTTACGATAATAACGTACCACGTAAAGTCACATACTATAAGTAATAATAATAATAGCTATAATAATAATAAGGAACAATCATACGTAATCATATCATATCCATGCATAAAACATCATCATTATCAAGCCTTAGTCAATCTTGGTCAAAACCCTAAAGCATAGACTCCTAGAAAATTATGTAAAATTTTCTAAGTGCTTAGGCGCATAGGAACTATTTGGGCGCATGAGCCCTGTTTGGGCGTTTCATCACTATGTAGGCGTATCAGCCAACACTTAATCATTTATCACTTAGGCGCATGAACTATTCAGGCGCATGGGCTCTATTTGTGCGTATGAACACTTAGGCGTATGGACCATTCAGACGCATGGACAATTAGGCGCATGGGCCTCTCGGGCTCACAGGCACTATTGGGGCGCATGGCCCAACACTTAGTCGTCCGACTATTATTTTCTAGGTGCATGGACCACTGTTCAGGCGCATGGGCTGTACTTAAACATTTCTAAGGTAATCTTAGGCGCATGGGCTACTGTTTAGGCGCATGGATTACACTTAAATCTTTCTAAGCCATATTCAGGCGCATGAGCCTTATCTAGGCGCATGGACCTTCCGTTCAACATGTATCCACTGTGTTTTCATACCCAATCATCAAACCCATCTGTTCTAAGCTTAATATGGCTATTCTAAACATGAACAACCTATAAGCATTCAAGAATCAACATCCAATCATGCACATTACATAGGGGTAAACATACATGAACTTTGAAAATCATTTTAATACATTTTCAGCCCCAAAGATAGTTTAAAACAAGTAAAAACCAGGGTCTAGAAGTCACCTGATGCAACTTGGGTATTTCTTCCTTTCTAACCCGCTTGCAATGAGTTCAAACACCAAAAAACAACACCAAACACACACACACCCGAGCACATACACAAACACATAAGCACATAAACACATAACCGGGATAAAACCCGTCATAAACACATAAAAACCATGAATTCTTACCTTGAATTCGTTCATTTCTTCTTCTTCTTCTACAAGCCGAGAGTTTTCCCCTGCTCTCTCTCTCTCTAAAACCGAAGAAATGTTGATGTGAAGTGAGGGTGGGTGGCCATGCCCACCTTTACACCAACTTTTCAAAGTTTTGTCCTTTTGGACACTGTCCCTCCACTTGGACATAATTGCCTTTCTTCTTTTTTATTCTTCATATCTTGTCTTATTAAAATAACTTGGTGTTACAAGTCCACCCCCGTTATATAGGTTTCGTCCCCGAAACCTATTATTCCTCGAACAGATGAGAATAATGTTTCCTCATCTCTTCCTCAATCTCCCATGTAGACTCGGATCCCTTCCTGTGCTTCCCTTGTACCCGCACAAGAGGAACCACTTTATTTCTTAGCCTTTTCTCTTTATAATCGATGTTTGCCACTAGTTGCTCCACATAATTGAGCCTTTCATCTATTTTGATATCCTCCAGTGGAACAATCATGTCTTCATCGGCTAAACACTTTCTCAGATGAGATACATGGAATGTCGGGTGAATCCCACTCAACTCATCCGGTAATTCCAACCTATAGGCCACCTCCCCTACTTGAACAATGATTCGAAAGGGCGTATATATCTTGGGCTCAACTTGCCCCGCTTCCTGAACCGGATAACACCCATCCAAGGTGAGACCTTCAACATAACCTGGTCACCCACCCGGAACTCGATCGGTTTGCGTCGTTTATCTGCATACGACTTCTGCCTATCTTTAGCTGCCTTCATGAAGGCCTTAATTTTCTCAAGCTTCTCGGTCGTAGCCTCAATGACCTCGACGCTACCCAATTCCTTTTGACCAATATCACCCCAACAAACAGGTGTTCTGCATCTCCTACCGTATAGCATATCGTATGATGGCATACCAATGTTGCCATTGTAGCTATTGTTGTACGAGAATTTTGCTAATGGTAAGTAATCATCCCAAATTCCCCAAAATCAATCACACATGCCCGAAGCATGTCTTCCAATGTCTGAATGGTCCTTTCTAACTGACCATCAATTTGGGGGTGATAAGCCATGCTAATATGTAACCTCGTCCCCATAACATCGTAGAATTTCTTCCAGAATTTAGATGTAAACGGGTGTCACGATGAGACACAATGGACACCGGCACACCATGGCGAGCTACAATAAAACCAGGGTCTAGAACTCACCAGATGCAAGTAAAAACCAGGGTCTAGAACTCACCAGATGCAACTTGGGTATTTCTTCCTTTCTAACCCGCTTGCAATAAGTTCAAACACCTAAAAATAACACCAAACACACACACACCCGAGCACATACACAAACACATAAGCACATAAACACATAACTGGGATAAACCCATCATAAACACATAAAAACCACGAATTCTTACCTTGAATTCGTTCACTTCTTCTTGTTCTACAAGCCAAGAGTTTTCCCCTGCTCTCTCTCTCTAAAACCGAAGAAATGTTGATGTGAAGTGAGGGTAGGCGGCCATGCCCACCTTTACACCAACTTTTTCAAATTTTTGTCCTTTTGGACACTTTTAGTCCCTCCACTTAGACTTAATTGCCTTTCTTCCTTTTTATTCCTCATATCTTGTCTTATTAAAATGACCGGGTGTTACATTCTATTACAATTTATGATAAGTTTGAGTAAGATTATTATTGTTATATATTTAGAGGATTATGTGATTACTATGTTCTAGTTACATATACATAGCATCTGTGTTCCATACATATCGTATTTTTTATATTTCACAAACTGTTTGTCTGTTCAACATAAATTATTAAAACTATAAAATACCACAAAAGCCAATATAACAGTAATTTGTATTATAAAGTGGATATTTAATGAAAAGTACACAAAAATTACTCACGAATCAACGTTACAAATTAATTTTGACGCAATTGGTGAAATTAGTCAAACAAAGTTAAAATTATCATGCAATAGTGAAGTTGTCACACTAGAGGTACTGTTGCAATATAATAGCATCTTTGAGCACTAATTTCATTCAATGTAATTGCATAATAATTCCAATATCACTTTAAACAATCTAATTGAAACTTCGAGTTTATATTAAAAAAACACACACACACACTCACTCTGTATATGTATATAGAAGATGGTGAGTCCTCAAACTCCATGCTCTGTGAAAAACTCTGAGGTTCTGTGATTTTAGCGACTTTCTCCCCCTTTTTGGTAGCAATGTCATCTTGCATAGGTGAGCCTGGATTTAGGTTAATCACGTTCACATGTTCTTGTGTTCCTCGTTGAGCTCTTCTCAAAGGTCTCTCATGTTGGATCAAGAAGAAGGCTAGTGTAACCAAAACCAAATCACTTAGACAAATTTTGATGCTACTTACAAAGGCTTCCTAAGCCAAGTGTGGAACTATCGAAGGAAGTGGAGTTCTTCCGAAGACAAAGTGAAAGTTCTACTTCCGAAGACAAACTCTACTTCCAAAGACAAAGTATTCACTTCCGAAGATCAAGTCTCAAAAAAAGAAATCAGAAGACTACTTTTGAAGTACGAAGAAAAGAAGAAGTCCTCAAGCCTCGGAAGAAGTAGCCTCTTCGGAAGTATAAGTGGATTCGGAAGTACTTATTCTTCCGAAGCCATTTAACCTTTGGAAGACACTGCTATGAACTAGTGGACATAAGTATGGTCTCTAACACTCCGTCGCAGACCTCTGATACTGCATGACATTTTCTAAAAGAGCCATGTAGTTGACCATACTTTATTCCACTGTTCACCTGTTTATGTTATTAGAAGTTACCAACTTTAGTTGGTGACAAAAGGTAAGTCAGGGACATGTCCTTACTACCATATCTCCGATAAGACTTTATTTGAGATACCTTAAACTATAGCTTTGTAGTATTTGCTTTAGTTAGAGGTTTCCAGCTTGTATCAAAGTATATTCGTCTGTAGGTAGTATTATATATAATTTCTCATTGTACCTCATAACAGCATGCTTGTAAGAGTCTTGTAACAATTAAGTTGAGAAGCAATATATGCAAGTACCTTGAAAATTACTTCTTTTGTTTGATTATTACTTATTATATTGTTATCAACTCTTAGAGACTTTGCTTTCATCATAGTGTTGTTTAAGTGAGTGTGAGAAAAAAACAAGTGTTTAGTAACATAAACCGATCCTTCAATTGGTATCAGAGCTTTTTAGGCTCTTGATTGTGAGATCTAACCATCCAAATCAACCTGTTTTTCACTCCTCCTTACAACTCTCTCAAATTGACCCTTAACAAATCCAAAATAGAGATGGGAACGATGACCAAAGCTCACATCATTAATCCTAACAACTTTAGGTCTTGGAGCAGATGAATGGAAGGCTTCATCGGATACTAAGACAGCAAAATGTGGAACTCCATTGTCAACAGCCCATATAAACCCATGGTGGCAGCACTTGTGAAAACAATGCCATGATAGAAAAGGGTGTTGAAGATTATTCTGACGAGGACCAGAAGAAGATGGACATTGACAACAATGCAATGACCATTCTTATGACTGCAATACCCAACTCCATCATGGTAGGGTTTGAGCATTGTAAGTCTGCCAAAGAATTGTTCGATGCATTTTCTCAGATGTATTCAAGCTCCAAAGACTCCAAGAATGACTCACTGAAGGAGCAGTTCAAGAACTTCACTTATATCCTTGGAGAGATCCTCAGCCAGCAGTATTATAGGTATGTGGATCTTATTTCTTCTCTTCAGTTTGTGAAGATCACTCTTGAACTTAGAGATCTCACAAGAAAGTTCATGAGTGCTTTTCCAAATGAGTGGACAATCTACTGTGTCTCTATCAAGAGGACAGAAAACTTGGACACTCTTACTATGATTGAACTCTATGGCATCCTTGATGGATACTAGTTAGAGATGGAGAGTAAGAAGGGCCACCAAACAAGAAGACCTCTGATACTTTCTGCTAGCAATGCTTTAGTGGTTGCAAAAGGCTTAGTACCCCCCACAACCTCAGCAATACCTAACATACAACTAGCGGCCATCATTCTCTTCTGGACTATACATCACTTTCCCTGAGACTCCAAGGTCTCAATAGGCTCAACATAGTTCTTTTCAGGACAGTTGTGCCTTTGTCTTAGGAAGTGGACACTCTGGTGATTTTCAATACTGTTTTGATGATCTAGAGTGTTTCAGCCCAAACGATGTAGAGTATGTGGACATCTTCCAACAAATGGCTCTTTTAACCTACAGAGTGAAGAAGTTCTTTAGAGAACTAGAAGGAAATTCCCTCAAAACCCAACTACGTGCAAGTTCGGGTTTGACAAAAGCAAGGAAAAATGTTACAACTGTAACCAACTTGGTCACCTTGCAATGGAATGCAAGGCTCCCAAATCAAATCCAGGAACCCCGGAGGCCTCCACACATCCCTTTACATCAAAGCCCACCGGGAAGTCGACTGAAAGAGCTGCAGTGGCTCAAGAAGTCGACTAGAGCTTTATGGTAGAGGATGTGACTCCTGCTCAAGCTCGCATGGTCGGAACAGATGATAACCAGGTATATGAACATCTCTGTACTCTTGCCTGTATAGCAAGGTTAAATTTTATGAGGACTACAATACGGAAATTAAATATGATATTGAGTTGTTCACTGTTTTGAAATCTGATTTTAAAAGGGCTGAATCTAACTACCAAAAGAAAATTGAAGAGTTAGAGAAAACTGTTTCACTAATAAAAACATGAACACACTAATTACAAGACTCAAATAAAGGATTTAATATCCAAATTGTCTAAGGCTCAAGCCCAGCTTATCACTGTTGAGGCTCAAGCTAGGAAGTATGCTATTTCTGAGCAGAACTTCCAAACTATTATTGCATTATCCTCCCACTCCAAAATCTGTTATCAGAATAAAGGAGGGTTGGGGACCAATGAAGTTTCTCCATGACATTTTTATGAGTCCATAAGACAACCTGGATTTGGTACTGAGGAGCAAGATGTCCCATCTTCTGACCCATCTTCACATGAGTTGTAGAATGATGCAACAATAGAGGCCATCACAGGGAAGGAACAGGTAAATCAACCCACCTATCCTAGTGAAGATCAAACCCTAACCACCAAAGCCAGAAGAAGCTGAGCTAAAGCTGTTAGAAGAACTGCTTAGAAAGTGGTTGAGTCTAAGCTGATGATTGACCCAAAACAAAATGGTGTCTTTATCTCAGCTGGATTCCAGGTGGTAGGTACTTCTGATTCAGGAAAGGAGTGTAGTACCAGCACTCCTATCCTACCAAGGAGTAGAAGTTAAAGGGAAAGGTTGAAACCATCCTAGAAGAAGACTTCTTTGGAAGAAAAGACGGTGAAGGCTTCTTCCGAAAAGAAAGAAGATTCGGAAGAATGCCATGCTATAAAGGCTTCTACAAGCACATCTCCCATGATGAACCAAAGGATGGATTGGAAGATAAAGAAAGATGATGCAGCCCAAACCTCTTCTTCAAAGACATCCATTGAACCCCCATGCTTAACTTTTGGTTCAATTTTGTCACTATCTTTGGAAGAACCCAATACCAACAAGGCTTGGGCCTCCAATCAAAACTAATAATCTTATCTTATGTGCAAGGACATCCATATGACAAGAAAAACAATGTCTGGATTGTGGACAGTGGATGCTCTAGGCACATGACAGGGAACAGATATCTCCTTCAACAGTTTTACACTATGATGGAGGTCTTGTCCAATTTGGAGGTAAGGCCGGAGGATATATTTCTGGGAGAGGGAGTATATCTAATGGTAAGTTAAAAGTTGATAAAGTTAACTTTGTCAACAGCTTGAACACAATCTGTTAAGTGTTTCTCAGTTTTGTGATCAAAAGCATCAAATGCTTTTCACAGAACATGAGTGTATTATCATCAAACCAGGGATGACAATTCCTCCGGAATTGCCGGAATTGGTGAGGACTCCCTTTGGAACAAGGCGAACTTGATCACTTTCCAAGGAGCCTTCTTTTGTGAACAAGGCTGAACTTGATCACTTTCCTTCTCCATCTTTATCTTTACAGGTGCAGTTGAAGTCCTTTTAGGGTGACGACTCCCTTTAGAGTTGGATGGTTCAGACTGTGCAACAGTGGTACATAACTGATCAGCCTTCTTCTTGATGCTGGGATGAGTTGATACTGAACTTAAACTCCTAGTACTAGAGTTTAGGTTAGTGTCTTCAGTCTTCACAACTTGAATCATGTAGAGGTGAAAACTTGTTTCTTCTTAGAGTTGAAAGTAGTCTTGATCTCTTGAGCTTTCTTTGCTTTACTTTGCTCTTTTGATCATGTTCTTTCTCATAGACTTGGTCATCATAGTCTTCTTACTATCCTTAGAAGGATAGTGACCCTTCTTAAAATCCTCTCCTTCATTCTTCTCAGATGCATTCTCCACTATCACTTCTTCATCCTTTTTAGTCAAGGGGTCTATGAGAGGAAACTCATCATTACAAGTTCCACACCTAGGAGATCTTATAGACAAGATGGTGTGTGGAGGAGCTATCTCACTAGATCCTAATCCCTGCTTATTCACATAAAAAACTTTTGCATGCAAGGATGAGGATATGATGTTCTTGAAGGTTTCTTCTTCAAGAACACATTTTTTGTGCGGGTTTGCTGATCACAAGCTCAGCTTGGAATTTTGTCAACTTGGTTGTGAGATCTTTGATCTCAGACCTGTAGTTGGTGTGTTCATGTTTAAGAACTGAAATGGTTTTCTCAAATTCCTCTATTTTTAGTTCCTTATCATTTTCAGATCTTTTCAAATCAGATTTTAAGATATTGAAGTACTCAAGATCATATTTCATCACTAAGTTGAAGGACCTGTATCTATTAACTTAGCAATACATTCAGGTGCATAGAGATATTCCAATACCTTTGCTTCATAATGGTCAGCCATTAGTGCTTGGTTTGGAGATACATCTTCAACCTAAAAATTCTAGTTAATGCCTCCTTCTTTAACAGCAACTACAACTTGATGTTTTGGCTTCTTATTCTAGGTGTCTCTCTTAGTGTAGTTTGGTCTCATTTGTGCTTGGCCACCAAATGTTGTTGATGCATTGAAATCCTTGGCAAAGTGGCCAAAATTTGGTTATATTTTAATACTGGACTTTGCTTTTATCTAGCCCAAACTGTCAAATGGCGGTATTGCTTGGAAACTTCCTTCGTGACATCTAGTAGAACTTCTTGGCTCTATGAGAGAAAAGAGCCATCTATTGGAATATTCCATGTACTCCAAATCATCTGGATGGATACAGTCTAAATCTATAAGGGTGAAAAGAAAGTTGCTTGAGCTTTCATTAGAAGATACAAAGGCATGTGAAAAGCTTGTCTCTTGGAATTGGCTTCCTTGAGTGTAGCTTTCCCTTGGTGTCTCCAGGAAGGTGATGAAAGGACCCTTTTGTGAGTTGTTAGGGTAGCATATAAGATGATGTTAAGGTTATATGCTATCCTTTTCAGTCACATGTAGTGTTGAACTCCTCTGATTGATGGAGTTACTAGATGAACCTTGCATGTTCATCTCCATCTGGTATCCATTGAGAATACCATACAACTCAGTTTTCTGATCTAGCTCATTGGTTCTTTTGGTCCAATATCACTCTTGAAGATTTTGACACTTGGTGCCAAAGAATGGAAGGTCTCATCAAGTCTCAAGACTCCAGGATGTGGGAATTTATTGTTTCGGGACCTTACATACCAAGCACTTCTTCAGCTGCTACTGAGGTGGTATGATTCCAAAGGTTATGGCTGACTACTCTGATAAAGATATAAATAGAGTAGAAATTGATGAGAATGCCTTGAAAGCTCTTCAGACTGCTCATCCAAACTCTATACATAGGTTTCAAGAAATGCAAAACAGCTAAACAGCAATGGGACGCATTGAAACTAATGTATGATGGTTCTATTGAAGCCAAAGAGAACAATATGGATCTCCTAAAGCACCAGTTTGAAAATTTCACCTTTAAACCATGTGAAACCATGACTTAACAATACTTCAGGTATGTTGAGATTGTGGACACTCTAGTGGATGTTGAAGTGACTCTTGAAAACAAGGACATTGTAAGGAAGTTCATGTTGTTAAATCAATATTTTATATTCATTGAGATTGGATTTTAGTATTCATCTCCTTCAGATCAAGAAATTAAAATTAAGATGGGTGGACGTGTGTGAATCAAAGAACAAAGAGATGAAAAATAGTAATGTTATGATTACATTGATGTTTGATGAACAAGTTACAATGAGAATCATAGATGGCTGATGAAATCAAACCCACCCAAAGGAGAGGATTTTTCCTTGGGTGGTGATTTACACCATGAGAACACACATACAAAATCCACACTTAAAATGCAGTAGTGGGTTTATTTATAGTATTATGACAACATGACCTAATTTTGACTTTTCTAATTGTCCTGATCTTGACTTTGTCATGTTGAATTGTCTTGTATTGTTGTTTTTGTTGTAATCAACTTGGTCTCTGAACTCGTCAAATGAGATCTTAGTCTGTTGAGATTATGATTTGGTAAGCTTCAGTTTATTCCATTGTTGAACCCCAACACATGTCCTCTCTTTAGAGGAAATGAACACATTATTGTGTTGTTATCAATAGGTTTGTGAACCTTAAGACACTTACTTTGATTGAGTTGTATGGTATTCTCAGTGGGTACCAGATGGAGAAGAACATGCAATGTTCGTCTCGTAACTCCAGCAATCAAATGAGTTTAGTACTGCATGTGATAAAAAGGGATAGCATAGAACCTCGACATCATCTTATATGCTACCCTGACAACTCATAAAAGGGTCATTTCATCACCTTTCCAGAGACACCAAGATAAAGCGACACTCAAGGAAGCCTATTTTAGGAGACAAGTCATTCACATACCTTAGTGTCTTCTATTGAATTCTTAGGAAACTTTCTATTCACCCTTGAAGATATGGACTGTATCCATCCAGATGACCTGGAGTACATGGAAATAGTCTAGAAGATGGCTCTTCTCACCCACAAAGCCAAGAAGTTCTATAAGAGGACAGGAAGGAAGTTTCCCACCAATACAGCCAATGGACAGTTTAGACTGGATAAAAGCAATGTCAAGTGTTACAACTGTAACCAAATGGATCACTTTCTAGGGAGTGCAAGGTAGCAAGAAAAAATGGTGGCAAAGCACAAGTCAGACCAAACTACACTGAGAAAGCCACCCAGAATGAGAAGCCAAAGCAGCAAGCTGTAGTTGTTGCTGAACAAAGAGGTTTTGACTGGAGTTTTCAAGTGGAAGATGCATCTCCAAACCAAGCACTAATGGCTGGCCATGATGATGCAAAGGTATTGGAACATCTCTGTACACCTAAATGTATTGCTAAAGTTCATAGATATAGGTGCTACAACTTAGATATGAGATCTGATCTTGAGTCCTTAAATATCTTAAAATCTAAATTCAAAAGATCTGAAAATGACTATAAGTTAAAGATAAAGGACTTAGAGAAAACCATTTCAGTTCTTAAACATGAACACACCAATTACAGGACTTAGATCAAAGATCTGATAACCAAGTTGACTGAATGCCAGGCTGAGCTTGTGATCAACATAACCATGATAGAAAGATATGTTCTTGAAGAACAAACCTTTCAGAACATCATATCCTTATCCTTGCATGCCAAAGTTTGTTATCAGAATAAGCAAGGCTAGATAGTGAGATAGTTCCTCTACACACCATCTTGTCTATAAGATATCCTAGTTATGGATCTTGTGAAGATGAGCTTCCTCTTATAGACCCCTTGACTGAAGAGGATGAAGAAGTGATAGTGGAGAATTCCTTTGAGAAGAGTGAAGAAGAGGATTCTGAAAAGGGTCACTATCCTTTCAAGGAGAGTAAGAAGACTGTGATGACCAAGTCTATGAGAAAGAACTTGATCAGAAAGAGCAAGAGAAAAGAAAAGAAAGCTCTGGAGATTAAGACCACTTTTAACTTTAAGCAAAAACAAGTTTTCATCTCTATGGGATTTCAAGTAGGGAAGACTAAAGAAATCAACTTGAACTCTACTACCAAGAGTTCTGGTTCATGTTAAAATCATTCCAGCATCAAGAAGAAGGCTGATCAGTTTTGTGTTTTAGTGCTACATAGCCTAAACCATCCGGCTCCAAGTGTAGTTCTCACCCTAAAAGAACCGTCTCAGTATCCCCAAAGATGAAGGTGGAGAGGCAAAGTGATCAAGTTAAGCTTTGGTCTTAAAAGAAGGCTCTTAGGAAGAAGAAATCAATTGTGTAATGTGTGAGAGTAATTCTCATCCTGCTAAGGATTGTTTCTACAATCCAAGAAGCACTCTCCATATGACCAAAGAAGAGACATTTAAGAGTTCTAAGAAGAAAATAGCTTCGGAAGGAAAAACTGTTTCCTTTGGAAGCTCCAAAATGAAGATGAAGTCATGTGGAAAATTGCCTTCGGATGAAAATTTGGTCTCTAAAAAGGGAAAACTTCCAAAGCACTAAAGCCTGCTGCAGTGATAGCATGATCTTCTGAAGGACCAATCATCAAAACTTCCAAAGTCAATAAAACTTCTCAAGCATTAAAGGTCAAGACTAAGTGACTGAAAGTTCTCCATCAACAATAGCAAAGGATCCTTAAAATATGACTATAGGATCAAGTACTATTTCATTACCTTTAACTTTTTTTGACAAACCCAAAGCAAGGCATGGGTTTCTAGATGTAAGTAACCATCTCTTTTGTCCAAGAACAACTCAAGACAATCACGAATGTCTGCATCATTGATAGTGGTTTTTCTAGGCACATGACATGCAATAGGTCACTACTCGAAAATTTTGAAAGAATTGATAGAGGGATAGTTTCTTTTGAGGAGATGAGGGTGGTTACATATCTAAAAGGGGCAAGGTCACAAATGGTAAGCTCAACATTAAGAAGGTAAACTTTGTCAAGGAGCTTGATACAATCTTTTGACTGTATCTCAATTTTGTGATAAGAATCATTACATTCTCTTCACTGAGCATGAATGCATTTTTCTCAAGCCCAGGGTAGTCATTCCTCATGAGTATATTTTGCTTAGCTCCCCCAGGAAAGGGAACATGTACAAGATGGTGAAGATCATGTATAGGTTGCACTCACCTTAGAATAGACTTTTTTATTACTTTATAATAGGTCTAATGTTAGTTTAGTTTTGTACGTATTTTTTCTAGTTTTGCAGTCCAGCGAAACTGTAGTTTCACTCACAATCAACTGTTTTGTTCTCTTGACAAAACTGTTGTTTCTGCCAGGTAAAACTGTAGTTTCAGCAGAACAGTTTCACTAACAACGAAACTGTCTACGAAACTAAGACTGCTATATATAATTTTGATCATTTTCATTGTGGTGGACCTTGCAAAAACCCTAATCGTTTATCCTTGTTGCAAGTGAGTATTATAAGCACTCAATTCATAGAAATATCATTGTGCTTTCTTATTATTAACTATATTGATCATCATTGCCTTACTTTGATTCATTTGTGGTTGGTCTCAATCTTCTTCATCTTTGTTTTCTATTGTTTGTGTTTGATATTGAAGGATTCAACATCTCATTTGTACTGCATATCAATCTATTGGACCAAGAGATGGATTTGCAAGAAACATCTCCCTTGGGAGGAGTTTCATGCTTTTTATCTAAAGCAAATAGTGATGAGTCTTTCTCTAGCATAAAAGAATGTGCCATGTAAACTTTATGAACATGAATAAGCAAATTAAGAATGATTTGGTAACTGTAATACCAAATAAAGAGTTTACAAGTGATGATCATTGTGTTGCTTGCCTGAAAAGGAAGCAACACAAGGTATCTCACAAGTGAAAGGAAGAAACTCAATTACTACTCCCTTACACTTGTTACATGTGGATCTCTTTTGCCCCACCAGTGTAATGAGTCTAGGAAGGACCTCTTAGTGATCACAAGTGACTTCACAAGGTTCACTTGGGTCTTCTTTCTTAGAACTAAGGATGAAAGTCCTGAGATTTTCAAGAATTTCATCTTAAAAATTTAGAATTAATCTGATAAGGAGGTCAAAACCATAAGATGTGATCAAGGAACTGAATTCAAGAATCAAATCGTTGATACATTTTGTGATGGAAAGGGTATTACAAGACAATATTATGCTCCCAGGACTTCTTAGCAAAATGGTGTTGCAAATAAGAGAAAAAGAACACTTATTGAAGTTGTATGAACTATGTTGTGTAACTCTAAACTACCTATCACCTTCTAGGCAGAGGCAGTAACACTACTTGCTATGTGCAAAACAGAGTAGTTAAGACACATGGTAAGACTCTTTATAAACTTTGTCACAAGGGTAATCCTTTAATTGGTTTTCTCAAGTCATTTGGATGTCCTTGCATCATCTTGAATACCAAATATTAAATTGCCAAAATTGTTGAGAAATCAGATAATGGACATTTCATTGGTTACTTTTCCCAAGCTAAGGCTTATAGAGTATACAATATCAAAACTAGGATTGTTGAAGAGTCAGCCAATGTGACTTTCAATGAACACACACTCTGTGTAACTGATTCTGGTCCTGATTGGCTATTTGATCCTGATTTAGTTACCAACTGTTTTATCAAATCTTGTGAGAATGTTTCAGGGTCGTCATATATTCTACCAAGAGGTGATCCTGATCCAGATTTGAGCTGACAAGACCTTTAAGCTATACAAATTTAGCTCTAGTTGTATATAATTCTCCAAATGAAGTTTCAATCAGCAAAACAATTACCAATTCAGCTGATACATCTGAGATGTCTTCAAATTCTAGCTTAGAGGCTCAACAACCAGATAAAGAAGCTTCAAATGAAGAAGACCATGGAGGTGGTGAAAGTGATCATGAATTTCTTGATGCTAACAACCACTCCATTGAAGACAACATCAATGATGTCACACACTAATTGGATCAAGTCTCTCTTAAAAAGTTTGCTTATAAGATTGGAGAAACATCAATGCCAAATCTAAATTTTTCTAATTTAAATTTCTCTCAGGAACTTACTGTGATTCCTTAGCTAAGGCTCCACAAGTCTCATCCCACCTCAAACATCATTAGAGATGTTAACTCAAGGATAAGAACAAAAGGACAAATCCATGAAGCAATGCAAGAGTAGCTACTTCAATTGAAGCTACTCAAGGGTTAGTTGTATTCCTAGATAGAGCCTAAGAAAATTGATAAGGCTCTGAATGATGAAAGTTGGGTTGAAGCTATGCAAGAGTAGCTACTTCAATTGAAAAGGTAGAAGGTTTGGAACATATGTCATCTTCCTCTTTCTCATAGGAAGACAACTAACATCATAATCAGACCCCAATTCATCATTCTAGCATGTTCTAGCCTTGTTCTAACAAACTAAGCATCATAAATAAGCATAAAACATGAACATCTTCAAATCTACCCAAATCAACACCCACCTAACAGGGCACACACTCGTACATTCAAGTACACACAACATTCAATAAATATGTAAACACATGTATTTCCAGACCTAAAACATGTTGAAACATTTTAAAAAAGGCATCTAGAACTCACCTCCTGCAACTTTCATGTATGAGTTCTTCAAACCGGATTACAAATTAGTTCAAACACCTAAAAGACCCCCAATACACACAAACGAATCCACAAAACACATATAAACATAAACCGAAGGCTGTAACCTATCAAGAACAAGCCAAAACACTAGATACTAACCTCAAATATGCTCTTCTCTACAACTCTCTAAAACCCAAAATTATTTTCTCTTTCACTTACTAAATTCCAAACTAAAGTTGATGGAATATGGGTGTGGGCGGCCGCACTAACTTTTGTATAATTATTATTTAAATTTTTTCCCGTTTTACTCCTTTAACTTCTCAACTAGGGTTAAATTGCATTTCTTCCTTTTTCTTCACTTCTATTCTTTTTTTTAATATTTTTCGGGTGTGACAAGTCCACCCCCTTATACAGGTTTCATCCCTAAAACCTATTATTTCTCAAACAGATGTGGGTAATGCTGTCTCACCTCTTCTTCAGTCTCCTATATAGACTTGGATCTCTTTCTATGCCTCCATTGTACTCGCACCAAGAGAACCACTTTATATCATAATATTTTCTCCTTTCAATCAATGATCACCACTTGTTGCTCCATATAATTAAGCCGCTCATCCACCTTGATGTCCTCTGGTGGTACAACCATATCTTCATTAGCTAAGCACTTCCTCTAGTGAGATACATAGAATGTCAAATGAATTTCACTTAACTCATTGGGTAATTCCAACCTATATACCTCGGGCTCAACTTGCCCCACTTTCGAAACCAATGATACATTCCTACACCAGCAACGATTTGGAAAAGCCCTATGTACCTTGGGTTCAACTTGCCCTGCTTTCTAAACCGAAGGATACCCTTCCAAGGTGAAACTATCACACCCTCAAAATCCATGTGCGGAGTTTTACCGCGAGGCGTGAGAACAAACCAGGATCATAGTCAATAGTTACACAGAACGACTCTATATGCCATAATTAAATTAAAATCAACCAAAGTATAAACTTTAAACTGTGCGAAAGCGTTTTGTAAAACAACCCAAAGAAATAAAAATGTATACTATGGCAAAAAATGCGCCAACCCAAAAGAGTAAACATTAATCATTAAAACAATAAAGATGTCTTGAAGACCGAATCTTAGAATGCAAGTGAACCATGTAGTGCTCCTATGGCAAGCAAGCTAATGACCTGAGAATAGCATACTAAAATGTCAACACAATGGTTGGTGATTTCAAGAGTGATATTCAAACATAAGCAGTTTAATAGTAGAGATATAAAAGTAGTGCATTGTAATAGATAGCTAGTCCATTAACAATAAATATTAACTCATAGTGATTTCGCAATTGAAGCTGATTGTGTTACGTTGTTGCCTCCTGTCACGACTTAACATGTCGTGACAATGTTCAATAGGACAAATTGCACCCGCTTGACCTCGAGTCACACAGGTGGGGCTCGTCAGACCCAGTAGTACTACCCAAAATTTCCCCGCTATTCAATATTAACAATTCGAAAGTGTGAGGAGTTTTCCATGATATCAACACTACATTAATATTATACACAAAGCATTTGTGATTTTCCAGCATGCTATCTCCCCCAAAAGAGATTAAATAAAGAGTGGGGCATGAACTCACCTGATATGCGTGATAGACACTTAGAGTTTTACTTAATAGACAGAATGGACATACAACCTTTAGTGGTTACCTAGATCATATAAGTACGTGAGTACTTGTAAATTGAGAACATGTGAATCCCTAAGTACACTACAACCAAGGACTCTAGTTTCAAAAAACAGACACGTTTGACCCAGTTGACCCGTTTGACCCGTTGGTGACTTTATGTGTTGTATACCATTCAAGCAATCATACACATATATCATACGTGGTTAACATTCAAATGGATCATATGTATGTTATATTATCCAGGTGTATCACTTAGATCATCATACAACCAAGTATCAAACAAGTCATGCGAATCTAGAACATTAACATGTCCACTAGTTATAACACAACTAAAATGCCACACAAAGATCAAATCACGCACCACATGCCATGTGAAGCCACTCACGACTTCACATCCTAAACCATGCCAATCTTAATAAGTAGGGGCCTCAGATTCGCACGCGTGTATGATGATCACATTCACATTCATTAACCATGTTCATTGCATTCAACATACACCATAACAATCAGTTCCAGTCCCCAAACATGGTGTCTTAGCTACTAACCAACATCAACATCATATATACTCATCAAAGTCCAAACGTCACCCATGATTATCCAAGCATCCCATACAACCAATTTAACATGTTCTATCATATTAGAATTCATCCATGAACTTACTAACATACTCCTAACATCCCAAACATGTTCAAGCTATCATCCTTCAAACATTGTGCAAATAAAGTTTCCCTTTTGGGAAAGTACATTCCAACATCTATCAACACTCAATGTATTCATGAATTCATTACAATTATACCATCTCAGACACATAACAACATCTAGACATGATCAACAATGCCTAATCATCATAATCTAACAATCATCATAAACAAAAGTTTCCACTTTTGGCAAGATATGAACAACAACATTCATTCTAAGATTTCTAACATTCATATCAACAATCTAGCATCTAATTATCATCATGAATACATCAAAAACATCAATCCATCACTAGATCATCATGTCATGAAAATAAAGTTACTATTATTAGTAACCTATGAACACCAACTAAAATTCATCAATTTCTTGCAAAATCAATGTATCCTAACATTCATACAACCTACTAATCATCATACATTCATCAAACAATCATCCATCATGCATAATCTCATCAATTTTCGAATTAGGGTTTGCTTAAAATCAAAGTTCCTGATCAATCCACTAAAAACATACAATTCATACATAATCAACGTTAAACAACATGTATTCAATCCAACTAACATCCTAACATCATCATTTAACATCAATTTTGACTCCATGAAGATCTATAAGCGAATTAGGGTTCGGCCACCATAAGAATTTCACAAAAGCACCAAAACTAACCTTAATTCTTGCAAAGGAATACTATTTGATGTTGCTAACTTGTTGTAGTGCTTGAAACCAAACCAAAATCGCAGGTTCTTTCTTGTTCTAGGCTGATTTCGAAGTGGGAAGGGGTTGGGAAGGGAGGTTGCGGCCGAAGGTGGGGGTGGGGCTAGGGTTTTTGTGTTTTATTTAATTTAATTTCCATATTTACCATTTAAACCCTTGTATTTTGGTATTTTATAAAAACTAGGCTTTAAACTCTTTGTAAAGTGTTTTTAACTTATTAATATAAGGATATAAACTAATGATAATCATTATATATTTTATCATTATAAAAACACAAGGCATACGAATAAATAGGCACATTTCCACGTTACGCGATTAGTTTCCTAATTAACATTTAAAACATGCAAACACATAAACATAATACCATAATCACCTAATCAACTACATTATCAATAATGTAACATTATTAATTATTGTTAGGTCACCAATGTTAAACGACAACTAATGTGTGTTTACGACACGTGTGTGCAAGACTTAACGGGACTAACGGAGTTTGATAACGGAAATTTACCGGACGTCACATTATCCCCATGTTGAAAGAATTTTCGTCCTGAAAAATTGCGTTACAAGGTGAGAGTGTTCCATCACTGGTCTACTTCATTGGCACATAGAAATCGAAATCGAGTGAGTTTTGGATGAGTTGTCACATCATCCCCATGTTGAAAGAAATTTCGTCCCGAAATTTAAATCAATACCTTCTTCTGCTGGCATTGTCCTTTCGAATAGTTGAGGGTACTTAAGCTTCATTTGATCTTCTCGTTCCCATGTGAACTCCGGTCCACGTCGCGAATTCCAACGGATTTTGACAATAGGTATCTTGCTTTGCTTAAGTGTTTTCACCTCACGGTCCATCACCTCGACTTGTTCTTCAATAAAAGCAATTGTTCATCCACTTGAACTTCTTCTAGTGGTACGACCATTGTTTCATCGGTTATGCACTTCTTCAGGTTTACACATGAAATACATCATGGATTCCACTTAGCGAATCAGGTAGGACTAGTCGATAGGCCACTAGACCTATTCTTTCCACTATTTCAAATGGTCCAACGTACCTCGGATTTAGTTTCCCTCGCTTACCAAACCGAACTACGCCTTTCCATGGTGAGACATTCAACAAAACCTTGTCACCAATCTAAAAATCTAAAGGTTTCTGTCTCTTATCAGCATAACTCTTTTGTCTGTCTTGCGCTGCAGCTATACGGTTTCGTATCTGCACAATCTTCTCGGTTGTCTCATGAATTAACTCGGGACCTGTTAGCTAACTATCACCAATTTCTGCACAGCAAACCGGTGATCTACATTTTCTCCCATACAGTGCCTCGAAAGGTGTTGCTTGTATGCTAGTATGATAACTGTTGTTATAAGAAAACTCCACCAATGGCAGGTGAATTTCCCAGTTATTCCCGAAGTCAGCACGTAGCATATCCTCCAACGTCTATATGGTACGCTCACTCTGGCCATCCGTCTGTGGGTGATATGCAGTACTCATATCCAATCGTGTACCCAAAGATTTCTACAATGATTGCCAGAAATGTGACGTGAAACGAGCGTCACGATCGGAAATAATTGAGATCGGTATACTGTGTCTCGAAACGATCTCTTTAAGGTACAGTCGAGTTAATTTCTCCATCTTATCCATTTCCTTAATTGCAAGGAAGTGAGCGGACTTTGTCAATCGATCCACAATAAGCCATATCATGTCACACCCAGTATTAGTCCGGGGTAACTTAGTAATAAAATCCATGGAGATCTATTCCCATTTCCACATTGGTATCTCAGGTTGTTGTAACAGTCCGGATGGTTTTTGATATTCCACTTTTACTTTCGAGCAGGTCAAACACTTGCTCACATACGTAGCTACATCCGCTTTCATGTTAGGCCACCAGGATGTATAGAATACTTAGATTTGTGTGCCTCGCTCATAACTAAATCTCTCAGATTTCCATAAACAGGCATCCAAAGTCTATCCATGAAATACTGAATTCCATCCTCATTCACCACCAGCTGTTTATCCATTCCCCTTAACGACTCAGAACCAACATTTTCTGCTTTTAAGCTTCTATCTGCGCCTCCTTAACTTGTTCGGGCAGTTGGGTACTGATAGTAAGCTGTAAAGCTCGCACCGTCTGGGTTTAGCTGTTTCCTTCTGGCTTAAGGCATCGGCAACTACGTTCGCCTTTCCCGGATGGTACTTAATAGCGTAATCATAGTCGTTTAGTAGTTCCACCCAACGTCCTTGCCTCATATTCAACTCTTTTTGCTCGAAGATATGTTGAAGACTCTTGTGATCGGTGTAGATAGTGCACTTGGTACCATACAAGTAATTTCTCCAGATCTTTAAGGCAAAAACCACTGCACCCAATTCTAAGTCATGGGTGGTATAGTTCTTCTCATGAACGTTTAGTTGTCTAGAGAGTAATCTATCACCTTTTCTCGTTGCATCAAGACACAACCCAATCCTTGAATGGATGCATCGCAAACACCACGAAGTCATCCGTTCCCTCTGGTAGTGCTAATATCGGGGCAGTACAGAGTTTTTGTTTTAACAAATGAAAAGCTGATTCTTGGCTCTCACTCCATTTGTATGTCGTTCCTTTGTGAGTCAAGGCCGTGAGAGGTAGTGCGATCTTAGAAAATCCTTCTATGAATCATCGGTAATATCCTGCTAATCCCAGAAATTGTCTTATCTCGCTCGGCGTTTTGGGTGTAGTCCAATTCTTTATCGCCTAAATTTTGGTAGGATCAACATGTATCCCTTTCTTATTAACAATATGACCTAGAAATTGCACTTCTCGTATCCAAAAGTCACACTTTGAAATTTGGCATATAGTTGCTTATTTTTCAATAGTTCTAAGATCATTCGTAAGTGCTCTTCATGATCCTCCTTGGTCATAGAATATATCAGTATATCATCGATAAACACAATAACGAACTGATTAAGATAGGGTTTGCACACGCGGTTCATGAGGTCCATGAACACAGCAGGTGCATTAGTCAACCCAAAAGGCATGACCAAGAACTCATAATGACCATAACAAGTATGAAACGTAGTCTTGGAATGTCTTCTTCTCGAACTCTAAGTTGATGATAACCAGATCTCAAGTCAATCTTCGAATAATAGCTCGATCCTTGAAGCTGATCGAACAAGTCGTCATACGAGGTAAAGGGTATCGGTTCTTGATTGTTACTTTGTTTAACTCTCTATAATCGATGCACATCCGAATGTGCCATCCCTCTTTTTAACAAAAAGAACAGGAGCTCCCCAAGGTGATGTGCTAGGTCGAATAAAGCCCTTATCTAAAAGCTCCTGAAGTTATGATGACAACTCTTGTAGTTCGTTCGGTGCTAATCGCTAAGGTGCCCTAGCAATCGGAGCTGCGCTGGGAGTCAACTCAATCTGGAATTCCACTTGGCGGTGAGGTGGTAATCCAGGAAGATCCTCTGGAAACACCTCTGGAAAGTCGTGCACTATGGGAATATCCTCCATTCTGCTTTCTTCCGCTTGCTTATCGGTTACGAGTGCTAGAATAGCCACACGACCCTTTCGTAATAACTTTTCAGCGTTCATGTATGAGATGATACCTATCACAGCACCACTCCTATCACCTCTAACGGTAAGGATTTTTTCACCAACAGGGATTCGTGTGATCTTCTCATGACATCTGACTTCCGCTTGCTTGCTAGAGAGCCAATCCATGCCTATCACAACATCAAAACTCCCCAGCGTAACAGGCATAAGATCTATAGCAAAAGTATGACGAGCAAGTTCTATCTTACAGTCTTTAAGGATATGCATTCCATGGATCTGTTTACCGTCGGCTAATTCCATGGTGTATTTAGATTCTAAAGCAGAGGGTATATCACTTAAAAGACTACAGAACTTTAAGGACACGAAACTCTTATCAGCTCCAGTATCGAATAGTACCGTAGCAAAACAACCATTAACAAAGAATCTACCGGTAACAGTAGTGGGATCATTTAGAGCCTCACCTGAGCCAATGACCAAGGCTCTCCCCTTGGCTCCATCTTTATTGCCGCCATTACCAGTACCATTACCACCGTTGTTATTAGCATTGTTGTTGTTGTTGTTGCCATTACCATTTCTCCTTAGTTGTGGCCAGTTTCGCCTGTAATGCCCTTCTTTCCCACATTCAAAACAACCTTTGGGAGTTTCCTGTGGTTGTTGTGGCCTCCTTACCAGTTCACCATGACAATCCTTAGCAGCATGTCCAATTTTTCCATAATGTTGACACTTGAAGTTATCACACCTTCCCACATGATGGTAATTACACCGAGTGCACTTTAGATGTCTACCACCATAACCATTGGGTCCTTGATTATTTGCAGCCGTTTGGTTGAAGTTACGGTTATTGTCGAACCTCCGTTGTTGCTGAACTGGCTGTTGTTGCTGTTGAGGTTGAGGTTGACCACTAGAAGATGATGCTGATGATTGGTGTTGTTGGCACTATCCCACTTTCTTTTGTTGTCGGGCACGCTCGCCACAGCGCCGCGTTTGGGTAGACGTCCTTGCTTCATGGCTTGGTCAGTTAGCTTATGAGCTAGCTGGATGGCTTGCTGAATTGTGGTTGGGTTGGAAGCAGTTACCATACTTTGGATTTCGGGTACTAATCCCCGTATGTAATACTCCACCCTCTTATGCACCTCATTCACCATTCCCGGGCACAAAGTTGCTAGTTCATGGGTTCTGGTGGTGTAGGCCTCGATTTTTGAGCCCTGCATCTTCAATTGCCAGAACTCCATCTCTAAATTCTGCACTTCATTGCGAGGACAGTACTCCTCAGTCATCATTGTTTTAAACTCATCCCATGGAAGTCCATTCGCCATCGCTTGTCCTAGCATCTGGACTTGCGCGTTCCACCAAGACAGAGCAGCACCCTCCAAAGTCCCGGTGGCATACTTCACTATCATCTTCCATCTCCACTGGTTCCTCCTCCTCGGGTTCCTCCTTGAGATCCTCATCCTCAGGGTCTGCTGCAGGAGCAGGAGCTATAGCAATCTGAAGTGCTGCTAGTTGGATTCTAAGATAGCAATCCTATTATCGGCTATTGCGTCCCGCTGTTCACGAGCAGTTACGTGCCCTCGAGTGCTATGAGACCATCTTGCATGTGGTGACACCCTTTTAGGGTCTTCCCGTGTTGCTCCTCAAGTTCATCCATTTGATAACGGAAATTTACCAGATGTCACAGAAACCTTCAACATAACCATATCACACACCTTGAACGCAATCAGTTTACATCTTTTGTTAGCGTATGACTTTTGCCTATATTTGGCTGCCTTCATATAGGCCTTGATATTTTTTAGTTTCTTAGTCATAGTCTCGATCACCTCAATGATCCCTAATTCCTTCTGACAAATATCACCCCCAACAAATGGACGTTCTACATCCCCTACCATATAGCATCTCATAATGGGGCATACCAATGCTGGCATGATAACTGTTATGTATGTGAACTTGGCTAATGGTAATTGATCGTCCTATCTTACTCTAAAATCAATGACGCATGGTCAGAGGATATCCTCAAGCATCTGACTGGTTCTATTTAACTGACTATCCGTCTATGGATAATAAGTTGTGCTAATGTGTAACCTCGTCCCTATTGCATCATGAAATCTCTTCCAAAACATGGATGTAACCGAGTGTCATGGTTAGACATAATAGACAACGATACATCATTACAAGTTACAATCTCCTTGATAAACAGATCCGCTAGTCTCTCAGATGAATACATTTTAAGGATGGGTAGGAAGTGAGCACTCTTCTTCAGATGCTCGACTATGACCCATATGGCATCGTACACCCATAATGAGGAATCCACATCCGCCAGATCGGGTTTTAACACTGAGAGTGTTCTCCCCCAACTGTGTGACTTGACCTCTCACCCTTTTGGAGTTATCCAACATGAGCCAACACACTCGATTCATCAAATCCATTAAAGCAGCTCGTGCGTTGGTTAAACCAATATACATCAAATGGAACTCATAATGTCCGTAGTGCATACGAAAAGCTGTTTTAGAAAAATCATGCTCTTCCACCTTCAGCTGATGATAACTCGATCAAAGATCTATTCTCAAAAACCAACTAACCTTTGGAGTTGATCAAACAAGTCATCAATTCTAGGTAACGGTTATCGTTTCTTCACCTTTAACTTGTTCAACTCATAATAGTCAATGCACATTCTCATACTACCCTCCTTCTTCTTGATAATAAGACTGGAGCACCCCAGGAGAGAAATCGGTCTAATGTACCCCTTATTAAGCAACTCATGCAACTGAACTATTAGTTCCTTGATCTCTATTGAAGCCAAATGATATGTTTCCTTAGCGATAGGCTGAGCACCAGGTATCAAATCAATTGGAACTTGATTTCACGGTCCGGTGGCACACTAGGTAAATCCTCTGGGAATACAACGGGAATGTCACACGCAACCGGTACATCAGATAATTATGGTGTTGTCATGTCCACATCTTTCACGTAGGCCAGGTAGGCACTACATCCATGCCTCATGCACTTTTCCACCACCACCATCGAAATCACCTTCGGAAATATAATAACTTGGTCACCATAAATCGTCACTGAACTCCCTTCGGGTGCTGTCAATCGAATCATCTTTTTAGGACAACCAATATTTGCCTTGTAGTCTGCTAACCAATTCATTCCTAGGACTACATCAACCTACCCAAGGTCATCACAAACAGTCTAGAAAAAAACTTATGACCCTCTAATTCTATGTCATAACCTTCAATCAGGTCAGAAATCCTGGTAGAGTTACCTATGGTAGTTTTTACATCCAAGGGCTCATCAATAATTCTACTTCCAACAGGCAATCTAGAAACAAAAGTAACAGAAATAAAACTCTTACTAGCACCAAAATCAAATAACAAACAGGTAAGAGTTTGGTTTAGTGGAAACGTACCTGACATAACATCAGGGCTTGTCCTAGCCTGCTCCAGGGTCATCGTCTAGGCTCTAGTGCTCGCCTTCTGCCCTTCAGTTCTAGTCGTCTTCTTGGCTCCGGAACTCTCAGCCCTTGACTTCTTGCAATCCATTCTCACGTGGCCTGTTTCAACATAGTTAAAACACCTCGTCGCCCCATAATTCTTGGCCACACGTCCTGTCCTTCCATACTTGAAACATACATTGATCCTTATCTGCACTCCCTAGTATGCACCTTTCGACACTTACCTCACTTCTTTAACCCCACACCTTGTGTGAGCACACACCAATCATCCACCCGTGCACTCTTTTTGTTTGGAGGGACACCTCCACGTCCATACAACTTCCCATTCTAGTTCCTATCACCACCACCACCCTTCTTTTTCACCTCAACCACCACCACTTCTCGCTCATCATACAACCTTCCCGCCAGGTCAACTACCAACCTAAATGTTCTCAGTCGGGCGGCGATCATGTGCCTGCAAATGAGTAGGCAACAAACTTCACCTATGGTCCTCCTTGCATTCGTTGATATCTAATACAACATCCATCTCTCTCACCCATTAGTGAGCAGCAGTAGCACTACCATTGCCATCAAAAGTTGGGGTTTACACCTCGAAAAGGATCCATAATTGCAACCCTGTGTTGTTTCTAGAACAACTTCTTCCTCCTCTTTCTCATCACTAGAAACAACCTTCTCAGTCTCCGGTTGCTCTATCTTCCCCGTGGGCTTATTTCATTCTTTCCTCTCACCTTCCTTCAAATATTTAATCACTTCTGTCACCATAGATAGTAGGATCATCTACATGACCTGATGAACCTCCCAACAACAACCTCCTTCACTGATGGCCTCAGATTAGCTCTCTCATCACCACTTTCTTCGTGATGGATCTCGAGCTCTTCATGAGTCGTCTCACCAGTCTTAGCCTTGCCTCTCGTTGCATGCAGTCCAGCACCACGTCCACCAAAACATCCGCCTCCCGAAGCCTTTAAAGATCTACCTGCGGCTATCCTCTAAACATGCTATAAGATCCAAACACTAACATGGTAATTCAAGGTAATAGCTTAGTTTATGTCAAATATAGTAAGTCCCTAATTACAGTGGCTAGTTGTGATTAGCCACTTACTTTACTCTTCATACCCTAAGCATTTTCAATCCTGACTACATCAGTATCTAAACCTACTAAAGGCACATAAGTCAAATACATTGTGCACATAATACCGGTTAACATTAAAGATAATACGTGATGGCACGTAGCTACTGAGACTAGCATCATTCCATTTTTCCTATTCTCAGTTTAAGTTTAGGATTTTGAAAATATTTACCAAATTCTCTTAAACTTTGGCTTTGATACCAACTTCTAAGGCCCCAATCCCGGAACACTCACAGGTTGGTCAATCATCGCACATAAAATATAAAACATACATTTACATGTACTAAAATTTGCAGCTAGAATAACTTAACAAACCATCACATATATCAATAATTGCTTCTGCAAAATAATAAAACATTGTTAATCGTTAAAAATATCATTTGTTTGCATTACGAAGCAAATAAATCATTTAACATAAAATTGATGCCATCCAAAACATGTCGAGTAGCTGTACCTGTGCCATCCTCAGCAACCATTACCTTCCAACTGGAAAATACATAAAAGTTAGTATTCTTGACTGAGTTCTAGTATTATAAAAATACACTATACTTTACTTTCATTTAAAACCATTCTTTTCTTTCATTTGCGATCATACATCATATGTACACATAGATAATAATAATTATTGTCTTCAGTCATCATTCGTACTCTTCTACATTGTACATTTCGTACGTGCATCATTATCTTTCACTTTTCATCTAGACCACTCCTATGTGCTATACCCCAATATCATGCACTGGGCGGGTACCGGGCCAGATTCTATAAATAATCTTCAAACTTCATGCACTAGGCACATACAAGTACTAGCGCAAGTGACAAAGGTCCCATACATATGGTCAATCTCAAAGACTATACCCTTGTGTGCATCCTTATCGGTTATCTAAATCACACAAAAATAAGGTAACACCTACATTGGGTGTGCACTTCCTTTCATTCACTTGCCAGACTTTTCATACGCTCGTTCAAGCTTTTTTTACATTCCTATTTTCATCGTCATTAATTTCCGCTTTCATTACAAATATATCACGTTCACTTGCATTAACATACCACACAAAGCCATAGAAATAATACATAAATAGGGACATAAAGATATTAGAATAAAACATGAATGACATCATCATACAACATCACATGACATCATACATCATCTCCGGGAAAATCCCAAGTCATAGCTTAAAATTCCCTTTTCCCTAAAAATTTTAGAATATTTCTTAGTCTTTTAGCGCATGGGCACTATGCAGGTGCATAGTCACTATGTGGGCGCATGATCTCTTAGGCGCATGGAACACTTAGGTGCATGGTAAAACTTTTAGGGGCATGAGGACTATACGGGTGCATGGCCAACACTTAGTCATCGAGGCAAGATTCTAGGCACATGGGAAATATACAGGCACTTACGCATTCGGGCACTATTAAGGTGCATGGGCACATTATGACTCTTAGGTAGTTGAGCGCATGGGCACTGTTTAGACGCATGAACAACTAACTTATAATTAACATGATAATCAATCCCTATTTCATCATTCTAACATGTCTTAGCACAACTCTAACATACTAAGCATCATAAATAGCTTTAAACATGAACATCTTCAAATCTACCTATTTCAACACCCACCCAACAGGGCACACACACATACATACGTTCAGGTACACAACCTCATTCAATAAAAATGTAAACACATGCATTTCTAGCCTCAAAACATGTTTAAACATTTAAAAGTAAGGATCTAGAACTCACATGTTGCAACTTTCCGTTATGACTTGTTCAAACCGAATGCAAATGAGTTCAAACACTTAAAAACCCACTAAAACACATAAATGAACCCACAAAACACATTGAAGAATAAACCCAAGGCTAAAACCTGCCAAGAACAAGCCAAAACACTAGATATTAACCTCAAATATGCACTTCTCTTCTTCTTCTCTTTAAACCCCAAAATTCTCTGCGCTTTCTCTCACTAAAATCTGAACAAAAGTTGATTGAATATTGGTGTGGGCAGCCACACCTACTTTTATACAATTATTATTTAATTTTTTTTTTACTCATTTAACCCCTTAACTTATGTTAAACTGTAAATCTTCCTTTTTCTTCACTTTCATTTTATCTTTTAAGATTTTTTGAGTGTTAAATAAACTAATATGTTGAACAATGTAAAAAATGTAAACCAATATATAAACTAATCTATAAACCAATGTAATTACACTATTAACGTTTTTCAGAGTACACAAATGTAACCCAATGTAAACTCAAGAAATATAACATTCTCTCTTATGGGTCTTCTACTATTCTATAAGAAAAAAACAATTTTCCCTTGTTCTTCTTTCTAGGTCACAATGAAAATCAAAACATACCAACCAATGTAATTACACTATTAACGTTTTTCAGAGTACACAATGTAACCCAATGTAAACTCAAGAAATATAACATTTTCTCTTATGGGTCTTCTACTATTCTATAAGAAAAAAACAATTTTCCCTTGTTCTTCTTTCTAGGTCACAATGTAAACTCAAGAAATATAACATTCTCTCTTATATATACATATACACACTTGACAAGAATTACAACTAAACATCAAGGGCTTTAAGGACCCTAAGCTAATAAATCCACTACAATAGTATGCCTTCTACCTCTGCACATTATTCGTATTCTGAATGTCTTGGTCAGAGGGGGTGTGATGTCAATATGATTCATCTTTGGAACCTATGGCTTAGAGTGGCGGTATTAGGGTTATGAAAGGGTATTGATCCATGACTATAATATCGTGAAAATAATCCTGATTGAAATTGAATCCCTCCTTTTATTAACAATAGATTTACACTTACAACATATTAGAATGAAATCGTGAAGTTATTATAACAACATAATATTTATTAAAATATTAAGGTAATTATATTATACATTAATAATATTACAGAACATAATACAATAATATTTGCTACTACATTTATCTTTCTAACCTGTAACTCATGATACCAAGGTCGTGCATGTGTACGCTTCTGTTGTATTATGATATGAAGATTCCATCACTTGCAATCATGTTATAATAACTTGTATACTATGTAATAGGACGTGTAAAAAAAGATATAAATGTTGTTACCATGACATGGGTGTGATGATTTGGGTCTTAACATAATCTTTTTGTGTATTACCAGCTGTAGAAAGGTCAGCGGAAATCCAAAATAGGGGAAGATGGTCCTACACGGTTGTACAGTACAAATGGTGGATGAAGATAACATTATTCACCATTTTTATATTATTAGGCCAAGCAGTTGCAACAATGCTTGGAAGACTTTACTTTAACCAAGGAGGAAATAGTAAATGGATGGCAAGCCTTGTTCAAACTATTGGTTTCCCGCTTATGTTTCCATTAAACTGGATGTATTTACCTTCAAAAGTACCCTTAAAACAAGAACAAATTACCACAAAACCTTCGTGTATTACACTTGTGACACTCTATATGTTTCTTGGTATATTCTTGGCTGCGGACTGCATGTTATACACCTTTGGATATGACGTTCTACCCCTATCAACTTTCTCCTTGATATGTGCGAGTCAGATCGCATTCAACGCTTTCTTTTCATACTTTTTGAATGGGCAGAAGATTACTCCTTTCATTGCTAATTCACTTGTTCTTCTTGGACTTTCATGTGCATTACTTTTGTTCCAAAGTGATTTGGATCCAACTGCGAAAACCTCGAGAAGCAAGTATATAATTGGGTTCGTATGTACGGTTGCTGCTTCCGCAGGTATCTTGTTTTAAAACCCTTTACAGGTGAGGCTAAGTGTTCTACATTTATTTGTGATTTCTTTAGTTTTAAAAGTGAAATTTTAACTTTCTAGGCTATGGACTAATGCTTTCTACAACTCAACTCGCTTTCCAGAAGATTCTGAAATCAGAAAGCTACAAAGTTGTGTTTGATATGATCGTCTACCAAAGCCTGATAGCAAGTGTAGCACTTGTGGTGGGACTGTTTGCTACTGGTGAATGGAAGGATATAAAAGGAGAAATGGAAGGTTTCAAGTCTGGCAAAGTTTCTTACGTAATGAATTTGGTATGGACAACAGTTTCATGGCAGGTTTTCTCGATCGGGTGCGTTTGTTTAATCTTTGAGGTTTCATCTTTGTTTTCTAATGTGATTAGTACTTTAGCAATCCCACTTGCACCCATTTTTGGGGTAGTGTTTCTCCATGAAAAGATGTCTGGAGTGAAGGTTGTTTCAATGTTGTTGGCCATATGGGGGTTTGCATCATATATCTATCAGCATTATCTCGATGACTTGAAGGAAAAGGCAAAAGCTAGAACTGTGAATCGCCAAGTTGATATTATAGATGTATGAATCGACCATTGTATGGTGTATTACTCGTATAGGACACATGTTCCTTATTTGACATTTAACAAGTTTTAAATGTTAAGAAAGTTATCATAAGGAAAAAGTAAATTACATAATCATAATAATTTGTAGCTGATAGATGGAATTTTAATATCTGGTTATGAAGGGGTTTGATTTATTTATACAACACTAATTAGCCTCATATGGAAACTTCATAATATGGTGTTGTACTATACAAACCAAATTATGTCCATAGAAAGTAGTTGATCGATCTTCCTTAACATCATATCCTACAATCCTCCATTTGATAGTGTAAAATCAATATTTAGATTCATTAAGCTTGGATCTTAGGATTCATCATGTTCAAGATGAGAAGTCAAAATTAAGATGGGTCTATGTGTGTAAATCCAAGAAAACAAGAAATAGATGTTGATGATTATAAGATGAATTCATTGACATTGATATACAAATTACAATGAAATTCATACAAGACTCATCAAGATCAAACCCACCCAAAAAAGAATTTCTCCTTGGGTTGATGATTCACAACAAAAGAAAAACACATGCTAAAACACAATAGTGGGTTTCTATTTATAGTGAAATATGTTTCATTACATTATTAGCCCTTATTATTATCATTAAGTGGCCTTTAATTTGATTTTGCTTCAAGAAATTTGTATTTTATTCTTTTTCTTATTTTAACTAACTTGGTGTCAGGATCCGTACAACGAGATCTTTATTCTACTAAGAATGTGTTATGGTAACCTTGATTTTATCATCTTGTTAAACCTAACAATATTCCCTTAAACTGATGCATACCAAACTTAAAGGTTGAAGAAATTTTTTGTCACATGTCTTCTTGACCAACATTATTCTGACAAAAATCATTGTAGTCTCCCCCTCTCATTTAGCTTCTCCTAATATATTGCTAACAAAGATTAGAATCTCTTAGAATAAATCTTTGATGTTGGATATGGGTCGTATCATTTTTGGATTATTGTTCAGATCATAACCTTAAGGATTAGAATGTATTAGGCATATGACAAGGCTTTGAACTTTAATAATTTTAACACAAACATGAATCAATCATGAAAACATTTCCACTCTTTTGATCTATGAAATAACTTGATAAATATCATTCATTAGATTACTATTATTCCTCAATAGTTAGATACAGGTGTAAAAAATCATCATAGAATGTGAAACTAGTTTAAGGGATTATGTTAAAGGCTAATGCTAACCAAATACCTTTCAACACGCACTGAAGTACAAGGAAGTTACTTCGAAAAATTTGGCCATGCACAAAGAAAAATAACTTAGTGTCAAATCTTTCCAAACCAAAGATAAAAATCTTCCAAAGCCAAAGTGAAGTCTTCCAAAGCTTAAAGACAAAGTCTTCCAAAGCTTAAAGACAAAGTCTTCCAAAGCTTAAAGACAAAGTCTTCCAATGCATGAAGACTAATCTCTTCTCACGACTAAGAAGCCATGTGCCTACCGGCACACTTTTAACAAATGCGGACTACCTTTCTCCTACCAGCTCTAAAAACTCACAACCTTAAATAAGTTGGTGATTATACTTGTTTTCAACTATACATAGTGTTGTATTTGTCTCTAAGTTTCTACTTTAGTACTTTTATCCTTATTATAATAGAATAGGATGTGAACTATGACATGTCATAGTTAGATGTCAAAAGGCAATATGCACTTGGACTTTATGTTGATCATGTTGTCTTGATTAGTGTCCAGTTGGACTTTGAAGTATAGCCGAGTGTAGGATTTAGTATAAAGTATCTCATGTAACTAGTCTTAAGACTAAGCCTTCAAGCCTTGTAACATTTGAAAAACACTTGAGAACCATATACATCATCCTTGAAAACCAATCTTTGTGTTCTGAGTGTTCTTATCTTTGTTTGTTGTTTCTATGTCAAGTTCATTATTTGATTTATTCTTATCTTTGTTTATTGTTTCTATGTCAAGTTCATTATTGATTTAGTAAGTGTGTCTTCTCCAACAGTGAGACTGTTGTAGAACTAACCATAACTAGTCCTAGAATTGCTATGAGATCTTCTTAGGCTCTTGATTGCAAGATCTCACTATCTTGAATCACTCTACAATTTAACAAGCACTTACCTGATCAAATGCAAACTCTCACTAAATACAAAGTTTACGTTTATCATTGTTGATGAGTTTGATACTTGGTGCATGAGAATGGAAGACTTCATCAAGTGTCAAGAGAGCAGGTTATGGAGATCTATAGTCTTAGTACCTCACATCCCAAGTATTAGGTTAACAACTGTTGGTCGTGGGATGAAACCCAAGGAAGTGGCTGATTATTATGAGAAAGACTGGAAGAAATTGACATTAATGAGAAAGCCATGATCGTTTTTCAAACTATTTTTCCTAACTCCATCTACAAAGGCTTCAAGAAGTGCAGGACTACAAACGAACTCTAGGATGCACTGAAGTAGATGTATAATTGATTTGAGGAAGCTAAGTCAAACAAGAAAGACATAATGAAGTAGCAGTTTGAAAACTTCACGTTCAAGACAAGTGAAACTATGACTCAACAATACTTCCAGTATCTTGAGATTGTAGATATTCTCATGGATGTTAGAGTCAAACTTGAGAACCAGGACATAGTCGGGAAGTCGATTTTCTCTCTTCCAAGACAATGGACATACTACTATGTGGGCATCAAGAGAACTGAGAACCTCCCTATCATTACTCTCACTGATTTGTTTGGTATCTTGAGCGGTAACCAAATGAAGATGAACATGCAAGATCCATGTACCACATAATCCAACACCTAAAAGAGTTCAACCCTTGATGTGGTTGAAAAGGATAGAAGAGAAGCATGACATCATCTTATCTGTTGTTAGATCAAGAAGAAGGCTGGTGCAACCAAAACTAAATCACTTAGATAATTTTGGTGCTACATGCAAAGGCTTCCGAGGCTTAGCATGGAACTTCCGAAGGTTGTAGAGTTCTTTCGAAGATAAAGTGAAAGATCATCTTCTGAAGACAGAACACTACTTTCGAAGTCAAGAGCATGGTTCCGAAGGTTAAGTCTTAAAAGAGCAATCAGAAGACTACTTCCGAAGTATGAAGGAAAGAAGAAGTTCCCAAGTCTTAGAAGAAGTAGTCTCTTCCGAAGTATAAGTGGCTTCAGAAGTACTTGTTCTTCCGAAGCCAGTTAACCTTCTCAAGACACTACTATGTACCAGTGGATATAAGTATGGTCTCTGACACTCCGCTACAGACCTCTGATGCTGCATGGTGTTTTCTCAAACAGCCATGCAGTTGACCATACTTTATTCCACTGTTTACTTTTTTATGATAGTACATGTTACTAACTTTAGTTGGTGACAAAAGGTAAGTTAGGGACATGTCCTGACTACCAAGTCTCAGATAAGACTTTATCCAAGATACCTTAAACTATAGTCTTGTAGTATAGGCTTTAGTTATAGGATCCCAGCTGGTATCAAAGTATATGCAGCTCTAGGTAGTATTATATATAGTTTCTCATTGTAACTCGAATTGATAAGCTTGTAAGAGTCTTGTAATATTTGAGTTGAGAAGCAATATATGCCAGTACCTTAAAAATTACTTTCTGTGTTCTGTATTACTTACTATATTGTGATCAACTCTTATTGAATCTAGCTTCATCTGAGTGTTGTTCAAGGTGAGTTTGAGAGAAAAAATAAGTGTTAAGTGGCCCTTAACCGATCCTACAATTGGTATCAGAGCTTCTTAGGCTGTTGATTGCGTGATCTAACCATCCAAATTAAATTGTTTTTCACTCCTCCCTACCACTCACTCACTCAAAATGGCCCTTAACAAGTCCGATGTAGAGATTGGAATCATGACAAAGGCTCCCATCATTACTCCTGAAAAATTAGGTCTTGGAGCAGAAGAATGGAAGGCTTGATCAGATAACGGCCCGTATAAGCCAAAGGTGGCATCACCTGGTGGAAACGGTGCCATGATTGAAAAGGCTGTTAAAGACTATTCTAACGAAGACCAAAAGAAGATAGACATTGACAGCAATGCTATGACAATTCTCATGAGTGCAATACTGAACTCCATCATGGTGGGGTTTGAGCATTGTAAGTTTGCAAAGGAATTGTTTGATGCTCTTGCTCAGATGTACTCAAGGTCCAACGTCTTAAAGAAGGACTCACTGAAGCAGCAGTTCGAGAACTTCACCTATATTACTAGAAAGACCCTCAGCGAGCAGTATTTCAGGTATATAGATCTTATTTCCTCTCTTCAGTCTGTGAAAATCACTCCTGAACTCAGAGATCTCACGAGAAAGTTCATGAGTGCTCTTCCAAACGAGTGGACATTTTACTGTGTCTCTATCAGGAGGATAGAGAATGTGAACACTCTCACTATGACTGAACTTTACAGCATCCTTGATGGATATCGTCTAGAGATGGAAAGTAAGAAGGGCCACCAAGCAAGCCATCCTCTGAGTCTTCCTGCTAGCAATGCTTTAATGGTTGCAGAAGGCTCAGCACCCCCACAACCTTAGAACTATCTGACTTACCAGCAGCCATCCTGCTCTTTTGAACCTTACATCACTTTTCTTGAGATTCCAAGGTCTCAACAGGCTCAACGCAATTCCTTCAAGAAAAGTTGTGCCTTTGTCTCAGGAAGTAGACACTCCGGTGATTTTCAATACTGTTTTAATGATCTCGAGTGTTTCAATCTAGATGATGTAGAGTATGTGGACATTGTCTAATAGATGGCTCTTTTAACTTATAGATTGAAAAAGTTCTTTAAGAGAACTAGAAGGCAATTCCCTCAAAACCCAACTACAAGCAAGTTTGGGTTTGACAAGACCAAAGCAAAGTGTTACAACTGTAACCAACTCGGTCATTTTGCAAGGGAATGCAAGGCTCCCAAGACCAATCCGGGAATCCCACAGGCCTCCACACATCCCTCAACCTCAAAGCCCACCGGAAAGTCAACTAAAACAACTACAATGGCTCAAGAAGTTGACTGGAGCTTCATGGTACAGGATGTGACTCCTACTCAAGCTCTCATGGAAGGAACATATGATACTCAGGTATATGAACATCTCTGTTCTGTAGCCTGTATAGCTAAATTTAAACTTTTTCAAGATTACAATATGGAAATCAGATCTGATATTGAGTCTTTAAATATTTTAAAATATGATTTTAAGAGAGCTAAATCTGACTATCAAAACAAAATTGAGGAGTTAGAGAAAACTGTGTCTCTTTTAAAACATGAACACACCAACTACAAGACTCAAATCAAGGATCTGATATCCAAATTGTTTGAGGCTCAAGCCCAGCTTGTCACTGCTGAGGCTCAGGCCAGGAAGCATGCTATTTCTGAGCAGAACCTCCAAGCTATTCTTGCATCATCCTCCCACTCCAAACTTTATTATCAGAACAAAGGAGGGTTGGGAACCAATGAAATTGCTCCACCACACTCGTATGAGTCTATTAGACAACCTAGATGTGGTACTGAGGAGCAAGAGGTTCCAACTGCTGACCCTTCCTCACTAGAGTTGAAGGATGAGGCAAACAATAGTGGCCACCACAGGGAAGCAACAGGTAGAAGTACCCATCTCCTCCTTTGAAGATCAAATCCTAACCACTAAGGCCAGAAGAAGCAGAGCTAAAGCTACTAGAAGAACTGACAAAAAAGTGGCTGAGTCTAAGCTGAAGATTGACCCAAAGCAGAAATGTGTATTTATCTTAGCTGGATTCCAAGTGTTAGGTACTTCTGATTCAGGAAAGGAGTGTAAAACCAACACTCCTGTCCTGCCGAAGGATCAAAAGTTAAAGGAAAGGTCGCTGATAAAGAGAAGAAGTCCAAGAAATAGCAAACCTTCACAGTCCCAAAAGACTAACATTGCATGCGTAATGTGTGGTCTGCACAACCATATGACAAAAGATTGTTACTACAATCCTGCAAGCCCAAGAAACAGCAACCTTCACAGTCCTAAAGGAGCATCTCGAGCTTCATGATGAAGGAGCTCCTACTGAATTCCCCAAAGAAGATTTAGACAACACTTATATCCTCATGGGATATGGTGGATATGTGAGCAGGTCGGCAGTCTACAAGTATAACTTCTCCTACAACTGGAAGTTTCTCCTGCATGTTGTTCTCCACTGTCTGTCCAACAAATTTGGGGGGTGGGATGAAATCTCTTATGAACTAGGATGCTTAGTTCATGGACTGGTGAGAGGCCTCCGCTTCAGTTACTCAAGATTTTGTTCACCAAGCTCATTGGGAATCTTCAAAGGGAGACATTCTTCCTGTATCCCGATTCATTCAACATATAATCAACTGTGAGTTGGAACAGAGTATGCCTGTTTGTGCAGCTGCTCTGACTGTCCCTCACATGAGGCCTACCATCTTCAAGACTTTGAAAAAGGTATCCACCAACTTCACTGGAAGGTACACGTCTCTACTTCCAGGTATGATTGAGCGCATAGCTCCCGGTGACATCCGTGTTCACCCCACAGGTGATGAACCCACACCAACAACCACCTCCACAATCCAACACTGCCTTCTATACTGTTAGGACCTGGTATTTGACCGAAATACCTAGATATTGACGTGTAAACCAGATCAAATAGTGCGGAATCCTATTTGATTGGCGATCCAATCAGTGAGAACACATGAAGAATCAATCAAGAATTGAAACTAACGTTAGAAATCGATTGGGAATCGATCTAATGTGTTCTATGAACTTGGAGAACGAATTGAGAGGTTTCTTGATGGCTAGGGTACGTCTCGAATCGTAATTAACCAAGAGTTTTTCGTTTTCACGAATTGAGTTGTATTTATAGGTTGGTATTATTCAATCATGCGACTGAACCATTAGTCTGGTTCAGTCGTGCGATTGAACCATGCGGTTGATTCATTCGTACGACTGATTGTTTACTCGTGCGACTGAGCCAATCTTATGTTACAATCGTACGACTGATCCAGTCTCCTGGTTCTGTCGTGCGACTGAGTCAATCGTGTGAAGTTATTCATGCGTATGGTTCATTCGCATGAGCCATTCGCATGAGCCATTCGCATGAGAACTTATTATGTTAAGTTTGAATGTATTGTGTATTAATTAATAAACATTGTGTGTAATCATTCAAGCAATCACTAACCTAATTAACCAATTCAATGTCGACACATTAATGAAACATTAAACATTATAACTAACAAACTATCAATATCATTTCATTAATCATACCAAACAAGATCTATTACATCATATATCATGATCTAGGGACATACATGTATCAGCAAACTCCCCTTGGACCTAGATCTCTCTAATATCTTGTTTTCTTCATTACCTCCTCATATTTATTGTACTTGTCCTCTTTTGTGACTCCCGCATGAATATCAAACGCGAAGCAAAGTCTTATGACATTTTGGAACTGGAGGGCCTGTACAATATCTTGCGTATCATAGAACAGAGGCCACTTGTAAAGTGTATAGACATCATTTTCCGACAAGTTGGTAAGCCACATCGGATCGAATACTCTGATTGTATCCATTTGGCCCTCTTTATTTAGGACTATGACCGCTTCTGCTGTTCTCCAATCGTAGTACCACCACATAAAGTGTGGTGTGAAATCCTTTGTCATTTCCCGAAGTGGGATTCTTGACATTGTGCGCGGAGGATTCCACTTCAACACTATCTTTGGTTTTCCAGTAATGGCATCCATCTCAGACCTTCTAATATACCTTGTAGGTTGTTGAGGTCTGAAGTTAATCCACCTGGTGTGGTACTCTTTCTTCAGGGCAGCCTCAAACCAGCCTGACATCTTTCTCGGGTCAGCATACAACAGCTTCAATTTGGCTAGCTGGTTGAGCTCAAAACCTGGTAGAGTCTTTAGATCATGTGGAAATCTAAAGTACTCTATGCCCTTCTCCCTCTTAACGGCATAAACATTAAGATCATCAAAATATGCCCATGCGATAATCCTGCCCGACACCTTAAGATGTTTCTTGACTCTGTAGAGCTTGGTGTAGGCATCCCTCTTCGGTGCAGCACGTTGGGCTCTAACTTCTTGAAAACATTCAGCCCATTCAGCCTTATGGATATCAACATCATCCTTTGCGGCTTTGGCCATTCTCTCTGTCTTCTCTGACTCTTGCTCCATTTTGTCTAACATCTCAAATGTATCACCGACAAGGGATTCACCCAGATTGGGACCACATTGCCCTCATTGTAAGCATACTGAGGATAGTGCTCTGTAGTGACATCTTCTATCTCTATTTCATCAACGTCATTTAGCTCGTCATCACAGGTAGCATTACATGTCGGAGCATCTTTCACTATTTCATCAGGATTGAGCTTGAAAATTCTGCCAGTGCTCGTTTGATAGATCGTGAATTATTTCCCCTTCTTCAGGAGTATAACTCACTGACCTTCTGACAATCCCTTGCAGATCAAGAACCATTATGAGTTGAGACTGACCTGCTGAAGGGGAGCAATATCAAACTCATCTCTTTTGTAATTTGGATATGTTTGATTTACACATTTCACACTAAAATCATTAGTAATTTCTCAAACGAAATGCATTAACTTAATATTAACATTAATACATGTTTTTTCAATACAGAATACAATAGTAATAAATACATAAACATGTACAATTTACTTTTATCCTGAATACTCGGCTCATCACGTGAAGGTGCAGAAGCAAAAGCCGACTGATCTTGTCTGTTCTTTGATCTTTTCTCTTGCCTGGAGCTGAGACAGATTCAGCTGCTTCTCCTCCGTCAGTGTCTTCATCTTCGTGCCATTCTTCAGTTTTCTCTTCGTCAGTTTCACTCTCATCATCATCGTCGTCTTCATCATCATCATCATTTCTGTCCCCATCCCTTATCTTTAAGGGCTCCTCCTTCGATCCTTTCAGCTTTAGCAAAATGGTCTTTTTAGCTTTTTCCAACTCCTCTATTTTCTTCCCTGAGGTGACGCTTGAGCTTGGAGAATAGCTATCTCGTTGCTCTGGGCAGTCATCTGTCGGGCCTGTCTTTCTATCACTTGAGTTGCTCTGCAATTTGGTGAGTTTGTGCAGCAGTCAGGTCAGTAAGCTGGCGGATTTGGGAGGCTTTTCCTCATCGGCAGCCAGCAAATGCATTACCATTCTGTTTAGTGCCAACAACTGTTCTTCTACCGTAACTGTAGGTAGAGGTGATCTGTAAGTGAATGAGGGATAGGCTGAGGGCTCGGTTTGGTGGCTAGTGGTGGTGGTGGTGGCTGTGGTGAATATCGGGTCAGGTCGGGATGATAGTGGTGGTGAGTGAGGGGTGAATGATGTAGTGGTGGCTGGGATCTGTATTGTGGTGGTAGGTCTGGTGGTGTCTGTGGTTGCTATGGGGGCTGTGGTGGCTATGGTGGTGGATGGGGTGTCTGAAGAGGTGGTAGTGGTGGTGGTAGTGGCGGTAGTAGCTGAGGTAGTAGTGATGAAGGTCAAACGGCGCTTCTTCTTTGGTTTCTGCCCATGGGGTTGAGCCATCCGTTTTCTCCTCGTTCCCTTCGAGGTGGATGCTCCCCACCTACCCTGCCGATTGACCCTGGAACATAGGTCGGGTCGGTCTCTGTCTCTCCAGAGTCTCTTGGGTGCTTACCAACCACCCGAAGCCCACGTAGTGTGGGAACCACTTTTCTTCCCACAGTCCTGGTGAGGGGCTCCTTATCAGACTCTTCTTCTTCTACTTCTGTTTCAAGGACAAAGTCATGATGAAACCCAGCTGACTCGGTAACTTCTGCAGCCGGGGCGGATGCTGGAGGCACGACATCAGACGTAGTGCCTCTCTGTGGAACAGGCATATGTCTCCGGCACCCCCACTATCATCATCATCTGAATCATCAGTAGGTAGGACAATTGGCTCCACGTCGGAGTCACTGTCCTCGTGACGCCATTGGCGTCTCCCTGGTGCCACATAACTTTCATCTGCTAAATGCCAATAAGCCTCTTTGCCTGGGGCTTCACTTCCTTGCCCCGGTACACCACCATCCTACCCAAAGTAGTGTCATCCATAAGTTCCAAAGTCATCGCATCATGACTTTCCTTGGGGAGCAGAGGCAGCTTCTCATTGAATATCATCTGAAGGAACCTTGGATACATACAAAAACCTTCTTTCCCTTTTGTTTCAATGTTCTCTACAAATAAGCAAAGATCATATTAGAGAAGCTGAAAGGGTGGTTCAGCACCAGAGCCACGAAGGCATTTTGTATCTGATCTGATAGGTCATCGAAACCACCCTTCTCGAAGCAATGCACTTAAGAATCACATGTGCCAGATATTTGTATTGTGGGCACAGGTTGCTCTTATTTAGCACCCCCGAGTTAATGTCCCCCGCATACTTGATTCAGAAGAAACACCCTCTCACTGTCAAAGGATGTAACTTAGTGGGGTGAGTGGAGTCATCCCCAAAGTCAAGGATTCTCTGGATGTCTGTAGCGGTAATGTCGATAGCTTGACCCAAAATGGTGCTTCGGATGCTGTATGGCTCACGAGAGCGATCCACTGAGGCATTCTCCTAGAATGCCTGATGTAGTGATTGTAAGGCGTGCACGGTGTAGATATAGCCTTATGATCCGTGAGCGTTTGAGGAAGGCTATATCTGGAGAACTCGGCCCCGTTCCGAGTTGTGTGGTCCAAATGGGCACAGATGTTGTGCTTTGGATTAAGAGACCATCTGTCAGTCATTTTTCCTGAAACACAAAACACATGATCATTAGTACATAATACATCAGAATTCAGTTCTAAGTGTAGTGTTTCACTTCCATTCTGATTCATTCATGCGAATGAATCATGCGACTGGAGTAATTCGGTTGTTCTTAAGTACGACTGAGTTCATTCGGTTGATTTAGACATGCGATTGAGTCAATCTGCCGACTGAGTCTTCGATTGGTTCAGTCGGCCGACTGAACTCATTCGGGTGGTTCATTCGGCCGAATGACCCAATCGCAAGGTTCAATCGTGCGATTGGAGTTCATTCGAGCGACCAGTCGCTTGCCCCACTGTTCGATCGCCTGTGGTCGATCTTGACCTATTTAAGTTATTTAACAGTGTTTAATGGTCCATTAGACTCGCCTACTTGTCACTAATAGCCTATTAAACTAATTTCAATATTTTTTCTTAGTTTACGTAGGTGATTAGGTCATTTCACAGGTCGGTTCTTGATTCAATCGAGTGTCTCTAATGTAGGTTCTTTAATCTTCTGATTTTGGTAAGATTTAAGAGTAATGTACCTGTAAAATCGTCACTCGAATGTAAGAAACTCAACAACAATGTAGTCAGGATCTGTAGCAATTTTTGGCAGAGTACGGGAAGAATGCGATTTGGGTGCGATTTTGGTGTGGTGAGGAACATGCGATCGACTGAGGCCCTTAAATACTTAACTTAAGTTCAATCGGCCGAGCCTCATTCGCTCAGTTCATTCGGGCGACTGAGTCTCAGTCGTACGATTGGCCTAGTCAATCGCATTCAGTCGGCCGACTGAGTCTCAGTCGGTCGACTTCCTCATTCGGTCTCTTTCATTCGCATCTTCAGTTGACTGACTGAGCCTCAGTTGGTCGACTGCTTCATTTCCCCCTTCTATTCGGTCGAATGGATCATTCTCATGTCCATTCGGCCGATTGGGAGCCATTCGCATAGTTGGTCCATGACCATGATCCAATCGTGCGAATGGGTCACACTTAGTGAGTTTACAGTCATTTGAACATTTACTTTTAAGACCCTTTTATCTTTTGACAATAACATTATAAGCTCTTAACCAATTCAGTCACCTCAGACGTGACTCTTTTAAAACACCTTGTCACCTCTGACGTGACTCTTTAAACTTTGAAAAACATGTGGCCATCTCAGACATGACCCTTTTAGGTGAGTTAATTCCATTCTGATTTTCCTGATGAAGTCCGACAGACGCACACACTAAAAGATTAACATAGAAACTTAAACTAAATACACAAATAAATTGGTTTTTGAACTTTTGTGAGGGATAAAACCCTAAGATGGAAATCTACGGATTTGATTCCGGAGTCGAAAGCTTCAACTTAGATTGACCACACCTGGACCAATTCAATTTTGGAATCATACAGGAACATCAAATCATTTGGGACTTGTTAAAAACTCTTTCGATGCTCAATTCTTGGTGTTCATCTAGAGTCATTAGCAGCTTTAGGGAATCATACTGGAACTCTTAGATTACCACATTGATTTGAACTTTCAAGAATTGCAGCCACAATGATTGTCAATATGTTTGTCCACTTAAATCCATACACAGACTCTTGACTCAACCGGTGATTGTTTTTGGTTTATTTAATTCAACGAACATTTGTGGATCCACACTTATATGGTAATCAACATCCCTCAGGAGCTTTGAGCGGTCTACGGGTATTGTTACAAGGAGAGACTATTCTTAGATCTTTCATAGAAAACCAGTCCTCAGGTCAGTGCCATCGCACAGCAAAGAGGCGGCAAACAACAATGAATTCTAGAATATCCAGGTTATGCTTATCCTCAGGTCAGTGTCATCGCATAACAGAGAGGCACACAACCTATCTCCTTGTTAGAGCAGCTTTTATTTTGCACCAAATGCACCAACAACATAGGTCATTAGCTTGATAGCATTTTTCTTTCATTTTTTTCATGCTTTGCTCTATTCATGGTCAACCGCACAATTGTGGCGTTTACATGCTCATTACCCCTTATTGGAATATTATGATTGTGTTAACCAATGATAAGATGGAAGTCCACAGTCAGTTGAACAACTTAATTTGATCTTGACATCACCAGTCCGGTCTAATCATCTATTGTGTTGAATCTACCGACATATCAATTGTGGTCTAGCAACCTCTAGGTTACTCTCATTGTGTTACCTTAGGAGTTACAGTTTTTCTATCTTCCCTTTTATATTGCTTAGACTACACAGACTTATACTTGAATTTATTCACTCTTTCTAAATTAGGATTTAAAGTCCCTCTTGACTTGTTCCTGTGTACTATCATATTCCAAAGGGTTTGAATCGGTAACACAGATACGATCTACCTTGTATCAGCTTTCGCCATTCCTTCTCCCTCGGTTCCCTTTTTTTTTAATGTTGCTTGCTGACTTATTCCCCCCTAAAATACTAAAATCAAACCTGGTTTAATTATTTTAGGATTTTAATTAAAACAGCAGAAAACATGAGTTTAATTTAAACAGACTAAATAAAAACAAATAAAATAAAATAAAAAAGAAAAATTAAAAACTACATCGACTACACATGATCCTCATCAGGAATAACATCACTTCTCTTTTTAACGCTATTGACCTCTAGCAGATATTGGAAACATGGTTTATCAAAGGCTCTAGTATAGAGGTCAGCGCGTTGAAAATCAGTATTAATTTTTACCACATCAATTAAGTTTTTTCGAAACAATCTCGTATGAAGTGATTTTAATACTGATATGTTTGTCTTAGGATGTTGGACCGGATTTTTAGTTACTGCAATTGCAGCAGAGTTATCGACAAAAATAGGAGTAGAATGGAATGTTAAATCGTAATCCCGCATTTGCTGTTGAATCCAGATGATTTGTGAACAGCAACTTGCAGCAACCACATATTCGGCTTCACAGGTTGACAATGCAACCGATGTCTGCTTCTTACACTGCCAGGTAATTAATCTTTCCCAAAGAATTGACACCCTGCTGATGTAGACTTGTAGTTCATCTTGCAGCCTCCGTAGTCCGAGTCGCTATACGCCGTGAGCTCAAAATCATCATCATGAGGATACCACAACCCAAGTGTGGGTGTACCCTTTAGATAGCGAAAATCCTTTTGACCCGATCAGATGATTGACCTTAGGTTTAGCGATATCTAGAACATAAACATGTCGCTACATGATATCAGGTCTAGAGGCAGTGAGATACATGAGGGATCCAATCATTCCTCGGTTACATCGTGGCATCCACAAGATCTCCATTTTCATCAGGTGCTATGTCGTGATTCATAGCCAGTGGAGTACCTGCAGCAGATGCATTCTCCATGTCAAAACGGTAAGAATGTTGCCTACGTACTTGGTCTGATGTAGAAAGATCCATTTGGTGTTTGATCCACCTGTAGCCTGAGAAAGAACTTCATATCCCCCATAGCGCTCATCTCAAACTCTTTCTGCATAACTGCTTCAAACTCTTGCATAATCTTTCGTTCTTTGAACCAAAAATTATGTCATCAACATAGATTTGTACGAGCAGTAGGTCGCCATCTTTTTCTTAATGAACAGCGTGTAGTCAAGACCCCCTGCGACAGCCGTGTTTCACAAGATGAGTCGAGAGTTTCTCATACCAAGCTCTTGGAGCTTGATGAAGCCCATATAAAGCCTTGTCGAGCTTGTAGACTCTATCCCGATGATAAGGATCTTCAAATCCCTGGGTTGACTGACATAAACTGTTTCTCTAATTTCCCCATGAAGAAATGCACTTTCACATCTAATTGATAGACTTTAATCTTCATGTACGATGCTAGGCAAGGAAGATACGAATGGCTTCCATCCTTGCCACGAGTGCAAATACCTCATTGTAATCAATTCCCTCGACTTGGCGGAATCCCTAACAACCAGTTGATCCTTGTTCCTGATAATGACCCCTTGGTCATCGTTCTGCATTTTAAAACCCATTTGGGCCAATGACCAGCACCTTAGGTCTATAAACCAGAGACCATACACCTAACTTTTGAACTGAAGAAGTTCTTCTTGCATTGCACTCACCATGCCTCATCATTAGTGCTTCATGACATATTTTCGCTCAAACTGTGAGACAAAACACCGATAGGCACCATCATGAATATCCCTTTTCATAACAGAGGCATAGTCAGCTGAGTACAGCTGATTTCAGGTTGTACTCCTGATGGACATCCCCAATGACATTGTCTAAGGGATGAAAACATTTAGACGTGATCCTGGAGTAGTAGGAACAGCTACCTCAGAGCCAAGATGATGAACATTTGGTTCTTCATCTGAGGTAGTTGGAGTTTGAGGCTCTGACGTCGAAGGTGCACCACTGGTAGATGCTAGTGGCTTTCGGGAACTGGAACCTGTTCCTCCTGACTGTTCTGGGTATCTTCTTCAGCTTCATTTTCAGAGGAGGTGTCACTGTCGTCGATTACTCCCCCTGAATGAGTAGATGATTCTCCCTGTGAGATAGATGTTGGTGGATTCAAGCTATCATACTCATTCGTGTGGCTAATTCGTCATCCGAGGGAGAGAGAGGAACGTTGAAGGACTTGAAGAATCCATCATAGTCAAAGAGTAGGCGGGTCCTTTGCCAGTAGGCGGTGTGGTGAATCGCTGAACATCAACATCACACCAAACTTCTACTAGACCTGTTGAGTTATTGTAAACTCGCTTGTTAGGTATGTTGTATCCTAGAAAGATGCCTACATCTGCCTTCTTGCTAAAATTTCCCTCTTGTGTCTTCTTCAGAAGTGTGCACGGCGCCCCAATGGTTCGAGATACTCCAAGTTCGGTTTGCGTCTTTGTAGTAGCTCGTAACATGTTTTTCCGTGGGGTTGACTATCAGGACTCGATTCAGTGTATAACATGCATTTGCCACTGCCTCATTCTAGATATGGATAGGCAGTTTCGAGTCTGCCAGCATAGTCCGTGCTGTCTCTATCAAGCTCCTATTCTTTCTCTCAGCAACGCCATTCATCTGAGGTGTGTAAGCAGAAGTGAATTGATGCACAATCCCCTTTTCCTTGCAGTATTCCTCCATCCAATGGTTCTTGAATTCCAATCTGTTGTCTGAGCGTACTTGTCTAACTTTCAGCTTGTAGAGAGATTCCAGTGTGGTTACCAACTCCTTGAATGATTCAAATGTTTCTGATTTGGATTTGAGAAACATTACCCAAGTGAACCTTGAGTAGTCATCGGTGATCACAAAACAGTACAGGTCGCCTGTAATGCTCTTTGTACGACTGGACCGACAGATCCATGTGTAGAAGTTCAAGAGGAAGGTCTATCGTATTAACTTTCTTTTCCTTATGAGACTTCTTTGTCTGTTTACCTTTCTTGCAAGCTATACAGAAACCAGGAAGCTGAAAGTTCTTGACATTACACACCTCTCACCAGATCCTTCTGAATCAAGTGATTCATCTTCCTTTGACGGATGTGTCCCATTCTCCTATGCCAGGAGATGGAGTCTTTTTCAGTAGCTTTGGATAGAAAACAATGAACCTCATGATCCATTGTAGAAGCTGTGACAGATCCAAGACATAAGATCTTTATATCTTGAAGCAGTCCTCAAAACTTGGTCCTCTGGGATCACGTAGTCTTTCTTCAGTACATAACATTCTTGTTGTCGAAGATGACTTTAAATTCCTTATCACATATTTGTGAAACAGAGAGTAAGTTGTTTTGAAGTTGCTGGACGTAGTTCACCCTATCAAACTTAACTTTCTGATTTCCACTTCTCCCTGAGCTGTGATATATCCTCCCTTGTTTCCAGCAAACGAAACATGCCCTCCTTTTATTTGTTTGACATTTGATAAAAGTGCTCTTTTTCCTGTCATGTGCCTAGATGCTCCGTGCCTACTATCCACGTTTAGTTTCAGCATTGTATTGAACACCTGCACATACAAGGTAAAGGGTTAGTTTAGGTTAGGAACCCAAGCTTTTACTGGCTTGGGTTTCCCAGAGGCATCACACATCAGAAATTCAACCCATTGACCCTTAGAAGGTAGGGTAGCTCAGGTTTCCTTCTTGTCATCATTATCACCATAGAGGTTGACTTTTCTTTCCATAGGCCAGATTTGTGCAATGCCTGTTTGTGATACACAGTCGACTGGCTAACAGATTGAACATTCTGTTCACTAGTTCTTCTAGGTGGAGTTAAAGATCTCCTCTTAGAAGACTTAGGTTTTGAGTCCTGAAGTTCAATCTTCTTCCTAGGTGTCTGATAATAAGTACAGTAGGAAGCATGTGTCCACATTCTCCACAGTTGTAGCACCGCTATCAACTTTATGATTAACTTTCTTTGTGAGACGTGTGTGACACTCTTGTAATATCACTCACTTTAGGTTTTGACTCTGGTTCATTTGATGTGTTTTACTAGTTTAACAAAATTAACTGATTTAACCTGTTTGACATCCTTTTCTTTTTGTTAATTGGTCTTTGACTTGAAGTATGTGAAAGATTATCCTTAGAAGCCCTTTTTGGTTCTGATTTGACTTTGTTAGAACCTGACATTAAGTTAACCTTTTCAATTTCTTTTCCAGATTAACACAAGGCAATTTACCCTTTGCCTTTGAAGTGGTCTCCTTTTGTTTGTTTTCCAGTGTCAATAGATGAACATAAGGAATCTGGAGCACTAACAAGAGGAGTGGACACTACATGATCCTTGATGGGATTACTACTTAAGGTCTAGTTTTAGTCTCATCAAAGTCTCAGGTGGTGGCGGAACCACTTTATAACCCAGTCATCCCCGTTGTTCCTTTTATTTACTAAGTGTTGGACTATGTGCGACGAACTAGTCCAACTATGCAGTTTCTGTTTTAGTGAATTACTTCTACTTCTAGAACTGCCTATTGTTTCTTAGTGTCTTCTAGGGAGTTTAGATAATACCTAATGTCATTAGCTTGATTAAAGGCAACTACTTTCGGTTTCCCTAAGCTGTTTAGTCAAAAGGTCTATTTTTTCTTTATAACTGAGCTCATTTTGTTTTAGTACCCTATTAGCCTCAGTGCATAGAATGCAATCTTTTATCAAGTTATCATTATGATCTAATAACCTAGCAAATTTAGCATCTATGCTATTCCTAAAGGCATCACAATCAGAACAAGCATGATTATTAAACATTGTGTCAGTAGTACTTACCTGAGCAGATTCAGAAGCGCTTGCCATCAATGCAGTATCAGATGATTCTGATTCTTTTGCTTCTGTCTTTTCTGTCTCTGACATGGTAGTCTCCACTTTTGGCTTGTAACTGACCTCGGTTGCAGTTGCTTCTTCACTATGTGACATTGTTATCTCAACTGCTAGATCTACTTCACTAGCGGAATCACTGTCAATATCTTCTACATTTGCAATGTTTGATTCCCCTGGTGAGACAAACCTAAACTCCAATCCTGTCCTTCATCATCATGAGCAGTCAAGGCTTTTGAGTCCTTGTTTGAGGAAGTAGAACTGGTAGTTTGCTTGTCTAGACGAGTGAAGGATAGAACGGGTTCCCATTCCCAGACTTCTTGGCTTCACACATTCTCTCTTGAAGTGCCCCTTTTCACCACAGTTAAAGCAGGTCACTTTACTCTTGTCGAAGCCAAAGGTGGTATCCTTAGTAGCAACCAAGTTCTGTCCAGTCTTTTTCACAAACTTCTTCGCCCTCCGGACAGCACTTGCTAAGGCCCACATTATGTCCATTCTTTCAAGCTCCATTTCGTCCACCTGCTCATAGTCCTCGTCTGCTAGATGGCAGTTTCCAATCTTTCCAGCAACAAGTTCATCATAGGAATGGACCATTGCTGCTAATAGATCCATGTGCTCCCGAGCTACTTCCACAGTCACATTACCGAGGTTTTCGGTCTTCAGTCTAGTAGCATTTGCTTCAGATCCAATGTATTGGGTAGAAGAAGACCCTGACTTTCTGAACCTGAAAAGGTGCATGTGTAGGACTCGATGAGCTAGACACGAATGCAGTCTAGAGAGGTGCTCCAGATGTCTTAGCTTGAGGAGTGGCATTGTATAAAGCTGGATTTTGATTGTACGTAGACTTCTGAGCTCTGTACTTCATTCTAAGTGATTCTTCTCGCAACTTCAGAATGAAGTCATTAATATCCAGTTTTGACAGCATTCCATTCTGTCTAAGATTAGACACGAATGAAACCCATTTTTCAGGCAATCCATCTGCAAAATTATTAACTTTCTCTTCCATGGTAGTAGCCAATCCATGTGTATGCATTCACCCATCAGATGGTAGAATCTATCTATAATCGTCCAAACTCTTGTTTCCCATCGATGAGAAGTTTTCAAATTCCTTCTTTAACTCCTTAGCCTTGATTGCCTTCAACGGGCATTTCCTCGTCGTACCTCTTCTCTAGCTCATCCCATAGTTTCTTGGACTGCTTATTTTCTGAGTACTGGTGGAATATCTCTTTAGGGATAGACTGTGTAATCAATGCATAGACCCTCTTCTCTGCATTATATTTGACTTTCTGCGCGTCTGTCATCCCTCGTAAGGTTAACTTACTCCATCGGCTCCCACTGGTGTACTTATATCCAATCTCGATGGCCTCCCATAGATTCGGATCCACTCCATTGAGGTAGATCTCAAAACGTTTTTTCCAGTGGGGAAACTCATCTAACGTTAAAAGCTTTGGTGGTTTATTATGATTACCCACCTCACTCTCAAGTAACAGCAGGTTCTGGATCCTAGAGTCCTTCCCACCATAAAGGCTGACATTTGATCTTCCATTTTAAATAAATTTAAGTCTAATAAGCAATTTTGAGTCGCCGACTGAAGGGTGCGAATGAACTAGGCGTGCGTGAACACTCAGTCGTGCGAATGAACTGATGCGTATGAACCGTGCGACCGAACGTTCAATCGTACGAATGGAGATACGACTATGTCCATTGTGCGACTAAGCAATGCGAATGAGTCCAGTCGTGCGAATGGCTCACTCGTGCGACTGAAGCTGCTGTTATGCGAAAATTTCTAGGTTAAACGTGTTTTAGCCGTAAAAATTCGAACTTTCGCAAGGTTGAATTGCCTAAGTCCGTAGAAACCAAACTTTGATGAGCAGAGAACGTCAAAGATCACTTTTGACACAAAAGATTGCGTTTTAGTGCAAAACACAAACTTTTTATCAATCTTGATTGAATCACACGTAATCAAGAGCCAATAGCTCTGATACCACTTGTTAGGACCTGGTATTTGACCGAAATACCTAGAGATTGACGTGTAAACCAGATCAAATAGTGCAGAATCCTATTTGATTAACGATCCAATCAGTGAGAAACACGAAGAATCAATCAAGAATTGAAACTAACGTTAGAAAGCGACTGGAATCGATCTAATGTGTTCTATGAACTTGGAGAACGAATTGAGAGGTTTATGGACGGCTAGGGTACGTCTGGAATCGTAATTAACCGAGAGTTTTTCTTTTTTAACGAATTGAGTTGTATTTATAGGTTGGTATTATTCAATCGTGCGACTGAACCATTAGTTTGGTTCATCGTGCTATTGAACCATGCGGTTGATTCATTCGTACGACTGATTGTTCAGTCGTGCGACTGAGCCAATCTTATGTTACAATCGTACGACTGATCCAGTCTCCTGGTTCAGTCATGCGACTGAGTCAATCGTGTGAAGTTATTCATGCGTATGGTTCATTCGCATGAGCCATTCGCATGAGAACTTTATTATGTTAAGTTTGAATATCATGATCTAGGGACATACATGTATCAACATATACCCATCACCACCACATACCAGAGACACCCTAAACGAACCCTTGTTCAATCTACTCTGATTGAGCAAGCACCTCCTGTTCAATCCAAAAAGACTAGAGTGGAAACATGGCTCCCACTCAGTCTGAGGTCTCACCATCCTTCCTATTCGACCTCAATTTGAGTTTTGAGTCTCCCCAGTCTCACACCCATGAGCCTGACACCCAAACCAACAGTCCTTAGGATGAGTATCTACACTCTTCTGAGCAGCCAACAAAGGGCAGCCCACCAAAGGCTCAATGCCTATACACATTGACCAAGGTCCCAGGTCAGTAGGCTTACCATCCCTATCTTTCACTGACCTTCTTTTTAAAAATGATGAAGAGATAACATCTCTCCATGGCAATGATATTGATCTACAACACCCTCTCCAAGATCAACAGATCCAAGAGAGATCCCTTATCTCTAGCCCCTATCAACAGCCCACAACTGAGGTGAGTCCCACTGATGTGGAGGGGACTCATACAGATTCAACTGCCACTACAGAAGGTGCCTCAATGGACCCTATGGATAGTGGTAACATATCTGAGACTGAATCTGTGGCAACCATGCGGTTTGATGACTCTGAAAGAGACATCATTTAGCAAGGGAAACTAGGGTGCCAAGTAACCACATCTGGTGTGAGGCTGAACATACTAGGTATGTTACCTCATCTCACCGTGATTCTCCAAAAGAAGATGAGGGAAGTGTGCAACTCCTCATAAAAGACCTTCTGTCTAAAGTCTCAAACCTTGAATCCTTGGTTAGGACTTTGGAAGAAAGGTCCGCCACTCAGCAACTTGAGATTGACAATCTCAAGGCTCAACTAGCTGAGAAACAAACCGAGAGATTTGTTAGGCATGTACCTGTTCAGGTCTTATTGACTTCTTCCTCTAGCTTATCTAGCTCTCAAGATGATGCTACCAAAAAGGGGGACAATGTTCAGAGACAAACACTTGAGTACCCATAGACTCATACTTCAACCTCAACATCAACATCTTCTACTCATATCATCACTTTGTTTGAGCCATCTCAAGTTGTATTTCAAATTGACCCAAAGATGCTAAGAGATGTCTACAGACTCTTCACCAAGTTTTGTTGAGATCCTCTACTTATCAGCCAAGCCTAGATGCTGCAATGATTTACTTTAGAGCTGAAGAGCTTCAGAGGCTAACTGTACATTCTACCACTGTGGAAGAAGTTGGCCAACCTAAGGTCCACATGGAACCTAAGATTTATTTCGAAGGGGAAATAGGGACCGATGGCCGAGCAACTGAAACACCAGGAAAAAATCTGCATTTCCTCAAACTTCTGAAGCTGAAGTTAAAGCCTCAAAAGTAGAAGCTGGGTCTTCCGAGCTGAAATGGAAGCTGCGGAAGGACTGTTCAAGATGTCCGAGGAACTGATCATCACAGATGCTATCCTAGAAATGGCATCTGAGGTGAGCAGTGAGGACTTTCTGAATCTACCACTATCCCAGACACCCTCTCTGCCTCTCTCATAATTAGTATCCACTCTCCAAGAACCACCACAGTTAGACTCTTCTAAATATAAGAAAGGAAAAGGAAGATGACTGCGGAAGAGCTTCAGGAGAGGAGAAGATTGAGAAATTAAAGAAGAAAGGAAGACTTCCAAGTAAGAAGTTGCTAGCTGCTAGTACAAAAGCTGCTACAGCCAATCAGGAGGTTGCCAATAATAAAGGAGAGAAGAGATAATTGATCAGCTCATCCATGGGAGCTACCAATGAAGAAACACACCTGCTAGCACTAGAGGAGTTGGTGGAACTAGAAAAGGCAACCAGACTGCAACTTGAGAAGCAACAAGAAGCAGCCAGGTTGGCCTTAGAGAAAGAGAAAGAAGAAGAACAAAAGGAGGCTAACTTGTAGCAGAGGAGAGATAGGATAGAGTTCCTAATCTTTGGAGGCTTCAATCTTCAAGAACTCTCTCCACATGATAATGAAACAATCCTTTGGCTCTACAACAAAGAGCAGGATCAAATGGAGAAAGAGAGAAGAACGGCTATAAGAGAAAAGCTAAGGAAAGAAGAAGAAGAGAAAGAAGCAAAGACCACTACAACTGAAAGCTCAGTGAAAAGGCCTGGATGAAGGACTATCTCCGGGCTCATGGCTTCTCTGGATGGCAGGTGCGTCCCATGTCAGAGAGGACACTCCAACGGATTTTCAGTGAAATCAAGGCTGACATCCGCTTGGGAAGGAGAAAAGAGATGTACAGATGGGTAAAGGGGATGACCTTCACTGCAACTACTCAACCAAAACCTGATCCCTTACCCTTACCCTTCACCATCAAGACTGAGCCTTTCACCCCTGAACCCACATCCTTACCCTAACCCGTCTCATCACCTCAACCACCTAAACTTCCTATCCTACAACCAAAAACACTTCCCGAACCTCTGAACCACACCTACCCAACAACCATCCCTTCAGCCTTCTCAACATCTCTCTCTTGAGGAGTTCAAGGTAATCAAAACTAAGCTCATCAACTGCACAACTTTGAGCTAAGTCTCATGTGATGAAGATTCTGTCAGTACCACCTATGTTGATGGATCTTCTTGTTCCCTCACAAGAGATCAATCCTTGATTTACCTAGAGGAACATTAGGCCAGACAGCTAGACTTCTAGGTCTCAACTCAGATTCACTGACTGATGAAAAGAAGAAACTTAGAAGGAAACTGGTGACTCTTCTAGATACTAAGAAAGAGGACAAGATTCCCGGTCAGTCTCTTCTTCCTAGAGAAGGAATAATCCGGTGGAGGTTCGATGAAACTTCTCACAACTTTATTGTTGAGAGGGAGAATGGCAAAGTCAACAGACTTAATGCAACCTCTCTATTACACTCCAATAGATTTGATATTGTTGAGTTAGTAGAGAAGCCATTCTCCAACCCCTCCAACTCTGAAGCTGGTGCACTCATTAGAAATCATCTCAGCAGTCTTCATCTTGCTAAGCTAACTGCAAATGCCAAGATTGAAGAAGAGTTGAGATTAATAAGGCAGGAAGACAAGGAAAGACCTCCTACCAAAGGCACTACTTTTCTATAGATGGTAGAGGGTCCTGAATTGGAACCTATAGTTAGATGGGAATATGATTACAGTTCCAATTAACTAACTCTTTTCAGAGGGCGACAATAGAGGGTACATATCATCCAAGCTGACAGACTGGACTTTCTGTCTACTAAGGATTTGTACAAACTTCTCAAAACCATATCAGGGAAGAGCAAGAAACAAATAATTATCTACTCTCCTTGGTGCTGAAGGTTTTGAAAGCAGAAACAAGTGAGGTTTTGGTAGCATCAGCCTAGGGGGAGTTTGTTAGATCAAGAAGAAGGCTGGTGCAACCAAAACCAAATCAGTTAGATAATTTTGTTGCTACATTCAAAGGCTTCGAGGCTTAGCATGGAACTTCTGAAGGTTGTAGAGTTCTTCCGAAGATAAAGTGAAAGATCAGCTTCTGAAGACAGAACACTACTTCCAAAGTCAAGAGCTTGCTTCCGAAGGTTAAGTCTTAGAAGAGCAATCAGAAGACTACTTTTGAAGTATGAAGGAAAGAAGAAGTTCCCAAGCCTTAGAACAAGCAGTCTCTTCCGAAGTATAAGTGGCTTCGGAAGTACTTGTTCTTCCGAAGCCACTTAACCTTCGGAAGATACTGCTATGAACCAGTGGACATAAGTATGGTCTTTGACACTCCACTGCAGACCTCTGATACTGCATGGAGTTTTTTAAAAGAGCCATGCAGTTGACCATATTTATTCCACTGTTTACCTTTTTATGCTAATACATGTTACTAACTTTAGTTGGTGACAAAAGGTAAGTCAGGGACATGTCTTGACTACGAAATCTCAGATAAGACTTTATCCGAGATACCTTAAGCTATAGTCTTGTAGTATATGCTTTAGTTAAAGGATCCCAGCTGGTATCAAAGTATATCTGGCTGTAGGTAGTATTATATATAGTTTCTCATTGTAACTCGAAAAGATAAGCTTGTAAGAGTCTTGTAATATTTGAGTTGAGAAACAATATATGCAAGTACTTTGAAAATTACTTTGTGTGTTCTGTGTTACTTACTATATTGTGATCAACTCTTATTGACTATACCTTCATCCGAGGGTTGTTCAAGGTGAGTTTGAGAGAAAAACTAAGTGTTAAGTGACCCTTAACTGATCCTGCATCTACTACCCTAAAAATTACCAATGGGTCCTTTCATCACCTTCCTGGAGATACCAAGGGAGAGTTACACTAAAGGAATCCATTCCAATAACCTAGTTCTTCTCAGGACTTTATGTGTTTAGAGAAATGTTCTACCAACTTCCACTTCACCCTTGAAGACCTAGACAGCCTCCGTCTCGATAATCATAAGTGTGTGGAGATAGTGTAGCAGATGGCTCTTTTCACTCAAAGAGCAAAGAAGTTCTAGAAGATGACAAGGAGGAAGTATGCATGAAATATGACCCATGGAAAGTTTTGGATGGACAACAACAAACTAGTTACAATTGTAACCAAATGGGCCACTTTGCTATAACAAATGCTAGCCATAAACAACCCAAGCCTAACTACACTAATGCAACTCTAAGAATTGAGAAGCCCAACCAACCAAAGCAGCAAGCTGTAGTTGCTGTAGAAGTAGGAGGCTTTGACTGGAGCTTTCAAGTGGATGATGTCTCTCGAAACCAAGCTTTGATGGCAGACCAGGATGAATCTAACATATTGGAACATCTTTTCTCTCCTGAATGCAATGCTAAAATTAATATTTATTAGTCCTATAATTTGGAAATAAAATTTGATCTTGAGTCCTTGAACATTTTAAAAGCTGATTTTGAAAGAGCAGAAAAAGATTATAAATTTAACATAGAAAATTTATAGAAAATAATTTTTACACTTAAACATGAGCATACAAATTACAAAACCCAAATTAAAGATCTTGTTTCCAAATTAACTAAATGCCAGGCTGAGCTTTGATTAGCAACGTCAAGGCAAAATATATGTTCTTGAAGAAGAAACCTTCATGAACATCATATCTTCATACTTGCCTGCAAAATTTTATTATCAAAACAGACAGGGACCAGGATCAAATTAAATAGCTCCCCCACACTCATAGCTATAATTCAGATCTCCAAGGTATAGAACTTGTGAAGATGAGCTACCTCTTATTGATCCTATCGAAGTGGAAGATGAAGATGAAGAGGATATAGTAAAGGATGAACTAGAGGTGAGTGAATAGGTTCATTCTTTGAAGGGTTATTATATCCCTAGAGAAAAGAAGAAACCCGAGATGGCCAAGTCTATAAGAAGGAACTTCATCAAATCTGAAAAAAAAGATCCAAGAAAGTGCAGGTGAGTGAATAGGGTCATTCTTTGAAGGGTTGCATCAAAACCTCACTTACTTCTACTTCTCAAGACTTTCTACACAAGGGACATCAGATATTTATCTGTATCTTGTTCTGTCTGGAGGTTGTGCCCCCTAAGGAGAGTTAGTCGATAAGAGTTATAGTCATACTCCCATCTAAAATGAATTCAAGTTTAGGATCTGCAACCATTTGAAGACAAGCTTTGTCTTTGGTTGTTGATCCCTTCCTCTCCTCCTCCTCTTTCAGTTTTAACTCCTCTTCAATCATGTTTCTAGCTGTTTGCTCAGCCATGTGAAGGCTGCTCAGATGATTTATGATATGGACAACTACCTCAAAGTTTGAGGGCTTGGAGAATGGCTTCTTTGCTAACTCAGCAATATCAAATCTGCTAATATATAGCATAGATGAGGCATTAAGCCTATTCAGCTCGCCATTCTCTATCTCAACAACAAAGTTGTGAAAAGAGTCTTCAAACCTCGTCTAGACAACCTTCTTCCTTAGCATGATGGGTTTGCTAGGTACTTTGTGTACCTTCTTGGTATCCAGCTGAGTCACCAGATTCCTTCTTAGCTTATTCTCTTCTTCACACGTGATGTCACTCAAATTTGTGCGTTTGTTGAGTTTCATCTTGATCTCCTTAAACTCCTCTAAGGATAGATGTTTAGAAGGCTAAGGAGATGGTCTGGATGTTTGTTAAGTAGGTGGAAGTGTTTGGGTTTTGTGTAGTGTTTTTGGTTGAAGGTATACGTTGAGGTGGTTGTGGTGTTGAGGTAGGTAAGGTGGTTAGTGTAGGTTCAAGGGAGTAAGGTTCAGAAATGGGCTCAATTTTGATAGGGAAAGGAAATTGGAAAGATTCAGGTTGAGGTTAGGGCTGAATTTGGGTTGTAGGTTGGGGTTGAGGTATTGGTTTAAAGATCATCCCCTGGCCCCTTCTGTGCATCTCTTTCCTTTTCCCCAAGCGAATGTTAGCCTGGAAGTCAATGACATGTCGCTGGAGAGTCTTTTCAGACATGGGTCCCACCTGCCTACCAAAGAAGCCATGAACCCAAAGATAATCCTTCATCCAAGCCTTCTCACCTATCTTCTTGGCGGTACTAACCCAACTTCTTCTTCCTTTTCTTCTCCCTCATCTTCTCTCTTGCAGCTTTCTTCCTCTCTTTCTCGAGTTGATCCTGCTCTTTGTTGAAGAGCCATAGGATTGTGTCATCATTATGTGGAGATAGTTATTGAAGAGAGAAAGCCCTAGAGGTTAGGAAAGATATCCTTTCCCTCCTGAGCTATAATTCAACTTCCCTCTGCTTCCTTTCTCTTATCTCCTCTAACACCAACCTTGCTGCTTCCTCCCTTCGTTCAATCTGCAGCATGGTTGCCTTTTCTAGCTCTACTAACTCCTCTAGTCGTAGCAGGAATATATCTTCACTGATAGGTCAAAGCTTGATGAGCCTGTCAAAATCTCCACCTTTTTGTTATTGTCGACTGCCTCTTGGTTGGCAGCTGCTGCTTTGGAACTAGAAGCTAGCAACTTCCTAGTTGGAAGTCTACCTTATCTTTTGAGTTTCTCATCCTCTCCTCCTCAGAAGCTCTTCTGCAGTCATCTTCTTATTGCCTTTATCATCTTTGGAAGTTCTAGACTTTGGTGGTTCTTGGATGGAGGGTTCAGGTTGAGACATGGTGGATGGAGATAGTGAAGTTCTATGAGCTAGGGGTCCATTGAGAAACTCCTCAGTATTCACCTTAGATGCCAGCTCAAGAATTGCATTTGTAATGATTAGATCCTCGTACAAGGAGAACAGACTTTTCACAACTTCCATCTCAGCTTTAGAAGATTTAACTTGTTCTTTTGAGGCTTTGACATTACCTTCAGATGTTGAGGGAATGCACTATCTGTCCCAACTATTTCAATTGTTGGGCCATGATTCCTCATTTCCTCTTCGAAATGAATCTCATGTTCCATTTGGACCTTAGGTTAACCAACTTCTTCCATAGTGGTAGAAGGTGCACTTAACCTCTGAAGCTCTCCAGCTCCAAAGTATATCATAGCCGCATTAGGGCTAGGCTAATCTAAATAAGATCCTAATTAGAACTTGGGGAAGATCCTGTTGACATCTCTAAGCATCCTTGGGTCCATTTGCAGGACAATTTGGGAGGCTTAGGAAAGATAGTTGCATTGGGAGCCGAATATCAAGCAGAAGATAGGGAAGTTAAAGCTTGGCTTAATGGTTCCTCTATTGTTTTTTCTCTGAGCACTCTCCTCCTTTTTGGTAGCATCATCTTGAGAGCTAGATGAGCTAGAGGAAGCGGTCAATAGATATGAGTTAGTACATGCCTAACAGATCTCTCAATGTGTTTCTTAGCTAGTTAAGCCTTTAGATTTTCAATCTCAAGTTACTGAGTGGCAGACCTATCCTTTAAAGTCTTAACCTTTGATTCAAGATTTGAGACATTAGAATGTAGGTCCTGAATGATGAGTTGCATACTTCCCTTATCTTCTTTTGTAGAATCATAGGGAGATGAGGTAACTTACCTTGTATGTTCACCCTCACCACCAGATGTGGTTTCATGGCACTCTCATTTCCCTTGCCTAAGGATGTCTCTTTTAGAGTTATCAAATGGCATGGTTATCATAGATTCAGTCTTAGAGATGGTACCACTTGCCTGAGGATCCTATGAGTTTCCTTCAGAAGTGGAAGCTGAATCCACATGACTCCCTCTACATCCATGGTACTCACCTTAGTTGGTTTTAACTCTTGGGTGTTAGATATAAGAGGTCCCTCTAGGCTCTGTTGATCAATTAGAGGGTGTTGTGGCTCAACTTCATTGCCATAAAGAGACGTAATCTCCTTATCCGTTTGAATAAAAGGTTGCAGGACCGTTTAAGGGTACTAGTTTACAACAGAACAACACAAACAGGAGAGTGTGCAACAACTCTTAATCGGTCAAATGGGGAACTAGAAACCAGTTTTAGTGAGAACTAAGAAACACAAGTATTCAATAGACAGAACAAGAACATCACAAGTCGTTAATTTTCAAGGATGAGGTGTATTGCTCTCTAGGTCCTTACAAGTGTTTACAAAGCAATGGTTTAAGATATAAAGGACCATAGATACTTATACTACAACCTACATCCTGCCATACTTTGAATGCTAGCTGGATACTTGTTCTAGACAACAAAAAAGTCAATGTAAAGTCAAAAGGCACATTGCCTTTTGTCTAGTGACTATGACATGCCATAACTGACATCCTAATATATTACAAAAAGAATAAAGTACATAAAGTAAAAAGTTACACACTCAAGACCTCAATATACAGTTACCAAAAGCATGGACCTTTCACCAACATAGGTAAAGTTGGTGTCTTATTAGAGTTGCAACAGAAAGGGGTCTAGCTTTAGGGAAAAGGTACATCAATAAAGCATGTGATCAAAAGTCTTGAGAAGAAATCTGTCTTCAAGTGTTGGCCGGGAAATACTTTGTCTCTGAAGCTTCGGAAGACTAAATGTTTGGCTTCGGAAGATATTGGTCTTGGGTTTGGAAAATTTCACACCTAGAATATTTTTTGAGGCAGAGTGTGAAGCTTCCGAAGCATTCCACTTCAGTACACTTGTGCATGCATGCAAGAGAGACTTTGGGTGTTTGGGTTGCATTAACCTTATATCAGACCTTACGAACTCCCCTAGACTGATGCCACCAGAACACTTGAAGATCAGATATCAACAGTCCTCATCATGATGATGACCATCCCTTTCTTCTTAAGATGATCAAGATCACTCAGACTCTCATAGCGTCTTATCATATCAAAGAGATCATGCAGAGGTAGATTGAACATGTCTTGCCATGTGTAGACATTTTCAACACCTTGATCTGTCATGAATGCCATCTTTCTAGATTTGTAGTGTATGTCCAGGACAAGATGGGTCTTCTTAATGCTAGAGGATCTACTTGAATTGGAGTTGGTGGAGCATCCTCTTGTTGCACATTCTCAAGATGTTCTGACTCATCCTATGGTTTGGAGATGTATGCTTCTTTCTTCTTCTTCTTTGGCTTTGGTCTAGAAGCCATCCTTTTTCTTCTCTTTGAACCTTTTACTGAGAAGACTGGCATGCGGCACCTAATTGATCTTCTTTGCCTTTTTCAGTTGGATCTTCCTCTCTCACAGGTTCAAATTGAGTGGGGATAGAACCCTATAATGGACTAGAAGTGGAAGCTTGTTAAGGCTCAGCAGGAGACTCAGGTTGTGTTGTCTCAAATGGTTCAACCTTAATCTCCACTTCCTGAGGGACCTGACTTGGTAGGAGTGTAAGTCAACAAGTTCTCCTCTTGAATCTTGTGCTTAATCACCCTAATGTGCTTATCCATAGTAGACAGAGACATAGGGCCTATCAGCAGACTTCTTCATGCTTTTTCTGGATGATGGCTCTTAACTTTTAGCCTCTTCCCTTAGTTTGCTCTTAGTGGTCTCTCTTTGTTTGACTAACTCAAGTGCAAGCTATTTGAGGTGCTTAAACTCAATGTAATCAAAGGGTAACCGAAGAAGTGCATTAGCTTGATAGAGGCATGTGGCACTCAGGTAGTTGATCATGTTGATCTTATCAGTTTCTTTGTCTACCTGAGGTTCTTTAGAGCCACATCCTGTGTACAGGCCTATTTTGAACTGGGAAGAAAGTAGGCACATACTTGTAGATTCTTCTCTATCTTCTTTCTTCTTTGATTTGAAGAAGTAGTTTTGCATCCTCTGCCTCCTTTCTTTGCTTTGACAATTCCATGTAAGCCGGTTAATTTAAATAATCTAAGGGGAGGGAGATGATATTATCAATGTCATAGTTCCTAGTCTGCAAGTAGTTGATCCTGACTGCCCTCAATTCATCATCCTGAGTGTTTGGCTTGGGGGCAACCCTGATAGTAGCTTCCATGAATCTTGCAAACCCAGTAGAGGAACTTTCTCCCCTTAGCTTCCTTTTCCTCTCCTCTCTTCTCCTCCTCCTCAATCTCCTTAGAAGTCAATTTTGTTTTCCCTTTGTCACTCACAGACCTTTGTGTCTCAGTGTGGAGAGAGCTTTGGCCTTTATTGCTTGGTGTAGCTTCCAAGCTTTGGCGAGAGAGAGGTTGAGATGCACCTTCACCAGTAAGTGCCTCATCAAGGGAATATATCTCTGTAGTAGTGCATGGTGAGACAGGGCTTTTAGGTTCTACCACTGGGCCTTCAGTTAATGTTTCCCCTATGAAACTAATCTTAGGTCCTTCCTCAATAATGAGTGGACCAATGATATTTCTGATTGCCTTAGTTTCCTTCTGAAGCTAAACTCTACAGTTATCCTGTCTTGAATCCTTTGAGCCAGGCTGTCAGCTTGTTTAGATTGGCTTTGGTTGACAAGTGGCATGCTACCAAGGGAAAGACTTTCATAGAAGTTCAAAGTTTGAAAGTTGAAGATTGTTTGCTGCCCTTGGTATGCCTTCCTCAAAAAAGACTTTGAATGAAAGAGTCCATAGAGTCAACATCTATATGAAATTGAGGAAGTTGTTGAGTATGGATAGTTGCAAGTGAAGATGGTGAGTCTTCAATGTCCATGCTGTGTGAAGAACTCCCAGGTTCTGTGTTTGTGATGACTTTCTTCCCCTTTTTGGTAGCATCATCCACTTGCATAGATGAGCTAGAGGTTAGATCAACCAAATTCACATGTTCTTGTGTTCCTAGTTGAGCTCTTCTAAAGATCTCCCAACTAGTTTTTCCTTGAGATAAGAAATCTCAAGTTTCTGATCATTGACCTTGTTTTGTAGGGTAGTCACCTGAGATTCAAGGTGACTAACCTTGTAGACTAGATATGTACATGTTTTTGATTGGTTTCACACCTTTAGCCTCAAATTCCCCTCCTCTTAATCAGGAAAAATCATTAAGGGATAAGAGAATTGGACAAAAGACTTCTTTCTCACCACCAACATGGTGTTCTTGGCTGCTGGATTTCCTCTTCTCAATAATAGCTTAAGTTGAAGTGTTAATGGACTGAGTTGCCATGGTTGAGGTCTGAATGATATAATCACTTGCTGAACAGGTTTAGAAGGATCCACCTCAATGATAGGTGACTGATGTAGGCTAGACTCAGGTGAGTCAGGAGCACTCATCTCTCTTTGAGTAGGGGAGGAGTAGAGAGACTTATTATACTCACTGAAACCTATGTCCTCATCAGTATAGAAGTCTAGGTTGGGAATGGGTTGGTTTAAGTTTGAAGGCTGGGGATGGTAGTTGTCCCCTAAAGGTTTGTTCACTTGAGTGTTGAGGCTCAGAGTGAAAGCTTAAGTTAGTTGGGCTTGTGAGCTCATCAGGCTTAACATAAGGAACCTCAGCACTGATCTTTGAAGTAATGGGAGTGGTTTGCTCCTCAATAGAAGTGGGAGTTCTAGTATCCACTTTCTCCTGTATGAGTAAGTATGTGGGGGCTTGCACAGACTTAATAGCTTGAGTAGGGGTTCGTTTGGATTTTCTTTTGTAGAAGTGGGTAAATTGGGGTCTTTTAAGTGGTTGATAAATAGAAGGTGTGGGTTCAACACTAGCTTTTATTGTTAGGTTGTCACCTTGAGCAATGAGCTCTAACATTTTGGGGACAAGGGATGTTTCAACCCCCGAAAAGCCAAGAGTTAGCATCTTCAAAATCTTAAAGATGACGGGCTTCATCTGTTCCAATTTAAGAATATTACGTTTTTCCCTCAACTGTGAGCCCAGTTCATAGTTGAGAATATATTGAACATATCTAGGAAACATGTAATACTCTAAGGAGTCCATGTTAGCAAGCTGATTTGTATAAAAAAATTGAGAGTACGTGAACTTGACCCCTTAAACATCCCATGCACTATAAAGGAGAGATCTTCACGAATCTGGTCCCAACCCCCATGCTTGTTGGATAAGTTGTGGATGACCACATGTAGTAAGTACTTCCACTAGGATGAGACCTTTCTTTCCTGAATGTCTTTACAGAGAAATCTCTCTCATGGCCCATCTGCGTAAAAGAATGATTAAAAGTTTCCTTTGGAAAAGACAACTCACCTTCTTCATCATCTAGCTGAAGATGGGTGTTGATGATGGCTGGAGTGATGAAGATTATCCTTCTCTACATGTGGTAGGTAGTGCCTTCTCCCCATCTAGAACAATCGCTTGACGAGTTTTCTAGAATTTAAGTAGATGATCCTCATAAATAACAGGATTGATGGTAAGGGAGGTAAAGTAGTTAGACAGAGCCAGAATTGGCAAACCTCCTAGAAGTGTAGATCTTTCTTAGAGTTTAACAGAGCAACCTGGTTGTGTTGCATGTGTAACTACATGGAGAAATCTGGGTCATTTCTTCGGTTAAGGTTGGCCATTTTAGAAAGCTTAAAGGTTAAGTAAAGATGAACAAAGGCGGTTTGCAGAGAGAAATTCGGGAATTTAGGTTTGGAGGAAAGATGAAGATGATAGAAAGAGGAGAAACCATTGGGTTTATATGTGAAGAGGATTTAAGACAAAGTTAATGAAAGAGGATAACCTTTGAAATCCAGATGTCGGCCCCACCTCAGAAAAAGTAGTTTGCTTTTGCTGAAAAGTAGTTTTCTTGGATGTCGAAAAAGCTTCCAAAGCTAAATGTCTTCGGTAGTTTTAATGAAAAAGCTTCCGAAGCCAAAATGATTTCGAAAGAATTTCCTAAGAGTTTTGAGAAATTGCTTTGGAAGAGAATTAAGACTTGGTCGTTTTGTTCAACAGAACAAAGGTTCCGATAGTTAATTTGCTTCGGAAGGAAATTGACCTTGAAAACATATAAGTGTCTAAGATAGATTTTAAACTTCAGAAGACTTTTCAGAAATTTCTTCCAAAGGAAAATTACTTAGGCAGTTATTTGTTTTGAAGGCATAAGTTTCTTCCAAAGATGAACACATATCTCCGAAGGATCATGATTTTTCAAAAAATTAAGGACACTCTTCAAAAGGTTTCATCCAGAGAAAACAAGAGCTTATGAATGTGATAAACTAGGGAACTTAGGACACACAAATTTTAGGAAATAATATGAATTAGTTTTAAGAAAAAGCTACTCAAAGTTAATCATCCCAATAACTGATATAAGGTACTTAAATATCTGTTCTCAAAGGCTTTTGTAAACAACTCATCATATTGTTCATTTGAGTTAACTTTAACTAGTTCAATTAATCGCTTTTCAAAGTTATCTCTAATTAAATGATAACTGATATTGATGTGTTTTGTTTTTGAGTTCTACAAAGGATTCTCTATGATAGAGATAACACTATTGTTGTCTATGTGAATGGGAGTCTCCTTGAAATTAAATCCATAGTCAAGAATCTGTTTTTTAATCCAAAGCACCTGAGCACAGCAGCTTGCAGCAACAATGTATTCAACTTCACCAGTTGATGCAGAGACACATGATTGTTTCTTGCATTGCCATGAGATAACCCATCCTCCAAGAAACTGGCATCCCCCAAATGTAGACCTTGTAGTCATATTGCAACCACCATAATCACTATCTTTATAAGCATACAGATTGAAGTCTAAATTCTTGGGATACCAAAGACCAAGTGTTGAGGCACCTTTGAGATATCTTACAATTCTCTTAATAATGATAAGGTGTGACATATTGAGGTTGGCTTGATATCTTGCACAGATACATGTGGCAAACATGATATCAGGCCTGCTAGCTGTAATAGAGATAAGAGACCAATTATAGCCCTATAAAGGTGTTGAATCTTTTGATTATGTCTTGAACATACTTTGACTAATTTATGAATATGCCATCTTGAACTTGCTTCACTTGAATTCCTAAAAAGAAATTGAGTTCCCCCATGGCACTCATTTCAAATATGTCCTTCATGAGCCTCTCAAAGTATTTGTAGAGCCTTGGATTAGTTGAACAAAAAATGTTGTCATCTACATACACTTGAACTAGCATTAAGTCATTTCCCTGTCCTTTGATGAAGAGAGTTCCATCTATAGTACCCCTTCTGTATGCATGGTTGGAGAGATACTGAGATAGAGTCTCATACCACTTCCTTGGTGCTTGGTGCAGCCAGTAAAGAGCCTTATCATGCTTGCAGACATAACCAGGATCATTAGGATCTGCAAAACCAGGTGGTTGTTTGACATATACCTCTTCATCAATCACCGCATATAGAAAAGCACACTTGACATCAAGTTGATAGACCTTGAATTTCTTAGATGCAACAAATGCCAAAAATATTCTAACAGCTTCCAGTCTTCCTACAAGAGCAAAGACATCAGTGTAGTCAATTCTTTCTTCTTGTGTGTATCCTTGAACAACTAGCCTAGCTTTGTTTTTTATGATAATGCCTCCATCATCTTTCTTATTCCTAAACACCCATTTGGTTCCTATAGTAGTTTTCCCATGAGGAAGAGGACATAGGTTCCAAACATTTTGCCTTTTGAATTGAAGTAGCTCCTCTTGCATAGCTTTAACCCAACTTCCATCCTTCAAATCCTTATCAATCTTCTTGGGCTCTATCTCAGATAAGAAACAAGATTGGAGACAAACATTTTCTTGATATGGTTGTCCTCTTGTTCTTACCCCTGTGTCAACATCTCCAATGATGTTTATGGTAAGGTAAGACTTGTGGATCCTTAGTTGGGGGATCACAACTAGTGGCTGAGAGAGATCTGAATTTGAAAAATTTAGATCTGGCATTAACGCTTCTCCTTCCACATCAACACACTTTTCAAGAGAGACTTGATCCAATGAGTGTGTGACATAATTGATGTTTTCATATATGGAGTGGTAATCAGCATCAAGAAATTCTTAATCACTATCACCACAACTATTATCCTCTGCATTTGAAGTTTCTTTATCTGGTTATTGAGCCTCTGAGCTTGAATTTGAAGGCATCTCAGATGTATCAGCTAAATTTATCATTATTGTGCTGATATAAACTTCATTTGTGGAAGTAGTTACAACTAGAGTTGAAGATGTGTAACTTGAAGGTCTTCTTAGCTCACATCTTGGATCAAGATCACCTGGATGTAGAATATCTGTAGATCCGGAAACATTTTCTCAAGCCTTGTTAAAACATTTGGTAAATAAATCAAGATCAAATAGCCATTCAGGACCAGAACCTGCAACACTGGGTGTGTGTTCATTGAAACTCACATTAGTTGACTCTTCAACGATTCTAGTTCTGAGATTGTATACTCTATTAGCCTTAGCTTGAGAAGAGTATCCAATGAAGTGTCCATTATTTGATTTCTCAATAAATTTGGAAATTTGATCTTGGTATTCAATATGATGCAAGGACATCCAAATGACCTAAGAAAACCAATGAAAGGTTTCTCTTGTGCCAAAGTTCATATGGAGTCTTGCCATGATTCTTCACCACTAAAACCCTATTTTGAACATAGCAGGCAGTGTTGATTGCCTCTGCCCAGAAGGTGATTGGCAACTTACAGTCAAACAACATGGTTCTTGCAGCTTCAATCAATGTCCTGTTTCTCCTCTCAGTAACACCATTTTGCTGAGAAGTCCTAGGAGCACCGTATTGTCTTGTAATACCCTTTTCATCACAAAATGTATCAAGGATTTTGGTTCTTAAATGTAGTTCCTTGATCACATCTTATGGTTTTGACCTTGTGATTAAATAGATTCTCAATCTTTATGAAGAAATCCTTCAGAACCTTAGGAGTCGCATCCTTAGTTTTAAGGAAAAAGACCCAAGTGAATCTTGTAAAGTCATATGTTGATCACCAAACAATAAGAGGTCCTCCCTAGACTCATTACACTGGTAGGGCCAAAGAGATCCATATGTAACAAGTGTACGGGTGTAGTGATGGAGTTTTTTTTTCCTTAGGCTTGTGAAATACTTTGTGTTCTTTCCCTTTCAGATATGCAACACAATGATCATCACTTGTGAACTCTTTCTTTGGCATTCCTGTTACCAAATCATTTTTAATCAATTATTCATGTTCTTAACTTTTACATGGCATATTATATTATGCTAGAGAAATCCCCATCACTATTAGCTTTAGATAGAAAGCATGAAACTTCTCTGAGGGAGATGTTTTCTTGCAAATCCATCATTATATGTTCACTTCCTGGGGGCTCTGAGCAGGATATGCTCATGAGGAATGATCACCCCGGGCTTGAGAACAATGCAGTCATGCTTAGTAAAGAGCATCTTATGACTCTGATCACAAAATTGGGATACACTTAGAAGATTGTATCCAAGCTCTTTGACAAAATTTACATTCTTAATGCTGAGCTTACCATTTGTGACCTTTCCCCTTTTGGAGATGTAACCACCTTCATCTCCTCCAAAAGCAACTGGCCCTCCATAAATTCTTTCAAACCTTTGGTGTAGTGACCTGTTACTATCATGTGCCTGGAACAGCCACTATTAATGATCTAGGCATTATTGTTTTTCTTGAGTTGTTCCTGCACAAAGAATATGATTAGTTACATTTGGAAACCCAAGCCTTATTAGTCTTGGGCTTATCAAAGGAAGTAGAGGGTAATGAAACAGTAATAGATCCTATAGTTGTGCTTTGAGGATCTTTTGCTATTGTTGATGGAGAACTTTCAATCACTTGGTCTTTCTTTGGCTTCCACACCACATTTGGAAGTTTGGACTTGACCTTCAATACTTCAGAAGATATTGAGACTTCCGAAGTTTTGATGACCGGAGCTTCAGAAGATCCTGCTAACACTACAGCAAACTTCAGTGCTTTCGAAGTATTCCTTTCTTTCTGGACCAAATTTTCTTCTGAAGGAAAATTTTCACTTGCCTTCTTCTTCACTTTGGAGCTTCCGAAGGAAACAAATTTTCCTTTTGAAGCTGAAATCTTCTCAGAGCTCTTGGAAGTCTCTTTCTTGGTCATATGAAGAGTACCTTATAGATTGTATGTTCAATCCTTAGCAAGATGAGAAGTACTCTCACACATAACACATTCCGTCTTCTTCTTAAGAGCCTTTTACTGAGAACAAGGTTGACTTTGATCATTTCCCTTCTACACCTTCATCTTTGCAGATTTTGAGATAGTCCTTATAGGGTGAGAACTGTTCTTGGAATTAGATGGTTCAGGTTGTGTAGCAATGGTACATAACTATAGAGATTAATGAAGAGGTTGATGCAACCTAAACATCTTTAGTGTTTCCTACATGCTGCACAAGTGAATTGAAGTGGAATGCTTCGGAAGTTTCACATGTGCAATAGAAATACTCTAAGTGTGAAATCTTCCGAAGCCAAGACCAACATCTTCCGAAGCCAAGACCAACATCTTCCGAAGCCAAAGATGAAGTCTTCCGAAGCCTCAGAGACAAAGTCTTCCGAAGCTTCAAGTTCATGAAGACAGATTTCTTCCGAAGACTTTTAGTAACATGCTTTATCTGATGTACTGTTCCATAAAGTGGACACCTTTCCGCTGCAACTCTGCAAGTCACCAACTAACATGGTTTGGTGAAAAGGTCCATGCTTTTGGTAACTGTACATTGAGGTCCTGAGTCTGTAACTTTCTACTTTATGTACATATCCTTTTTGTAATAGATAAGGATGTGAGCTATGGCATGTCATAGTCACTAGTCAAAAGGGAATCTGCCCTTGGCTCTACAATTGATTTTGTGTGTGTCTAGTCAATTGTATCCAGCTGGCTTTCAAAGTATAGCCGGCTATAGGATGTTGTATAACTATCTCATGTTCTTGTATATTTCGAATATGCTTTAGTAACACTTGTAATAGACCATAGAGAAGGCAATATACTGCATTCTTGAAAACCAAACACTTGTGTTCTTTATGTTCTATCTCATATATTACTTGTGTTCTTAGTGTCACCACTTGGTTAACCTAGTTTACTGTTTGATCTAAGTTTAGTTTATCTCCTCTTTGTGTTGTTATGTTGTAACTCTACACCCTTCAACGATCCTGCATTTGGTATCAGAGCAGTTCCAGGCTCTTGGTATAAGATCTCACCATCTTTAGATCCCTCGCACACACAAATACTAAACTTTTCAAATGGCAGCCATTTCCAAAACTGATATGGAAGCTGGAACCATGAATAAGTCCCCACTGATCACTCTTGATGAGTTTGACACCTGGTGTTAAAGAATAGAAGGTTTCATTAGGTCTCTTGATTCAAGAATGTGAAAGTCTATTGAGAATGGACCTTTCTACCCAGCACACCTTCTGCTACTGGTGCTGGTATGATCCCCAAAGATATGGCTAACTACTCTGATGAAGATAGAAAGAGAGTAGAGATAGACAAAAAATCCATGACAGCTCTTCAAACTGCCCTTCCAAACTCTGTGTACAGAGGTTTCAAGAAGTGCAAAACCGCCAAACAGCTGTGGGATGCACTGAAACTAATGTATGAGGGTTCTTCTGAAGCCAAGGAGAACAAGAAGGATCTCCTGAAGCAGCAGTTTGAAAACTTCACCTTCAAAACGGGTGAAACCATGACTCAGCAGTACTTCAGGTATGTTGAGATTGTGGATACCCTAGTGGATGGAGGAGTTTCTCTTGAAAACAAATACAATGTAAGGAAGTTCATGTCCTTACTTCCTAGGCAGTGGACATACTACCGTGTGGTGATCAAGAGAACTGAAAATCTCAAAACACTTACTCTGACAAAGTTATATGTGATTCTCAGTGGCTACCAGATGGAGATGAACATGCAAAGTTCATCTAGAAACTCCAACAATCAAATGGGTTTAGCCCTACATGTGGTTGAAAGGGATAGCATAGAACCCAAACATCATCTCTTATGCTACCCTGACAACTCACCCAAGGGTCCTTTCATCACCTTCCCAGAGACACCAAAGGAGAACTACACTCAAGGAAGCCCATTCCAAGAGACAAGCTTTTCTCAAGCTTTTATGTCTTTTGATGAAAGCTGTGGCAACTCTCTTTTCACTGTTGAAGACCTGGACTGTATCCATGCAGATGATCTGGAATACATAGAAATAGTCCAGCAGATGGCTCTTCTCACTCACAGAGCCAAGAAGTTCTACAACAGGACTGGAAGGAAGTTTCCAAGCAATGCAACCAGTGGAAAGTTTGGACTGGAAAGGCAAAGTCAAATGTTACAACTGTAACCTGATGGGCCACTTTGCCAGAGAGTGTAAGGCACCTAGAACAAATGGTGGCCAAACACAATCTAGACCAAACTACACTGACAAAGCTCTCCATAATGAGAAGTCAAAGCAGCAAGCTGCTATTGCTGTTGAAGAAGGAGGCTTTGACTAGAGCTTTCAGGTAGAAGATGCCTCTCCAAAGCAAGCACTGATGGCAGATCATTATGAAGCCAAGGTATTGAAACATCTCTGTAATCCTGAATGCATTGCTAAAGTTAACAAGTACAGGTCCTATAACTTGGAACTGAGATTTGATGTTAAGTCCTTAAACATTTTAAAATTTGATTTTAGAAAGTCTAAAAATGATTATAAGCTGAAAATTGAGGACTTAGAGAAAACCATTTCAGTTAAAAAAACGGAACACACAGATTTTAGGACTCAAATTAAAGATCTCATAACCAAGTTAACTGAGTGCCAGGTTGAGCTTGTGATCAGCAAAGCAGGCAGGGGCAGAAAAGAGTGTTCTTAAAGAAGAGACCTTCAAGAACATGATATCCTCATCCCTGCACAAGAAAGTGTGCTATCAAAACAGACAGGGACTGAGATCCAATGAGATAGTTCCTCCACACACAATCTTGTCAGTAAGATCTCCTAGGTGTGGAACTTGTGAAGATGAGCTTCCTCTCATAGATCCTATGAGTGAGGAGGATAAAGAAGAGATAGTGAAGAATCCCTCTACAAAGAGTGAAGAGAAAGATTCCAAGAAGGGCCACTATCATTCTGAGGAGAAAGTGAAGACTGTGATGACCAAGTCCATGAGAAAGAACTTGATCAGAAAGAGCAAAAGAAAGGCAAGGAAGGCTCAAGAGATCAAGACTAATTTTGACTCTAAGCAGAAACAAGTTTTATTTCTGCAGGGTTTAGAGTGGTAGGGACTGAAGACATCAACCAAAACTCCTCTGCTAAGAGTTCTGGTTCTTGTTCGACTCATCTTAGCAGCAAGAAGAAGACTGATCTGCTGTGTATCACCGCTGCACAGCCTGGACCATCAATCTCCAAGCACAGCCCTCAGCCCGAGAGGACTGTCTCGACATCTGCAAAGATGAAGGTGGAGAAGGGAAGTAACCAAAGACAGTCTTACTTCAATCCTAAAGGTACTGTCCATATGGCCAAAACAAAGGCTTCAAAGAGTTCTAAGAAGATTCAGGCTTCAGAAGGAAAACCAGTTTCCTTCGGAAGTTTCAAAATCTAACAAGAAGGGAAGTGGAAAATTCTCTTCGGAAGAATATTTGGTCTCGGAAGAAAGGAGTTCTTCCGAAGCACTGAAGTCTGTTGCAGTGTTTGCAGAATCTTCCGAAGGTTCAATCATCAAAACTTCTAAAGCTCCAAAAGCTTCTAAATTTTTGAAGTTCAAGTCCAAGACTCCAAAGGTGGTGTGGACGTCTAAGAAAGACCAAGTGACTGGAATTTCTCCATCAAAAACAGCTCAAGATCCTCTTAGTACAACCATAGGACCTATTACTGTTAAATTACCTTCTTCAAATGAGCCCAAGACAAGCAAGGCTGGGGTTTCCAGATGTAACTAATCTTTCTTTTTGTGTTGGGATAGCAGAAGAGAGACAGAAATGTTGGATCATAGACAGTGGCTGCTCCAGGCACATGACTGGAAATAGATCACTACTCCCGAACTTTTAAAGGATTGATGGAGGACCTGTTGCTTTTGGAGGAGATAAGGTGGTTACATTTCTGGAAGGGGCAAGATCACAAATGGTAAGCTCTGCATAGAAAAGGTAAACTTTGTAAAGGAGCTTGGATACAATCTTCTGAGTGTATCTCAATTTTGTGATCAGAGTCATAACATGCTCTTTAATGAGCATGAGTGCATTGTTCTTAAGCCTGGTGTGGTCATTCCTCATGAGCATATCCTGCTTAGAGCCCACAGGAAAGGAAACATGTACAAGATGGATTTGCAGACCCCTCTCCTCTGGAGAAGTTTCATGCTTTCTGTCTAAACCAATAGTGATAGGTCTTTCCTATGGCATAAAAGAATGTGCCATGTAAACCTTAAGAACATGAATAAGTTAATTATGCATGACTTGGTAACTAGAATGCCAAAGAAGAAAGTTTACAAGTGATGACCATTGTGTTGCATGCCTGAAACGGAAGCAACATAAGGTATCTCACAAGCCTAAGGAAAAGAACTCAATCACTACTCCCCTACACTTGTTACATATGGATCTCTTTGGCCCCACCAGTGTAATGAGTTTCAAAGGACCTTATACTGTCTAGTGATCACAGATGACTTTACAAGATTCACTTGGGTTTTCTTCCTTAGAACTAAGGATGAGACTCCTGAGATTCGAAAAAAATTTTCTTGAAGATTGAGAATCAATCTGATCACAAGGTCAAGATCATAAGAGGTGATCAAGGAACCGAATTTAAAAACCATATCCTTGATACATTCTGTGATGAAAAGGGTATTACAAGACAATTTAGTGCTCCCAGGACTCCTCAGCAAAACGGTGTTGCTGAGAGGAGAAACATGACACTGATTGAAGCTACAAGAACCATGTTGTCTGACTCTAACTGCCCATCACCTTCTGGGCAGAGGCAGTCAACACTGCCTGCTATGTGTAGAACAGAGTTTTAGTAATTAGGACTCATGGAAAAACTCTTTATGAACTTTGGCAAGAGAGACCTTTCATTGGTTTTCTCAGGTCATTTGGATATCCTTGCACCATCTTGAATACCAAAGATCAACATGCCAAGTTTGCTGAGAAATTAGATGATGGACACTTTATTGGATACTCTTCCCAAGCTAAGGCTTATAGAGTGTACAATCTCAGAACTAGAATTGTTGAGGAGTCAGCCAATGTGACTTTCAATGAACGCACACCTTGTGTTACTGGTTCTGTCTGGATTGGTTGTTTGATCTTGATTTGGTTACCAACTGTTTTAACAAATCTTGTGAGAGTGTTTCAGGATCTGCAGCAAATTTGAATACAGATGATCCTGATCCAAGATTTGAGCTAGGAAGATCTTCAAGACATATATCTTCAGCTGCAGTTGGAAACACTTCTGCAAATGAGGTTTCTATCAGCCCAACAATGACAATTCAGCTGATACATCTGGTATGGCTTCAAATTCCAGCTCAGAGGCTCTACAACTAGATAAGAACACCTCAACTGTGGAAGACATCAATGGTGATGGTGATAGTGACCAAGAATTTCTTGATGCCACTAACCACACCACAGATGAGAACATCAATGATGTCACACATTGCTTGGATCAAGTTTCACTTGAAAAGTGTGCTAATGTGGTGGGAGAAACATCTATTCCAGATCTAAATTTCTCAAATTTAGATCTTTCTCAACAACTTGTTGTGATCCCTCAGCTTAGGATCCACAAGTCTCACCCTACCACAAACATCATTGGAGATGTTGTCTCGGGGGTAAAGACAAGAGGACAAACCCATGAAGCAAATGTTTGTCTTCACTCCTGTTTTCTATTCTAGATATAGCCAAAGAAAGTTGATGAAGCTCTAAAGGATGGAAGTTGGGTTGAAACTATGCAACAAGAGCTGCTTCAATTCAAAAGGCAGAAAGTTTGGAACCTTTGTCCTCTTCCTTCTGGGAAGACTACCATTGGAACCAAATGGGTGTTTAGGAACAAGAAAGATGATAGAGGCATCATCATCAAGAACAAAGCTAGACTGGTTGTTCCAGGATACACACAAGAAGAAGGGATTGACTACACTGATGTCTTTGCTCCAGTGGCAAGATTAGAAGCCGTTAGGATATTCGTGGCATTTTCTGTATCCAAGAACTTCAAGGTTTTTCAACTTGATGTGAAGTGTGCCTTTTTGTATGGAGTGATAGATGAAGAGTTTTATGTCAAACAGCCACCTAGTTTTGTAGATCCTGATCATCCTGATCATGTCTGCAAGTTTGACAAAGCTCTCTATGGGCTGCATCGGTACCCACGAAGTGGTATGAGACACTATCTGAGTATCTCTGTAAACAAGGATACATGAGGGGTACTATAGATGGAACTCTCTTCATCAAAGGACAAGGAAAAGACATATTTCTAGTTCAAGTATATGTGGATGACATCATATTTGGTTCAACTAATGCTAAGCTCTGCAAAGACTTTGAGAAGCTGATGAAACACAGATTTCAAATGAGTGCCATGGGGGAACTCAATTTCTTTCTGGGAATTCAAGTGAAGCAAGTTGAAGATGGCATCATCATAAGTCAGTCAAAGTATGTTCAGGACATACTCAAGAGGTTTAATATGACTGACTGTAAGATTGCTAAGACACCCATAGCCAGAAACCACTCTCTTGGTCCTGATCTTGAGGGGGAGTGTGTAGATGAGCATTTATTCAGGGCTATGATTAGGTCTCTTATGTATCTTACTGCTAGCAGGCCTGATATCATGTTTGCTACATGTATTTGTGCAAGATATCAAGCCAACCCTAAGATGTCTCACCTTATCATTGTCAAGAGGATTGTAAGATACGTCAAGGGTGCATCAACACTTGGCCTATGGTATCCCAAGAATTTTGACTTCAATCTGTATGCCTATACAGATAGTGATTATGGTGGTTTCAACATGACTGCAAAGTCTACATTTGCGGGATGTCAATTTCTTGGTGGAAGGGTTGTCTCATGGCAATGCAAGAAACAATTCTGTGTCTCTACATCAACTGCTGAAGCTGAATACATTGCTGCTGCAAGCTGCTGTGCTCAAGTACTTGGATTCAAAATCAGATACTGGACTATGGATTAAACTTCAAGAGACTCCTATTCACATAGACAACAACAGTGCTATCTCAATCACAGAGAACCCTATGCATTACTCAAGGACAAAGCACATCAATATCAGGTATCATTTAATAAGAGATAACTATGAAAAAGGATTAATTAAACTAGTCAAGGTTCACACAAATGAACAATATGTTGATATGTTTACAAAGGCTTTTAACGAATAGAGATTTAAATATCTTATATCAGCTATTAGGATTATAAACCTTGAATAAGTTTTTCTTAAAACTAATTCTTATAATTTCTTAAAATATGTGTGTCCTAAGTTGTCTAGTTCATCACTTTCATAAGCTCATGTTTTCTTTGGATGAAAATTTCTTTTTTAAGACTTTCCTTAGATTTTTAAAAATTTCTGATACTTTGGAAGTTATGTTTTTAACTTCGGAAGTAAATCATGCCTTCAAAATAACTAAATTTCTAAGAAGTTTACGTTCGGAAGAGTTTTCAAATTTATGTTCTGAAGCTTAACTATTTTTCTCAGACACCTATTCAATTTCAAGGACCATTTACTTCCGAAGCAAAATTAACTCTCGGAAGCTTTGTTAGTTTATACACAAAGCACTCAAGTTTTATTTTTCGTCCGAAGCAAAATTTTCAAACCTCTCAGGAAATTCTTCCGAAGTCATTTTAGCTTCGAAAGCTTTTTAATTAAAACTTCTGAAGATATTTAACCTTCGGAAGATTTTTGTTTTCCAAGAAAACTATTTTTTGTGCAAAAAGTAAACTACTTTTCAGAGGTGGGACCGACATCCGGATTTCAAAGTTTATCCTCTTTCATTAAACTTTATCTGAAATCCTTCTCACATATTAACCAACGGCTTCCCCCCTCTTTCTATCATCTGTTCTTCCTCCAAACCTAAAATCCTAAATTTCTCTCTGAAATTTCTTTCTTTCTTCTTTCTTCATCCTTACGCTACTTCAAAATGGCCAACCTTGCTCACAAAAATGATCCCAACTTTACCATGTAGCTACACATACAACACAATCAAGTTGCTTTGTTACAGATCCTCATTTCTCAGAGGTTTGCCGTTTCTTGTCTCTGTCAAACTACTTCACCTCCCTAACCATTGATCCTCCACTCTATGAGGATCAATGCTTGATTTCTGGAAGACCTGCCAAGAGGTCATTATGGATGGGGAGAAGGAACTGTCTGCCACAGTGCAGGGGAGAACAATCTTCATCACTCCATCCATCATCAATAGACATCTTCAGCTGGATGATGAAGAAGGTGAGGTGTTCTTCCCAAAGGAAGCTGTTAATCATTCCTTTGAGCAGATGGGGTATGAGGGAGATTTCTCTGTAAAGACCTTCAGGAAAGGGAAGGTCTCATCCCAATGGAGATTCCTGCTCCATGTGGTCATCCACGGCTTATCAAACAAGCATGGTGGATCGGACCAGATTCCTGAAGATCTCTCCTTCATAGTCCATGGAATGGTTCAAGGGGTCAAATTCAGGTACTCGCAGTTTGTTTATACAAATTTGCTTGCTAATTTAGACTCCTTAGAATATTACATGTTTCATAGATATGTCCAGTACATTCTTAACTATGAACTAGGCTCACAGTTAAGGGAAACAGGTAACATTCTTAAATTGGGACAGATGAAGCCCGACATCTTTAAAATATTGAGAAAGTCCACTGTTGGATTCTCTAGGGTAGAAACAACCCTACTCCCAAAAATGTTAGAGCTCATTGCTCAAGGTGACAACCTAGCAGCACGAGCTAGTGTTGAACCCACACCTGCTACTTCCCAACCACCCACACAGCCTCAAATCTCCATCACCTACCAAAGAAAACACAAACGAACCCTTGCTCAAATTATTCAGTCAATGGAGGTCCCCATATACTCACCCATATAGGAAGAAGTGGACACTGGAGCTCCCATTTCTCTTAAGGAGCAGACCACTCCCATTTCTTCAAGAATTAGTGCTGAGGTTCCTCATGCTCAGCCTGATGAGCTCATTAGCCCTACTGCCTTAAGCCATCACTCTGAGTCTCAACACTCAAGTGATCAACCTTCAGGGGACAGTTACCATCCCCAGCCTATAGATCTCAACCAACCCATTCCCAACTTGACTTCTAGACTGATGAAGATATAGGTTTCAGTGAGTATATGAATCTCTCTTCTTTCCCTCTACTCAAAGGGAGATGAGTGCTACTGAGTCTCCTACATCTATCCCACATCAGTCACCTACACCTGAGGTGGACACTACTGAACCTGTTCAGGATGTCCATATGGAAGAGGCTCTCACTTCTGAAAGTGATTACATCATTAAGACCTCAACCATGGCAACTCAGCCCACTAACATCTCAACTGAGACTGCCAGTGAGCAGAGGAAATCCAGTAGCCAAGAACTTAGAATTGGTCATGAGAGAAAGGACTCTAGTCCATTCTTCTCCACCCCCAGTGATTCTTCTCATGAAGATGATGGGGATATAAGACTAAAAGTGGAAAAAACCATCTAAAACATGCACTTACCTAGTCTCAAAGGCCAGTCACCTTGAATCTCAGGTGACTACCTTACAAAACAAGATTAATGATCAGCAACTTGAGATTTCATATCTTAAGGAAAAACTAGCTGGGAGACCCTTAAGGAGAGCTCAACTAGGAGCACAAGAACCTGTGGATGTGATTGACCTATCCTTCAGCTCACCTATGCAAGTGGGTGATGCTACCAAAAAAGGGGAGAAAGTTATTACAGCCACAGAACCTGGAGTTCCTCCAAGAGAATGGACATTGAGGACTCACCATCCTCACTTGCAACTATGCATTCTCAGCAACCTCCTGTAGTTCACATTGATGTGGACTACATAGACTCCTTCATACAGAGTCTATTTGAGGATGGGATACCAAGGGCTATGTCACCTTTATCATCCTTCAATCACATTATTGGGTGGAGGTATGACAACAACAGGAAGGCCCTGATTATCATAAGAGTTCAAGGACAACAAGAAGTCTTTAATTTTCATAACCTAGACTACAATGAAGGTCTGGATCTAGTCACATGCCACTTGTCAACCCAAGCCAATCAAGACAAGCTGACAGACTGGCTAAAAGAATCCAAGACAGGATCATTGCAGAGTTCAGTCTAAGAACAAGACTAAGGCAATCAAGCAATGTCATCGGTCAACTGGATGTTGAGGCAGACCCTAAGATTAGCTTCATAGGGGAAACCTTGACCCAAGGCCCAGTGACAGAACCTGAGAGCCCTGTCTCATCATCTCCAACTGCTGCAGAGATCCATATCCTTCTGAGACACCTGCTAGTGAAGGTGCTTCTCAACCTCTCTTTGGCTTGAGCTCAGATGCTGCAACGAGCAATGAAGGCCAAAGCTCTCTCCACCCTGAGTCACAAAGGTCTGAGAGTGACAAAGGGAAAAGAAAGATGAGGCAATCATAGATAAGGATGTGAGCTATGGCATGTCATAGTCACTAGTTAAAAGGCAATCTGCCTTTTGACTCTACAATTGATTTTGTGTGTGTCTAGTCAATTGTATCCAGCTGGCTTTCAAAGTATAGCTGGCTGTAGGATGTAGTATAAGTATCTCATGTTCTTGTATCTTTCGAATATGCTTTAGTAACACTTGTAATAGAACATAGAAAAGGCAATATACTGCATTCTTGAAAACCAAACACTTGTGTTCTTTGTGTTCTGTCTCATATATTACTTGTGTTCTTAGTGTCACCACTTGGTTAATCCAGTTTACTGTTTGATCTAAGTTTAGATTATCTCCTCTTTGTGTTGTTGTGTTGTAACTCTACACCTTCAACGATCCTGCAATAATGGATCAACCTTCTTCTTGATGCTGAGATGATTTGTACATGAACCAGAACTCTTGGTAGAAGAGTTGAAGTTGATGTATTCAGTCTTAACTACTTCAAACCCTGCAGAGATAAAGATTTTTTCTGCTTAGAGTCAAAAATGGCCTTGATCTCTTGAGCCTTCTTAGCTTTTCTCTTGCTCTTTCTGATCAAGTTCTTCCTCATAGACTTTGTCATCATAGGCTACTTGCTCTCCTCAGAAGGGTAGTGACCCTTCTTAGAATCCTCCTCTTCACTCTTCTCAGAGGAATTCTTCACTATCACTTCTTCATCCTCTTCACTCAATGGGTCTATGAGAGGAAACTCATCTTCACAACTTCCTTACCTAGGCGATCTTACAGACAAGATTGTGCGTGGAGGATGTTGATACATATATGTACCTAGATCCTGATCTGAATGTAATATGTCTAACACTTATGTAACTATTGGGTACTTAATGAAATACAAAATGTTTGGTTATGTTTACTATGTTTAATATTTCATTAATGAGTTGTTTAACACATATTGACTTAATTATATAGGTTTGTGATTGTTTGAAATGTTATACATAATGTTAGAATATTGAATACACTCAAACTTGGTGAAGTGAAATTCTCATGCGTCCAACTGGACCATGCGCCCAAACAGTGGTCATGTGTCCGAACGGCCATGCGACTGAGTGTCCATGTGCCTAAATAGTCCATACGCCTGAACAACTTCATGCGTCTGACTCAGTCGCATGACTGAACACTCAGTAGTGCGATTGGATCAACCGCATGGCTCAATCGCACGAATGAACCATGCTAATGGTTCATCGCCCGAATGAGCAATCCTAACCTATAAATACCACCTAATTCATGGAAAAACGTAAGCATTGAATCCACTTCGACTCCATATGTACCCTAGCCATCCAAAACCCTCCAACTTCGTACTCCAAGTTCATAGAATGCTATAGATCGATTCTCAATCGATTCTTGACGTTAGATTCAAGTCCTTATTGTGTCTAAGTGCGTTTTCACTAATTGGATCGCCAATCAAATAGGATTCCGCACTATTTGGTTTGGTTTAACACGTTAATCAGTTGGTGTTTGGTCAAATACCCCTGATCCTAACAAGTGGTATCAGAGCTAGAGGCTCTTGATTACGTGTTGATTCAATTGTTTGATACAAGATTGTGTTTTTGCATCACAAACGCAATCTTTTTGAGTCTAACGAAGTCTTGGATGGTTCCTAATGGAAAAGTGTAGTTTTTCCGGCATACGCCTATTAGGGTTTGATAAAATTCGTGTTTTTACAGCCAAAACAAGTTTAACCTACGAATTATCAAACTTCAGCAGGTTCATTCGCACGATTGTCTCAATCACACGACTGAGTTCATACGTATCCTTCAACTGCACGATTGAACTCATTCGTACACACATTCGTACGACTGAGATCTTCATTCGGACCGCTCAACCGTATTAGTTTATTCGGACGACTGACTCATCCCCATTAGCTTAGCCGCACGATTAACCTATTCGCACTTGTTAAATCGCCCGAATAAGCCCAATCGCATACCTTCATTCGCAGCTTGTTAAATGTAAAGTGAAGTGTAATGGAGGATCAGTTTTCAGCATACACAGCAAGTAGAGATACATGTATTCAGAATCTACTGCTGTTGGAGAACGAAGTGGGGATTCACAATAAGCCCCCAAAACTTATTACCTTAGATGACTGCCCACAATGGAAGCAATGTTTTGAAATATACTTAAATGGAGTGGATACAAATTTATGGGAGGCTATAGGGTCGGGGTACAGCATGCCAGTTGGAGCTGATGGAGTAAAACTTACTCTAAGTGGCATGTCGGATGCACAAAAGGTAAAACACAACGCTGAGAAGAAAGTTTACGCCTTGCTTACTCAGTCTATTCCGAAGGATATTTTCCATCAGTATTTAGAGTATACTCAAGCCAAGAAACTTTGGGATGCGTTGGAGAAGTGGTATGACGGGAATGCCTCTCTGAAGGCTATCAAGGCAAAAGCATTGAAGAAGGAGTTTGACAATTTCTCTTCAATGGGAAAAGAAGGCCTTGATGATATGATCGGTAGATTCTACTACTTGATGAGTGAGATGCACACTCATGGAGTGGTTACTTTGATGGAAGATATGGTATCCAACTTTGCTCATGGATTACCAAAAAAATGGGGTTCGTTTGTTTCAAATCTCAGAAAGAATGGAATGCTCTCGAAGTTAGACATAAATGACTTCAAAGGTTACATGCTTCAACTGCGGTGAGAAGGGACACATCAAGAGAGAGTGTATAAAACCAAAGAAGACAGAAAATGGAAATCCCTTCTCGTCATTTAACCGTCAAGACAAGTCCACTGCTAGTAACGCTAACTTATCAAGTAAGGATCCAAAAGCCTTAACTGCTAACGAAGATGAAGGACACGACTGGAGCTTTCGGTTCGTCTCACCAGGAGAGTCAAATATAGCTAGTGTGGAGGATATTGATGACGATTCTGCAAGTGAAGGAGACATAGCAGTAGAGATCGCAATGTCAAATTCTAAAGATACTACAAATGTGGTCAACTACCTGCCTGAAGAAGAAAAATCTGCAAATGCATCATCATCTGAATCATGGCTGCCAGAGACAACCAGCCAGTACTCATGGCTGATTCTTCTTCTACATCCCAGGTAAGTACTACTGACCAACTGTTTAGTAATCATGCTTGCTTAGAATGTAATAAATTTAGAGAAAGTATAGATTCAAAATTTTCTAGGTTATTATATCATAATGATAGCCTAGTAAAGGACCTAGAACTATGTACAGAAGCTAATAGAGTATTGAAACAAAACGAGCACAGTTACAAGGAAAAGATAGACCTACTAAATAAACAGCTTAGGGAAACTGAGGTAGTTGCCTTTAACCAAGCAAATGAAAATAGGTACTATCTGAACTCTCTTGAGGACACTAAGAAGCAAAAAGCAGTTTTAGAAGTAGAAGTTAATTCATTAAAACAAAAACTGCATAGTTGGACAAGCTTATCACACATTGTCCAACACTTAGTAAGAGAGAGAATAATGGGGAGGGACTAGGATACAAAGTGGTTCCACCACCATCTGAGACCTTGATGAACACCAAATGTAAACCAATTAACAATAAACCATTAAGGATCGCGTGGCGTCTACTCCTCTAGTGAGTGATCCAGATTCATTAAGTAAATCAATTGGATCAGACACTAAACAAAAGGAGGCCAGTTCAAAGGCAATAGGAATAATGCCTTGTGTTAATCTGGAACAAGAATTTGAAAAGATTAGATTTAAGTCAGGGTCAAACAAAGTCAAACAAGAACCTAAAAAGACTATAAAACCTAATCAATCACATGCATCATGTCAAAGTCCATTAAACAAGAGATCAAAGATGAAAAACTAGGTAAAGCAATTAAGTTTGTAAAACCAACTCGTACATCAAACAAAGAAGTGTCCAAATCCAAACATAATAAGATCAACTGTGTGCATCTGCATCTCCACCAAAAAATAGAAACCATCAAGTTAAAAGCAGATCCTGCTATAATTGTGGAGAGTATGGTCACATAGCATCTCACTGTCCATATTATCAGACACCAAAGAAGAAAGTTGAACTTTCTACATCTACATCAAGATCTTTTAAAAGGAACTCAATGACACCTTCCAAAAGAGATTGTGAACCCAAAGTTCAATCCATCAGCCAGTCGTCTGTTTATCACCAACATGCCTTACACAAATCTGGTTTATGGATAGAAAAAACCTCCTCAGTGCCTGAAAATAAGAACACATAGAATTTTAATCAGTCCTTAACCTCAAAGGGTCAGTGGGTTGAGTTTGTGATATGTGATGCCTCAGGGAAACCCAAGCCGGTTAAGGCTTGGGTTCCTGACATGAACTAATGTTTTCATTGACTGTGCAGGGTGTTTGCTACAGTTCTGAGACTAACACGTGGATAGTTGATAGCGGAGCATCCAAGCACATGACAGGGAACAAAGCTCTCTTATCAAATATCAGACAAATAAAGGAGGGCATGTTTTATTTGCTGGAAACAAAGGCAGGTACATCACAATCCAAGGAGAAGTGGGAAATGAGAAAGTTAAGTTTGATAAGGTAAACTATGTCCAACAATTACAAAATAACTTACTTTCTGTTTCTCAAATCTGTGATAAAGGATTCAAGGTAGTATTTGACAACAAGAAGTGTTACGTTCTAAAGAAGCACTACGTGATTCTGGAGGATCAGATCCTAATGTTAACTTCTAGATATAATGATCTTTATGTTTTGGATCTCCCAAAGGCATACACAACAGATAGTGAAGTCCAATTTTTCCTGTCCAAAGCTACTAAGAAGGAATCCATCTCCTGGCATAGGAGAATGGGACACATAAATCCGAGGATAATGAATCACTTGATCCAGAATGATCTTGTGAGAGGAGTAAATGTCAACAACTTTCAACTCCCAGATTTTTGTGTTGCGTGCAAAAAGGGCAAACAGACGAAGAAATCTCATAAGAAAAGAAAGTTCATTCTATAGAACTTCCACTTGAGCTTCTTCACATGGATCTGTTTGGTCCAGTCAGTACCAGAAGCATCGCAGGCGACTTGTACTGCTATGTAGTTACCGATGACTACTCAAGGTTCTCTTGGGTAATGTTTCTGAAATCCAAATCAGAAACAATTGAATCCTTCAAGGAATTGGTAACTACTTTGGAATCCTTATACAAGCTGAAGGTAAGGCAGGTACGCTCAGACAACGGAACCGAGTTCAAGAATCAGAGGATGGAGGACTATTGCAAGGAAAAGGGAATTGTTCATCAATTCACCTCGGCTTATACTCCTCAGATGAACGGTGTTGCTGAACGGAGGAACCGCAGCTTGATAGAGATGGCACGGACAATGCTTGCAGACTTGAAACTGCGTATACGATTTTGGAATGAAGCAGTGGCAAATGCATGTTATACTGTAATCGAGTTCTGATAGTAAAACGCCATGGAAAAACATGCTACGAGTTATTACAGCGATGTAAACCTAACTTGGAATATCTCGAGCCGTTTGGCGCTCCGTGCACCCTACTGAAAAAGACTCAAGAGGGAAATTCAGTGACAAGGTTGATGGAGGGATCTTCTTAGGATACAACATACCGAACAAGATAGTTCACAATAACTCAACAGGTCAAGTAGAGTGTGGTGTAATGTTGATGTTCAGAGATATATCACACCACCTGTTGGAAAAGGGCCTGCTTACTTCTTCGACTATGATGGATTCTTCAAGTCCTTCAACATACCTCTTTCTTCTTCAGAAGACGAGTTGGCAAACAAGATGATGTACAATGTCTTGAACACACCGTCGCAAGATTCAACAAGTCATGATCCTACCAACTCAGGCGAGCAGTTGATGTGAGTGATTCTTCCTCCGATGAACAAAATGAAGAAAATGATCAGATCAACCAGGATATACACGTTTCAACTAACATAACTTCCCACGCATCAGCTAGTGATGCTTGTGAACCTTCAGAACCATAGACTCCTATTGCCTCAGATCTAGAACCAAATGTTCATACTCTTGACTCTGAGGTGGTTGTTCTGACAACTCCTGGATCACGTCTAAATGTCTATCATCCATTGGATAATATTATAGTAGATGTGAGATCAGGGGTTCAGACTAGAAATCAGCTGTATTCATCTGATTATGCCTCTGTGATGGAAAAAGGATTTCTTCATGACGGTACCTACCGCTGCTTTGTGTCTCAGATTGAGCCAAAGTATGTTAGTGAAGCACTAAATGATAAGGCTTGGGTTAATGCCATGCAGGAAGAACTTCTTCCGTTTAAGAAGTTAGATGTATGGACACTAGTGGATAGACCTAAAGGTGCTAAAGGCATTGGTACCAAATGGGTTTTGAAATGTAAGAAAGATGATCAGGGAGTGATCATCAGAAACAAGGCTCGGCTTGTTGTTCAGGGTTTTAGACAAGTTGAAGGTATCGACTACAATGAAGTATTTGCACCTGTGGCAAGGATGGAAGCCATCTGCATCTTCCTTGCCTATGCATCTTATATGAAAATCAAAGTCTATCAGCTAGATGTTAAGAGTGCATTCCTTCATGGTGAAATCAGAGAAACAGTGTATGTTAGTCAACCTGAGGATTTGAAGATCCATATCATCGGGATAGAGTTTACAAACTCGACAAGGCTCTATACGGACTTCATCAAGCTCCACGGGCTTGGTATGAGAAACTCTCTACTCACCTTGTGAAACACGAATTTCGTAGGGGAGTCATTGACTGCACACTGTTTATCAAAGAAAAAGATGGAGACTTACTGCTAGTACAGATCTATGTAGATGACATAATATTCGGTTCAATAATGAAGATTATGCAAAGAATTTGAAGCAGTAATGAAGGCTGAGTTTGAGATGAGTGCCATATGGGAGATGAAGTTCTTTCTCGGGTTACAAGTAGATCAGACACCAAATGGAATCTTCTTACATCAGACCAAGTATGTAAGAGATATTCTCAGTTGGTTTGACATGGAGAATGCTTCCATAGCTCGCACTCCACTGGCTAAAAACCATGATGTAGCACTCGATGAGAACGGTGATCTGGTAGATGCCACTATGTACTGAGAGATGATTGGATCTCTCATGTCTCTCACTGTCTCCAGACCAGATATCATGTATGCGACATGTTTATGCTTGCGATATTAGGCAAAGCCTAAGGTGAATCATCTAATTGGGGTCAAAAGGATATTACGTTATCTAAAGGGCACACCCACACTTGGATTGTGGTACCCTCATGATGATGACTTTGAACTTACAGCGTATAGTGACTCGGATTACAGCGGCTACAAGATGAACTACAAGTCTACATTAGTAGGGTGTCAGTTCTTTGGGAGAAGATGGTAACCTAGCAGTGTAAGAAGCAGACCTCGGTTGCCTTGTCCACCCGTGAAGCAGCTTACGTTGCTGCTGCAAGCTGCTGTTCCCAAATCATATGGATTCAACAGCAAATGTGGATTACGGTTTGCATTTCACTTCTAGTCCTATATTTGTTGATAACTCTACTGCGATTGCAGTCACTAAGAACCCGGTCCAACATCCCAAGACCAAACACATCGGGATCAAATATCAATTCATATGTGACTGTTTTGAAAAGAACTTAATGGATGTGATAAAAAATAACACTGATTTTCACGCGCAGACCTCTATACAAAGACTTTTGATAAACAACTTTTTCTATATCTGTTAGAGATCAATGGTGTTAAAAAGAAGAGTGAGGTCATTCCTGAAGATGACCATGTATAGTCCGATGCGTTGTGTCTAGTGTCTTTTAAAATTTCTTAAATTGTAGTATTTTTTAAGTTTAATTTTCTTCTTTTGTTTAATGTTAGTTCGTTAATTACACTTAGTGTCGGTTCTTGCTCATTAAAATTCTAAAATGCAAATCCTTAGAGGTTTTAGTATTTTAGGGGGAGAATAGCACTAGAAAAAAAACGAGGGAAAAGGAGAGGCAAGCCGATAATAAATAAGATCGTACGTGTGATACCGATTTAACGTGTGGAATATGATAGTACACAAGTACAAACCATTTGGGACTTTAGAAATCCAAATTGAATAATATGCAAAGTTCAAGTATAAGTCTGGTAGTCTAAGCAATATAAAAGGAAATATGATAGTTAAGCTAGCTACTACTAAGGTAACACAAAGAAAGTAGACCTAGAGGTTGCTAGACCACAGCTGATATGTTGGTAGATCAAACACAATAGATGACTAGACCGGTTGGTGATCTCAAGATTAAACTAAAATGTTTGACAAGATGTGGGAAACACCTTATCCCTGGTTAACACAATCAACAGGATTCCAATAAGGGGTGACGGGTAAAATAAACGCCACAAAAGTGTGCGTAAGATCAAAGCATGAGCAAAAGTACATAAAAAATGAAAATACAATCAAGCTGATAACCTAGGTTGTTGGTGAGATTTGTGCTAAAAGGAAAAAATTGCTCAAACAAGAAGATAGATTATGTGCCTCTCTGCTGTGCGGTGGCACTGAACTGAGGATAAGCATAACCTATATATTCTAGAACTCATTGTTGTTTGCTGCCTCTCTGCTGTGCGATGGCACTGACCTGAGGACTGGCTTCTCTTTGAAAATTCTATGAATAGTCACTTCTTGAACACTACCCTAAGACCGCTCAAAATCTCCTGAGGAATGTTGACTACCATATGAGTGTGGGATCCACAAATGCTTGTTGAAATAAACAAACCTTAAAACGATCACCAAACTGTGTTGAAAGTCTATGTATGGATTTAAGAGGACATGTATACTCACAATCACTGTGGCTACAATTCTAGAAAGTTCAAATCAGTGTGGGGACCTAATAGTACTAGTATGATTTCCTAAATTTGCTAAATGACTCCACATGAAAAACAAGAAAGAGCATCAAAGCTATTTTTTTAATAACTTGTCCTGAATGATTTGAATATCCTGTATGACTCCAACTTAAATTGATCCATGTATAGCTTAAATGATTGTGGTTATTCTCTCAGAATACTTATTCCTAGAACTACATCTTGGGAATTAACACTCATAAAACCACAAAAACATGTCTTAATTTTTAAATTTTCTGTATTATTTCATTTATTTCTGTACTAAGTTTGTCATATTCAGTATGTGTAGTATCAAACTATGTCATAGAAGTTGATAAGGGACCTTATCATCGAGAAGGTCACGTCTGAGGTGACCACACGTGCTTTCAAGTAAATGGGTCACGTCTGAGGTGACAAAAAAATTTATAATGATCATGTTTGAGGTGATCTAAAGGTTTTAAGTCTAAAATGATCATGTCTGAGATGATCAAATGTTCATGATGTTAAATTAATAGGTTAAAACGGTTTAAAAGTGAAATGGTCATCAAGTAAGGAAAATGTCAAGTGTATGACCCATTCGCACGAATGGACCTTGAGTATGGACCAATCATGCGAATGGACCATACTCATGCATTAAACAGCTGAATGGAAATGAGTATGGACCATTCAACCCAATGACTTATACAAATGAGCCATTCGGCCGATTAAGAGTGGGCGAATGAACAAGTCGCGCGATTGACCTCCAGTCGGACGACTGAAGGCAAGTAACTGATCTAATCGCACGACTGAAGTCCATTCGCCCGAATGAAATGAGCGAATGAGTCTAGTTGTACGATTGAATCCAACTTTAGTATAAATAGAGGGGGAGTCGGTCGCAGAGACTCATCACTCCCAAATTAACCCTAATTCGCACTACTGTCGTTACTCTGCCAAATTTTCATTAGATCTTTCTATACCACTAATTCTTGTGCACTGATGATTGCCTCTAACTATATAGGTACAATGCGGTTCAATCCAACCATCTCTCATTCAATTTGACTACAAAATCAACAAGTTCGATCCAAACCAAGAACCGAGATGTGTTTGACAAAATAATCCAGTTAATTCAAGCAATCAACTGAAATTAATGCTATTATGTGCTAAGTGTAATGATTGTGAAAGGATCGAGACTTAGTTTGATCAATTAGATTAAGATTTACAGGGAATAGAACAAGAATTAGACGAAATTTAAGCAAGAATAATATGAATATTCAATCAACAGTGACGGTTATAGAGAGAGAAAGTTTTCTGCAAAGAGAATGTTTTCATTCACGCATACGCTTCCACTTTCAAAAAATTAGGTCAACATTCCTTTTATAAAGGAATGTGACATCAGCTGACGTCACTTGATAGTGACAGCTAACTGATTTATACAAACAACTGAAAGTAAACTAAACTACTGAAGTTATAACATCTAAAGTATAAGAACTTCAAATGTTTTACATAAAATAAAACTACTGATTACAAACTACTAAAAAGTAAACCATCACAACTACTGAAAAGAACTACTTCAGCTCTTGTGACAACTTCTGAGAACTTGGTCTTCAGACTTTGTCTCCAGCAGTTGTATTCAGACTTTGTCTTCAGACTTTATCTTCAGACTTTGTCTTCAGCAGTTGTCTTCAGACTTTGATAGGATCAAATGAATCAATTTGTGATGATTTTTGAACACAATTCAAAGAAATTCACACAAAGTAATCAAATCAAAACAAGATATCAACAAGATTCACGTTTTCATTAATATCAAGCTAAGAAATTCACAAGTATGAAAGCAGGTTTGAATCTCTCTCTATCTACCTGCAAAACTAAGCTATTTATACTGAAACCAAAAAGTAAAGGAACTAACAAATTACACAAATAGTTCCTATAGTATTACAAAATGTTTAAAGACAAATAAAGACAACATGTTAATCTTTCTTCAAAATCTTCAAGCTTTGTCTGCTACCTTTATCTTCATTTCTATCTTCAACTTTTGTCTTCATCATTCAAAGTAATCTTTTGATTCTTCTTTGACTTTAAACATTGGCTTCTGTTGGTACATCTCTAAATCATTCAAAGCTTTTGATATTGCAGACTTGAATTTACTTGCAAGAATGCCTTGTTTGGGTTTAGCTTAATTTGTTTTAATTTCCATCTTGTCCATTCTCTCCAACGTGTCTTTTGAAAGACATGAAATATCAATGTTAGCATATAACTCAATAGGTTTGTTACTTTCCTTTGAGTACACTTCTAATACTCCTTTCCTTGATATTCTCATGAATTCAATATCTTTAATATCTTTCTTGACAATGTTGGCATAAGCAAGAGCCTTTCTCAGAGATATTCTTTCCATGGTAGCATTCATCACATTAATAATGGAATTGAAATATTTCTTATCTTGCTTTGCTATTTGAGTTGATACTTTCTCAAATTTTTGTACAAGCAAAAATGAGATATAGCTCGGATATAAGAGTTTTAGTTCAAAAACTCAAATAAAGTAATCATGTCCTCATCCTATCTTTCTAGATTTCAAACCAACTTTAGCTCAAATGTCTCAGTGTTATAAAACCATCTGAGAATTGGCTTTGAATTTTGATTACCATCTATCACTTTCAGACCAAGAGTTGTAACTTTCTCATAATATTTGTCACAAAATTCAATAATAGAATGTTCCTCCTCTGAATGTATTCTGTTGAGCTTTTTGTTTTTCTTCAGAGTAGCAAAGTACTCTTTATCTTCTTGATCACATCTCGTACTAAGAAAATTACTTGATCTATCTAATCCTCTTCTTAGTAATTCTACAAACATCTTGCCATGTTTTGAATCAGAAGGATTGATCAGAGGTAATCTATTCAGCTCTTTTAAATCTTGCATTGGAAGTTTTATGATACCAGAGTAAAAGTGATATACATCACACACAACATTACTCTCTTTATAAAAAATGCATCGAATACTTCATCATACTTCCATGCAATAATCTTTACTTGGTTGGTAAAATCTAGAGCAATCATAGCATTCAGCAGTTCAGCAACTGATTGTCCTTTTTGCAGTATGTTTCTTACCAAATCTCCAATTGTTCTTGAATTATCAAGAATATGCCTTTGTTCAGTAGATGCTTTGTAACTTTGTCTTTCTGGATGAGCAACATTTCAATCAACTCTTTTCTGTGAGCATGTGCATCATCAAATCTTGACATTTGTTTGATCTCCTGAGGTTTTAACATTCTTGTTCTCTTGTTATTTCAAGATACTGAGGATTATCTCTATCAAGTACTATCATTTTCTTCATTTGTTTCTCAATCTCTTGAAACTTCTGACAAGATTCCTCAGAGATATAGATTGTAATCTCTTTAGCTCCTCCACGGGTAGTTTCTAGATTGCAACCATGATCTTAGAGCTGGAATACTCATATCATCTCGATCAGTATTGTGCAATTCAGAACTAGATAGTTCTTCTACATTTATTACTTCTTTTGCTCTTGTCCATTCACCATGCTCAACAACAATTTCATTTGGATCTATTGAAGCAACTGACTCTGCATAGATACATTTCTCATATTCATCGTTAATCTAAGAAACAGTCAGTCCGTCCAAATATACTCGATTATATTTCATCTTCACAAGATAATTGTATCTTTCTTCAAAGTATTGTGGTACTTCATCTTGTTCTTGAGTATGTTCTTGTGAAGAGAAGTGTGATACAAATTGAGCTTCATCAATATCTTCATTATCAAGAACTTCATCATACCAATCATCATTGTATGTTTCCTCAATATCTTCTAAAGCCTCAATCTATTTTTGAACATTTTGTTCTTCGATAGATTCTTCAGTTCTTTGAAGCTTAGAAGAAGATTCAGTTTGAATTGCCTTTTATCTGCTCATGATTTTCATCAACATGTATCTCGGTACTTATCACATGTACTGGTGAGATAGGCTTCTTAGCTTCTTTTTCTTTTAGCAATTTAGCTTTATTATTTTCATTTTCTTCAGTCAATTTCTTGAATTTCTCTTCAATAATATCATAATCTTTGATCATAACATCAAAGTTCTTGATTACATCTTTTTATCTTTGGCAAACTTTACAATCTTTTCATCTTTTAAGGAATTTTCTTCGGACAACTTTAAATTTTCTTTTTTAAGCTTTTGAATTTCTTTTGTAAGAGATATGTTTATCTCTTTTATTCTTTCATTCTCCACTTTCAACTCTTCAATCTCTTTCTCTTTGCTCAAATTTTCTTCTTTCAATCTGTCAATCTCATCAATGTCAACTATTTCCTCTGTTTGTATAGACACATTGTGTGACATATTAAGAGGAATTTCTTCTACTCCTTCATTTGCATCAAATTCAAATACTGGATTGAATAAAATATCATTCATAAAGTCAGAATCAAATGTTTGATTTTGAGAATCCATTTCTTGTACAGCTTCCTCATGAATGACATCAACATTTTCTTCATTCATAGGATGTGGTTCATCTCAGTATCTTCTGCATTTCTTTCTTCAAATTCTTCTCAGTGGCATCATCATTTACATCATCATCATCATTGAGATCACTTTCTTCACTTGATGAGCTGTCAGAAACATCATCCTCACTTTCTTCATCATCTTCTACATCCTCAATTAGATCATTTGGATCTATTGGTTCTTCTTCAGTTAGATGAAAGTGTGGCTGATTATTATCAACTACATCCATTGATACATTAATCAAATACTGGAATGTTTTGAGCACCAGTGATCATTGCCAGTCTTTTGTAAACATCCTCTGACATGTGCTCTAAGTGTAACTTTCCACTGATAACATCTTCAGCATACAAATCTGGATTTGCTTCATTAATGAGAAGTTGGATGAATCTTGGGTACATCAAGTATTTATGCCTCACTCTTTTTTCAAGATTGAAAATGAAACCATTCATTATCCACTTAGACATATTGAATCTTCTGTTTGTAGATAATGCAATAATAGGAGATGCAATGTCTACAGGGAATGAATCCCAACCAGCACTTCTTTTAGACATGCAATGTTGAAAGATATAGCATAAAAACTTCCAATGCTTAAACACTCTAGCTCTGAAAATTTGCTTTTTGGGAAAATGATCTGGATGACCCATTTGTAGAAAAACCTCTCTACATTCATTGAAAGAATATTCTAATAAGTCTTCAGGATCATTGTCACCAAGTCTTAGAGCTATTCTGATTGCTTCTTCAGATACTTCAAGCATTCTTTATGTTGTAATAAAAGCTCTTAACACTTTGTTTCCCTCATCATCTCTTTCAATCTGAGCAGTTCTCCAGAATCTCTTAATCATTCTTCCATTGATCATTGGTCTTGCACACATAGCATATACATACTTTGTTTAGAGCAGAAATCTAACAATTTCTTCATATCCAATGGCTTCTCTGTTTTCATCATTTAAGAAAGCAGCCACATTATGGTTCGGCTCAAATTTTAATTCTGCCATCTGCAAAACACAACGAAGTATTATGAGAACATTGAATATTGATTAATGAAATTTATTTCTACATATGACTTTTGATTTTGACTTTTGAATTTGACCTTTTTATTTTTACTTTTGAATTGAATATTGAATATTTTTACTTTTGATTTTTACTTTTTTTTAAATTAACTTTTATTATTATTATTATTATTTTTAAATGTTTAAATTTTATTTTATTTTATTTTATTTTTTTATTTAAAAATATGACTATCTGTTCATCTTCTTCGTCTTCGACTATGAAAATCCAACTGAGTTAATCATCATCAAATCATTTTCACTTTTAGATTAAAACTAATACATCAACAAACTCGCAAACATATTCTTACCAATAATCCAGTGTCAATTTTAGATATGATTCACATTTGATTAGTGAAATTTGAATTATATAGGGTTTGAACGCCCAAATAGCATTCAAACGCCTATATCAATGCACTGATTTAATTGAAAATTTTGAGATTTGAATCACAAACTTACATTTATATATCCAAATACTATCTATAATCAACAGGATTTGATATGATTTCTAATGAAATGAGGATATGATGATAATCAACAGTCGCAAATTCAGGGGTTTTTGGTCTGAGAAATTTTGAGTGTGAATGAGAAATACACATAAGTGTTCAATTTATATAAGTGAAATTTTAGGCGTATGAGCCCTATTTAGGCGTATGAGCCCTGTTTAGGCGTATGAAACCCTAAAATTCACTTATTTTGTTAGACGCATGAGCACTGTGTGCGGTTTAACTCAGACACATGGGAATTGTTCAGACGCATAAGCACTGTTTAGGCGCTTTTGCACTGTTCAGTCGCATGGACTTTGTGAAACGTCTAACACTTGAAATTTTGAAACTATGTAGACGCATGAGACATATCAAACGTCTAACACTTAGACACAAACTCATTCACTATTTAGACGCATGGGATTATCTCAAACGACCAAACTTGTAATTTTTTTATAGATTTTTTATAGATGTATTACAACTGTTTAGACGCATGAGAATGAATCAAACGTCCAAACATTTGAATAATTCCTGAAAATTTTATCGTGCTCCTACTGAGGTGCATGTGCACTGTTTAGGCGCATGAGTTGATTTTCATGATTTAAACACTTGTGAATTCCAATTTCTTCACTTGCACACGTTTTACCATTTAATTCCCCAAATTTTGAACTATTGCATTTTGCACTTTCAATTCACAAAAAAATTATTTTCTATTTATTTTTTAAATTCAATTTTATTTTTTAAATTTATTTTGTCCCATCATTTTAGTCTCAACAGAAAAAAATATCATCTGATTTTCAACTTATGAAGCATTTTTATTTGCAACAATTATGTAGGTTCATATATGTTTCAAAAAAATACATTTTCAATTTACACAAATACTTTGAACATATAGCATGATCCTTTCAAGTCAACATTTTAAATTTTGATTTTGATTATGATTATTTTCTTAGAACAACTCTTTCATTTATTAACCCAAGAACATGCATAAAAGCAAGATGAAAATAGAAACAAAAGCTAATATAAACAAAGAATTAATGTCCGCAATGAGATCATATTAATAAGGATCAGCACATAAAATAAAATAAATGTGGAGAGTCACACAATGAATAAATCTTGATCAAATGTGTTCCAGGTCAGTGATATCACAGCAAAGGAGACACAGGATCTAAGAACAGACAATGAGTGTTTTTGAAAAATTTATCAACTCACTTATTTTTCAATTCTTGGATTGATTAACGTAGATTTAGGGATGACATTATGTAAAACATACAGAGACTAAGAGAGCTCAACCATCATCATGATATGCAAGAAAGAACACATACTCAACTTATTACCTGAAACATGTATATCACCGGAGTTCATGTTACTTAGATTAATAGAGAATGATCATGGATAACCATTTGATCAGCTCTGACTATTCATTTGAATAGATTGTGCACATTGGCATCTTTTTGCAACAACAAGAGAATCCAGGTCTGTAATCACTTACAACAAAGGATATCTTAGCACTTCAGGTCTATGATGACTCAAAACAGAGAAGTTAAATGATGCTTTGTAACTGATCTCATGACTTGACATAGTGTCAACAGGTGTGAGAGGTGTAACTTAACAAACATTCAATCTGAAAAGCTAAAACAACTCAAAAGTACTCAGATGAATACACACAAGCATGTATGTTTAGTTTGATCACAAGAATTTACCTTTTCAGCATAATAGTCACACGTTGTCTACACATCATATCCCATCATGTCTAGACTTTATTAATGAGTGAAGTATGCAACTGATCTCACTAATGTACTATCATTTCTCACATGTTGCAAAACATAATTCTTTCTAAAAGACTCTATTTTTGTATGTTTGTATATATTTTTTATGTGATTTTACTATGGAAAATAAGAATCACGCACACACAAAAAAATAAACAGGCAAATAACAATGAGAGCATCACTTATATGATCTCTTGATTTAAGAAGTTCACATATGATTTATAAGACCAATTGATTCTACTAAATACTCAAACCAGCCTGGTAAGAAAGCTTTAGTAAACAGATCTGCCAATTATTTTTCTGTTGCAATTTGAATCAATATGATTAATCCTTTTTCAGAGTTATCTCTAAGAAAATGATATCGAATTTCAATATGTTTTGTTTTTGAGTGTTGAACAGGATTAGCTGTTATGAACATAGCAGCTGTGTTATCAATGTAAATTGGTGTTTTAAGAAAGTTGAACCCATAATCCTGTAATTGATTTTGCAACCAAAGGATTTGAGAACATCCTGCGGATGCAGCAATGTACTCAGCTTCTGCAGTTGAAACAGAGACATTTGTTTGTTTCTTACATTGCCACGAGACTAATCGGGGATCGAGAAATTGACACCCACCCGAAGTAGATTTTCTATCTTGACAGCATCCACCATAATCACTATCTGTATATCCATATAGTTCAAAGTTACCCTCGTAAGGATACCAAAGCTCTAAGGCTGGTTTACCTTTGAGATACCTGAATATCCTTTTGACAACAATTAAGTGAGATTCTTTCGAGTCTTATTGATACCTGGCACATACACAAACAGCATACATAATGCCCGGCCTAGATGCAGTAAAATATATCAAAGAACCAATCATTGATCTGTATAACGTTTGGTCAATAGATTTTCCTTTTGGATCAGGTTCAATCTTGGTGTTAAAATCTGCTAGAGTTCGTATGGACTGACAGTCTTGCAACTTAAATTTCTTTAAGAGCTTGTCAACAAACTTTTCTTGATTGATGAAGATTCCATCTGTAGTTTGCTTGACTTGAAGTCTAAGGAAGAAATTAATCTCTCCCATAGAACTCATTTGGAAACGAGATTTCATGATTTCTTCAAATTCATTGCACAATTTTGGACAGGTAGAACCAAATATGATGTCATCAACGTACACTTGTACATATAAAAGATCATTAGTATCCTTCTTTATGAATAAAGTTGGATCAATTTTCCCTCGTGTGTATCCATGTTGGATTAAGTGCTGTGATAACGCCTCATACCAAATTCTAGGAGCTTGATAAAGTCCATATAAAGCTTTACTCAGCTTATATACTCGATGTGGAAATTGTGCATCCTCAAAGCCCGGAGGTTGCTTCACAAACACATCGTCAGTGATAGGACCATATAAGAATGAACCCTTTACATCCATTTGATACACGTTAAATTTCATGAATGAAGCATATGCGAGAAAAACTCGAATGGATTCAAGTCTTGCATCTGGTGCAAACACCTCATCATAATCTATCCCTTCTTCCTGTGTGTATCCTTGTGCAACAAGTCTTGCTTTGTTTCTTATTACTATACCACGATCATCAGTTTTATTTCTAAACAACCATCTTGTGCCTATAGCATTTTCTCCTTGAGGAAAATCCATTAAATTCTACACTTCTTGTTTGCGAAATTGAAGTAATTCTTCTTGCATAGCTTCTATCCAACCATTGTCCTTTAATGCTTCGGTAACATTTTTAGGAACAATTTGAGAAAGAAAACACGAGTATAAGCATACGTTTGCTTGTTTTGATTTACTCCTTGTTGTTCTCTCATTCAATGAACCAATAATCTAAGAAATTGGATAATTCTTGAGAATACGAGATGTAGGAATCTCATCACATTGAACATTAACATCCAGATTTGTTTGATTCAAGTTGGAAAACTCATGTATCAAAGTAGAAGAATGTGGATTGAAGTTTGGTACTTGAGTCGGTGAATTGACAAAGTAATCAAAGTTACCTGTATCAACTACATCACGAGAGATGGATGATGTTCCAGACTCAGGTATCACAAACTCATTACCATCATTAGGAAATGGTTGTGATTCTTCCTGATCAATTGAGACTGAATGATCTGAAACTGTAATTTCATGGTTTTGTATTATTGAATCCTTGACAAATGATAAAAATAGGTAGTCTGAGCTTGAATCATCTGGGTCATCAGAATCTGAATCCTCACTGAAAGATCCAAGATCTCCTCTTGAGTTCGTATTACCTGTAGAATCAAGACAATTTGGTTCATCAAACAAGTTAGATTGAAAAGAGTTTGATAATGAATCTAAGTCAAAAATACCATGCATGACCATTTGAAACTGATGGAAAAGAATTTTCCAGAAATTTAACATGAATGTTTCAAGGATTACATTAGACCTAGAGTTGTAAACTCAATAGGCTTTTGAAACAGATGAATATCCAACGAAAAATCCATTATTAGATTTTGCTTCAAATTTTCCTAATTGATCACTTGAATTAAGAATCATAACAGGACAACCAAATGATTTTAAAAAGTTTATGTTCGGTTTTCTCCCAAACATTAACTCATATGGAGTTTTCAATTTAACTTTCACAATTGAGATTCGATTTTGAACGAAACACGCAGTTGATATTGCTTCATCCCAAAAAGTTATAGGAATTTTTGCATCAGCTAACATAGAACAAGCAGCTTTAATCAGTGTTCTGTTTTTTCTTTCAGCAACTCCATTTTGTTGAGGAGTTCTGGGAGCACTGCATTGATGAGCTATCCCTTGCTGAGCACAAAATACTTCAATGTTAGCATTTTTGAATTCCGTTCCATTATCACTTCTTATTATTTTCACTTTATTATCTAATTGATTTTCAACTTTAATGATAAATTGTTTTAGTAAATCAGCTATTTCAGACTTGGCATAAACAAAGGAAACCCATGAAAATCTTGTGTAGTCATCAATGATAACTAAACAATATGATTTTCGTCCTATACTCTTGACATTTGTTGGTCCAAAAAGGTCCATATGTAACATCTGAAGAGGTTTGGATGTTGAGTTTATAGGCTTGGACTTATAAGACACTCTGTGTTGCTTTCCCTTCAAACATGCTGAGCAGTGATCATTTGTTGCAAACTTCTTAGATGGAAGTCCAATGACATGATTCCCTCTTTAAGCTCTAGCATAGGAAGACTTTGATAAGGCTTTTGAAAAGTTTTCTGAGCTTGTTGAAACCTTTGATTGCTTGAGCTTGATTGAGCACTTCCTCCATTATTCCTTGGAGCTTTGCATTCTCTTGAGAAGTGTCCATAACTGTTGTAGTTAAAACATCTAGCTTTTGACTTGTCAAATCCAATAGTCTTGTTTGCACTTGGCTTGTATTTCTTGTTAACATAAGAATGTTTTTGAGTCCTATAGGCAATCATCACCATCTGCCAGTTCAGGTCCATCCCTTCAACATCTTCAGGATCCATCTCAAATAAATCCTGCAAAACAAAATCTAGTTGAGTTAAATGGTTACCTTGATATGCTTGAAAACTAGCCATAAACACAGTGAATGTAGTTTTGGACACTTCATCCTCTAATAGGATATTCATCACATCTTCAACTTTGCTAGATTTAGCAGAGTTAGATGATGAAGAAGTGTCTATTTGAATATTTGATGATTAGGACAGTGGTTTAGGAGGAGATTGAGAATGAGACTGAGTTGTATAAGCAGGTGCATACGTAAATAATGAGTTAGTGAAAAATCCTGCTCCAACAAACAGATCTCCCTCTTCTTCAGAAATTTTCTCACTCTTTGCCATGAATGTATTCTCTATAGTGGTTGCACAGGAGAAGCAACAAACTGATATTCAGACATTGATGCTGCTCTATCATTGTTTCTTGAGCTTTCATCAATCTCCACTGATTCTATTTTTGCAATAAGAAGATCAAGTTACATTGGAAACTTCTCAGTATGCTTTAGTAGGGTTACAGTTTGTTTTCATGATGATGGTAAAGCATTGAGTAATGTGAGATTTAAATCTTCAAGATTAGGATTGATATCAGCTGTTGACATCTCAGTTATCTCTCCAGACAAATGTTGAAACAATTCTAATTGTCTTTTCAGCTTTTGTTTCTTTAGATTTTGAATCTCCTTACCTCCTTCACAAATGATCTTTAATGCTTTATATAGTGTATATCCAATTTGATATGCATCAAGCCGTGTAAGAACTTCCAAAGGTAGTCCTTTACACATCAATGAATAGGCTTTAATATCATTCTTAACTCTTTTCAGATCATCTCCTTGAAGATCATCTTTTGGATAAGGTTCTGGAGAATCTTTAGTGTACACAAACCCTCTATCAGGTCCATCAGTTATTATAGGAATGTATGGTTCTTTTTCTATAGATTTCCAAAGATCAGTGTCAATGGAATTAAAATGTTGTTTTAGCCTAAGAGACCAATTTTTGAAATCAGCACTGTTTTTAAGTTTTGGAACTCTGTTTTCAGAATCTTCTGATTTCACCATTTTTATATTTTAGTTGTTTTAGATTTTGAATTTTAAAAAATTGAAAAAAGTTTCAAAGAATTTTCTCTTTTTTAAAAAAAAAATTCTAAGTATCGAGGTTGAAACGTCTGAACAGTATTCAAACGCCTCAACAGTGATGCGTCTAAGTTGAGAGTTGTCTAAGGGAATTCCTTAGAAAATTTTTCCAAAACGCCTAAAATTGATGCGCCTGAACAGTTGTAAATCGTATGAACAGTAGTGATGCGTCTACACAGTGTTAATGTGCCTGCACCGTAGTCAAATGCCTAACACTTGGACAATTTTTCAACAAAATTCAACCCTAACGCATCACATTCATCGTGTTCATATGAAAATAACAGACTCAAATCTTCTGCATTCTTCAAATGTTGATGAAATCAATTGAAACTTTCCAATTAAGCGAGTTTTATGCCGATAAACATTCTTCTAATATCAATTTCTTCAAATTCAACAACAAATCACTCAATTTTTGAAATTTCAGTCCGAAAACTTCAACTCTTTTTCGAACAACAAATTCAACAAATTTACTTGAATTTGATGAATTGAACTGCTAATTGTGCTTCAAATCATGTTTCTGATGATGAAACACAACTGGAATTCATAGATTTTCAATTGAATTGGATCTCAATCACAGATTCAGTGAGATTTTTGAGGTTTTAAAGTTTGATAAACTTCAAAAGGTCAATCACTAACAGCTTACCAACAACTCTGATACCATTTGATAGGATCAAATGAATCAATTTGTGATGATTTTTGAACACAATTCAAAGAAATTCACACAAAGTAATCAAATCAAAACAAGATATCAACAAGATTCACGTTTTCATTAATATCAAGCTAAGAAAATTACATGTATGAAAGCAGGTTCAAATCTCTCTCTATCTACCTGCAAGAGTAAGCTATTTATACTGAAAACAAAAAGTAAAGGAACTAACAAATTACACAAATAGTTCCTATACTATTACAAAATGTTAAAAGACAAATAAAGACAACATGTTAATCTTTCTTAGAGCACTTAACAGACTTTGTCTTCAGACTTTGTCTTCAGACTTTGTCTTCAGACTTTGTCTTCAGACTTTGTCTTCAGACTTTGTCTTCAGACTTTGTCTTCAGACTTTGTCTTCAGACTTTGTCTTCAGACTTTGTCTTCAGACTTAGTCTTCAGACTTTGTCTTCAGACTTTGTCTTCAGACATTGTCTTCAGACTTTGTCTTCAGACTTTGTCTTCAGTTGTTGTCTTCAGACTTTGTCTTCAGACTTTGTCTTCAGACTTTGTCTTCAGACTTTGTCTTCAGCTGTTGTCTTCAGACTTTGTCTTCAGTTGTTGTATTCAAACTTTGTCTTCAGACTTTGTCTTCAGCCTTTGTCTTCAGACTTTGTCTTTAGACTTTGTCTTCAGACTTTGTCTTCAGACTTTGTCTTCAGACTTTGTCTTCAGACTTTGTCTTCAGATTTTGTCTTCAGACTTTGTCTTCAGACTTTGTCTTCAGACTTTGTCTTCAGACTTTGTCTTCAGACATTGTCTTCAGACTTTGTCTTCAGACTTTTTCTTCAGCTGTTGTAGACCAATTCAGTTTTTATGATTTCTGTGGGACTTAAAGGTTTTTCTGATCTGGCTCATTGGTTCTTTTGGTCCAACAGATTGCGACTCCAATGAACCAAAACACGACATCTAATCATAAGAATTTTTTAAAATTTGAATTTCAATTGAACAACAGTCTGTCATGCGAATGGACTGGTTCATGAACTTCAGTCGCACGACTGAGTAGTGCGAATGGCTAAACCTCACAATTGAACCATGCGTATGAGTTCAGTTGCATGACTGATACACACGAATGAGTGTACATACGTATGAGCGCAGTCGCATGAGAAGTCATACGTATGAGGTAAGTCGCACGACTGGATTTCAGTCGCACTACTCATTCGCACGACTAGATCTCAGTCGCATAGCCTTATTTGCACGACAGATCAAAAGAAATATTTACAAGTCCAAGTGATTCGAGATTTTCTTATTCAACGGTTACTAACATTTTCTTTTGTAACAGATGACGAGTCGGTGGACAATGAGCACCAAGCACAATATCTGTGCTTATCTGGATCAGTCATCCAGACATGCACCTGACTTTGCTGAAATCATCTCATCTCTTAGATGCTCAAAGATCTCTCACGCAATCTCAACTCCATGCACACCGTACCAGTCTATTCAGCAGGCCTTCTGGGAAGGTGCTGTAGTTGATAGAACATCAGAGCCTCATCGAATCCGTAGTTTGATATTTCGAGAGGCTGTTGAGATCTCTAAGGAAGATCTCAGGATAGTGCTGCAGCTTGGGGATGATGCGGAATGTCCAACACGATTACACCCCCTAACTGTCAGAGGATGTTTCCTGCGGGCCAAGTACGCTGGGGACATCAATGCAGGGGTGCTCAACAAGAGCAACCTGTGTCTCCAGTTCAAGTACCTTGCGCACGTACTACTTAAGTGCTTAGCGTCTCGATAAGGAGGTTTTGATGAGCTGTCCGATCGAATCTAGAACGCATATGCTGCTCTGGTGCTAAACCATCCATTCAGCTTCTCCAAAATGATTTTCACCTACTTGGTGGAGAACATTGAGGGGAAAGGGAAGGAGGGCTTCTGCATGTACCCTCGCTTCATGCAGATGATTATAGACTAGAAGCTCCCTGCCTTGCCGAAGGAGAAGGAAGACGCAGTGGTACTCGAGGTAATGGACGATACCACTTTGGGAAGGATGAAGGTTTACAGGGGGAAGCAGGTAAAGCCCCCTGTGAGGAGATTATTTGGGCATCTGGCCTGGGAAGACTATGTGGCGCCGGCTACGCGTAAATGGTGTCATGTTGATATTGACTCTGAAGAAGAGCAGATACAGCTCCCTGATGATGACTCTGATGATGATAACGGAGATGCTGGAGATGAAGGACACACTCAACAAAGGGGTCCCACTACTGCTATTCCCTCTCCAGCATGTGCCCCCACTGGAGACGGAGCAGAGACTGCTTGGTTGCACCAGGATTTCATGCCTGGTGAGGAAGCCGCTGACTCGGACTGTGGGAAGTAAAGTCGTTCCCACAGAACGAGGGCTTCGGGCGTTGGTGAACGCCCAGGTGGATCGGGAGAGACTGCTGCTGACCCTACTTATGCTCCCGATCCGCCAAGCAGTGTACTAGGGGGAGCATCCTCCTCGACAGGATCGAGGAAGAAGAGGATGGCTCAACCCCATGGTTTGAAAAGGAAGAAACACAGAATCACCTTTATGACCACCACAGCCACCACCACAGCCACCACCACAGCCACCACCACAGCCACCAGTCCACCTACCACCACTACCACCCTTCCATCCACCACCACATCATTCACACCTACATCACCACCACCATCATCTATACCGCCTCCAATCTTCCCCACAGTCACCACCACTACTAGCCATCCTACAACACCATCCTTTTTCTCTCCATATCCATCAGGATCACCTTTGCCTCCCAGTAGGGTAGAGGAATAGCTCTTGGCACTTAACCGTATGGTGCTGAGGTTGTTGGCAGCAGACGAAGAGAAGGCTGTTCAGCTGTGACAGCTTGTAGATCTTACTGCTACCCATGCTCAATAGATATCTCAGCAGGCACAACAGATGGAGATCCAACGTGTAGAGATGTCCCAACTCCGATAGCAGAATGTTCAATGAGCAAAGAAGATTGAGGAGTTGGAGACTACTAACAAGACCATCATGCTACGCCTAAAAGGATCCAAGGAAGAGCCACTTAAGATCTAGGAGGGGGATGGGGATAATAGTGATGATGATAGTGATGATGAAGATAATGATGGTGATGATGATACTAATGCTACTGGTGATGTTGGAGATGATGTTAGAGATGATGATCATGATGACTCACCTACTGCGGGTGCCACATCTGCCAGTGAAAGAAGGACCAAAAGAGTACAAGATCAAGGTGCCTCCACATCAGCCCTGCTCGCAGAAGAGCCGATGCTCCAGGACAAGAGTAATACTTAGATGTCTTATTGTTATTTAAAATCACTTGTATTTGGATCATGAGTAAAATTAATGAAATGAATGTTTATATGTAATGTAATTGATTATGCCTTGATTATTAGCTAATGATTGCTATGTTGAATGTTTAAATCAAGTAGATCCTGATTCCCAAAGAGATGAATATGACATTGCTCCCCTCCAACAGGTCAAGACTCAACTGACATTGATTCATGATCTACAGGGTATTGTCAGGAGATCGGTAATGTATACTCCTGAAGAAGGAGAAATCATTCACAATCTCACTGACGAGCAGATAGCCGAAATGTTCCAGCTAAACGCTAATGAGATTGTGAAAGATGCCACGGCTCAACACTATCCTGAGTACCCTGACAAGGAGGGAATTGCCATTCCCAATCTGGGAGACACTCTTGTCACTGACATTTTTGCGACTCTGGACAGGATGGAGAAAGAGTCAGAAAAGGACAAAGAGAAGGCCCAAGCCTCAGACGCCGAAGTAAACATCCAAAAGGCTGAATGTCCAGCATGTTTTGAAAAAATAAGAGCCCAACGCAGCGCTACAACATCTATTGTCTACACCAAACTGTATCAGGTCAAGAAACATCAAAAGGTGGTAGGCAGGATCATAGCGTGGGCACATTTTGCAGACCTTAATGTTTACGCAGTTAAACGTGAGAAGAGAATAGAGTACTTCAGATTTCCATATGATTTGAAGACTCTTCTAGGTTTTGAGCTCAACTAGTTAGCTAAGTTAAACTTGCTATATGTTGACCCTCGTAATATGTTAGGCTGGTTTGAAGCTGCTCTAAAGAGGGAGTACCATACCAGAAGGGTCAACTTCAAACCTCAACAACCAATGAGGTACCTCAGAAGATCTGAGGTTTATGCCATAACTGGTAAACCTAGAGTAGTGCTGAAGTGGAGTCCACCACGTATAATGTCTAAGATCCAACTATGTGAGATGCCACAAGACTTCACTCCACACTTCAAATGGTGGTACTACAATTGGGGAACGGGAGAGGCCGTGATAGTCTTGAACAGGAATGGCACAATGGAAACCATAAGGGTGTTTAACCCAATGTGGCTCACCAACTTGTCAGCACAAGATGTTTAAGCTTTATACAAGTGGCCACTGTTCTACGACCCACAGGATATTGTACAAGCTTTACAGTTCCAAAAGGTGATAAGACTCTGTTTTGTTTTTGAGATAAACACAGGAGTTACCAAAGAAGCTAAGTACAAAAAGTTTGAGGAAATCCTGAAAGATGTTAGACAATAGATAGATCTAGGTCCAAGGGGGAGTTTGTTGATACATATATCTACCTAAATCATGATCTGAATTTAATATGTCTTACACTTATGTAACTATTGGGTACTTAACGAAATACAAAATGTTTGGTTATGTTTATAATGTTTAATATTTCATTAATGAGTTTTTTAATGCATATTGACTTAATTATATAGGTTCGTGATTGTTTGAAGTGTGATACATATTGTTAGAATATTGAATACACTCAAACTTGGTAAAGTGAAATTCTCATGCGTCCGACTGGACCATGCTCCCCAACAGTGGTCATGCGTCCGAATAGCCATGCGACTGAGTGTCCATGTGCCTAAATAGTCCATACGCCTGAACAACTTCATGCGTCTGACTCAGTCGCACGACTGAACACTCAGTAGTGCGATTGGATCAACCGCAGGCTCAATCGCACGAATGAACCATGCTAATGGTTCAGTCGCCCGAATGAGCAATCCTAACCTATAAATACCACCTAATTCGTGGAAAAACGTAAGCATTGAATCCACTTCGACTCCAGATGTACCCTAGCCGTCTAGAACCCTCCAAGTTCGTACTCCAAGTTCATAGAACGTTATAGATCGATTCTCAATCGATTCTTGACGTTAGATTTAAGTTGTTATTGTGTCTACGTGTGTTCTCACTGATTGGATCGCCAATCAAATAGGATTCCGGACTATTTGGTTTGGTTTAACACGTTAATCAGTTGGTGTTTGGTAAAATACCCCTAATCGTAACAGAGGAGCTATCTCACTAGATCCCAGTCCCTGCTTGTTTTGATAACAAAATTTTGCATACAAGGATGAGGATATGATGTTCTTGATAGTGTCTTCTTCAAGAATACATTTTTCTGCCCTAGCTTTGCTAAGCACAACTCAGCCTGGCATTCAGTAAACTTGGTTATGAGATCCTTCATCTGAGTCCTATAATTGGTGTGCTCATGTTTTAGAACTAAAATGGTTTTCTCTAAGTTCTCTATCTTTAATTTATAATCATTTTTAGCCTTTTTGAAATTAGATTTTAAGATGTTTAAGGACTTAAAATCAGATCTCATCTCTATGTTGTAGGACATGTATCTGTTAACTTTAGCAATTTATTCAGGAGTACAAAGATGTTCTATTACCTTGGCTTCATCATGGTAAGCCATCAATGCTTGATTTGGAGATTCATCTTCCACCTGAAAGCTCCAGTCAAAGCCTCCTTCTTAATAGCAACTGCACTTACTTCTTTGGCTTCTCATTTTGGGTAGCCTTATTAATGTAGTTTGGTGTGGATTGTGTAGGATTCTGTGTGCCCAAGACACTTAGGATATTGATGTGGTTAGTACGTTATGATCCAAGTCGGGTTATACCCAATAACAAGCTTAGCAGACACCAATTAAATATTTAGTTCATGATATGATCATGCATTAAATATTAACACCAATTTAGAAAATGGGTTTTCTAAATAAGTTGCGTGTGAGAGGGAACAACTTATTAGGATATTTTGTTCAATAATATTATTTGAAGTGTTATTTAAATTAGTTAGATGACACCAAATGATAATGAGGATTTACAACTTATAAATTAAATGGTTAATTGTATAAGTATGTATATATATATAACTTGTACATACAATTTATTTAGTGGTTGTATGTCTAGTTAACAAGACAACTTAATGTGTGATAAAATTTTGAGAGGGAAAGGGTTTTAAAACCCCATTTTCGGCCGCCCCCTCCTAATACCCTTTTGACCAATCTTGCTTTGGAACAAGACACATTAACTTGTCTTGAACTCTCCACTCTCTCCACCTCTCACATTACATGCAATAGAAAGCAAAAATACTTCTTCTTCTCTCTTCCATTCGGCCAGGCAGCAAAGAAAGGGGTTTTTAGAAGTGTTTTTGGGTGTGTTCTACCTAACAAGAAAGGTGTTTAGCAAAGAGCTTGGGGTATACAAGCTTGAGGGTTTCTTCCTTGGAGCCTTGGCCAAGATTTGAAGCATCAAAAGGCCCATTTTGGTCGATTATATTGCTGCTGAAAGGTAGTTATCACAGCTCTATGTAGCTGTGATTTTATGTTGTTTTACATTTGCTTATAGCTTGTTCATTCACATATTAAAGATCCTATTGTTTTGGGTTTTGTTTTCATCTTAAAACCACATTTAGAACACGAAATTTACAGATTATAAACATGTTATAATCCTCAACATCCGCTGCGTTTTCTGAAAGTTTAAATGGTTAAACTACGTTTTATGTTCTTGCAAACCCAACAATGGCATTAAGAGCCGGTTATGTGGATGACTTGCTTGTTTTGTCTTTTAAAATTGGTTTTAAGGATGTTTATAGACTTGTTATAGGCTGTTTTTGGGCTGCTATGTTTGTTTGGATGAATCCCCAACTTTCAAGGTTACATTACACATGCTTGTGATTAAACCTTGAAAGATATGTATGTTGATATGTTGATTGTTTGGACAATATTTAAAACCAAAAATTTCAGTTTATGTTGGCTGAAATTTGAAGGTTTTAAGTGGGGTTTCACTATATGTTTTCATGATATGATCATTGTATGTTAGTGTGCATACCCTAGCCTTTGACCTTGTGTTGTTTGGATGCTTGCTATGTTTGTTTTGGTTGTTTTCTCTTGGGATTGTAATATTATTCATTTGTGCTTTGTTTAAAAATGTAACTTGTCTATTTATTCATTGGGATGTAATAATAGATTAGGAGCTTTTTCCTTTTACTAGAAATATGTATTAGGATATATATTTTTTTTGTAAAAGAAGATGCTCGGGATGGAAGCACAATGGAAGACACAAAAGGACTCGAAGCATATGGATGCAAGTTCAAGTGGGAGTCCAACAAGACCCCTATTTTGTGTTGTATTCAACCCTTAGGAAAGACCTAATGACCACACTTGTGATGGCAAACAAGTGTGGTCACAATAGTTGCTAAGGTTATGCACATTATGGTTGTTTATGCTTATGACTTGTTTGGATGTTAGTTATTTGATTGAGTGTTTGATTTTGACATGCCTAACAACTAATTAACATCTTAACAAGTTATTAAAATGATGGTTCTTATCACTAAATGGTAATAAAAGGTTATTAATTTGATTTAATGGTTTTAAAGATTAGAATTGGTTTTAATCAAAGGACCATAGGGTACCTTGTATTTGAAAGCATGCAAATACAAGTACATAGAGTTTTCTAAACTAGAATTATGAAATCTCTAAACTTTTGAGTAACAAGTTCAACACCGTCCTTTTGCACAACACTTGAATCATTTGGAAACTCTTAATGGGATAAAGGTCACCTAACCATTTAGAGGGAACTTATGATTTAAGGTGGGGATACCACATTGGTGGGATAAAGATCACCTAACCACTTATGTGGGTAAACTCACACGTGTGTGCAAGTAGGGTAACTTGATTTGCAAACCATGTTAAATGGATCACCTAAATATGGTTTCCAAATGGTGTTGATGGGATTAACATGCCGACTTTACATATGATGTTTAAAAGTCGATCCCATACATCTAGAAGTTGCAAATGGTTGCAACCGTCAATCGTTGACCACCTTATTAATTTAAATCGTGGATAAAGGTCACCTAACCACAATTTGAATATAATGTTGGGTTCTAGATTTTAATTGAAAAATGGCCTTAAAAGGCATTAATTATTAAAATTGGCTATATCAAAAATACTAAAATAAAACTTTGTTAAATTTTGTAGATGGCCTCACATAATGATAATTCCGATAACTCATCCGCGTCCAACCAATCTCTACGAGCGATCCTCCAAAAGGAACGTCTAAATCATAACAACTTTATCGACTGGTATCGAAACTTGAGAATCGTTCTCAAGCAAGAGAGAAGATCGTATGTTTTAGACGACCCTATCCCCGATCAACCTAGCGAGGATGATGCGGAGGACTACTACAATTGGCTGAAGTACACTGAGGACTCCGTCCAAGTGTCTTGTCTCATGCTAGCAAGCATGACTCCGGATCTCCAAAAGGAGTATGAACACCACGGAGCTTACGACATGATAACCCAGCTGAAGGAAACGTTCCAACAGCGAGCAAGGGTTGAGCGCTTCGAAACGGTTCGAGCACTCCATGCATGTCGTATGGACGACAACCAATCTGTTTCATCTTATGTACTTAAGATGAAAAGTCACATTGACCGCCTCGAGAGGCTTAATTGTCCCGTCTCGAAGGAATTGGCCACGGATTTGATCCTGAATGGCCTTACCAAGAGGTTCGAGACATTCGTGTTGAACTACAACATGAATGCTTGGGACAAAAGCATTGGTGAGCTTCACTCAATGCTCAAAACTGCCAAGGCGGCCATGGGTAAAAGGGTTTTACCCGTTCTCACCATCAATGAAGGTGGGAACAATAAAAGGCCTCGTCCCGCACCCAAGGCAAAAGTTGGCAAGGGCAAGGGACTAGCTTGGGAAAAGGGAAAGGGGTGGCAAGGGTGCCACCCAAACCACAACAGAAAAAGCAAAAGGTTGCTACTAACGACCCATGCTTCAAGTGTGGGGAGATTGGACATTGGGCAAGGAATTGTCCTGTCCATCTCCAAGAGTTGAAAGCAAAGAGGGATGCCGGGCAGACCTCAGGTACAATTTACATGATCCATATTGATTTAAACATGATATCCTTAACACATGGGCATTAGATACCGGATGTGGAACTCACATTTGTAATTTGTTGCAGGGGTTCAAAAGAAGTAGTGACTTCAAGAAAGGGGATGCAAGCCTCTACATGGGCAATGGGGCTAAAGTTCAAGTTGAAGCCCGTGGTGACTACATCTTGAAGCTTCCAAATGGTTTGGAAGTAATCTTGAACAATGTTTTGTATGCTCCTAGTTTGACTAGGAATATTATCTCTGTAGCCCTGTTAAAACAATTTGGATATGTATTATCTTTTATTGAAAATGATATTCATGTTTCTTTAAATGGTATGTTCTATTTTAAAGCCATTCCCATTAATGGTATTTATGAATTGGCTCATGAAAATACTCTAAATAGCTCATTGTACCAAACTAACACCAAGAAACTCAAGTTGGACTTGAGTGATACCTATCTTTGGCATTGTCGTCTTGGTCATATAAACAAGAAACGTATACAAACACTTCAAAAGAATGGTCTTTTAAAAACAAATGAATATAATTCATTTGATGTATGTGAATCTTGTTTACAAGGAAAGATGACTAAGGCACCCTTTAGTGGAACTAATGAAAGGGCAAAAGATTTATTAGGAATCATACATTCGGATGTATGTGGTCCTTTTAAGCCAATGACTAGGAATGGTGAAAGATACTTCATTACCTTTACCGACGATTATAATCGCTATGGGTATGTGTACTTATTAAGGCACAAAGATGAAGCTTTTGAAATGTTCAAAATCTTCAAGAATGAAGTAGAAAATCAACTTAACAAGTCAATTAAAGTTCTCCGTACAGATAGAGGAGGTGAATACCTGAGTGATGTTTTTCAAGATCATCTTAGGAGTTGTGGGATTGTCTCACAACTCACTCCACCTGGAACACCACAACATAATGGTGTGTCTGAGAGGAGGAATCGAACCTTATTGGATATGGTTCGATCTATGATGGCTAGAAGCACATTACCTCTATCATTTTGGGGTTTCGCTCTGCTCTTCGCTGCCCATATTCTAAATATGGCCCCAACCAAAAAGGTGGAAAGGACACCTTTTGAGATATGGCATGGAAGGGTTCCATCTCTATCATACTTAAGGGTCTGGGGTTGTGAGGCTTATGTTAAGACTCCCACCCCAAAAAAATTAGATGTCCGATCCACCAAGTGCATCTATGTTGGATATCCTAGAGATTCTATGGGATATTATTTCTATGACCCACTGGAACAAAAGGTGTTGTTGCCAGAAAGGGTGAGTTCTTAGAAGCAAAGTTCCTTATGGAAGGAACAAGTAGTAGAACAGTGGATCTTGAGGAGGATCAAGAACCACAACCCGATGCACGTTTGGTTGTAACTAGCACTCAACATGAGGATGTTGAAGATGATCAAATGGTTGATCAATACACACAAAACGTTCGCAGAAGTGGTAGAACTAGTAATCCACCTAAAAGATACGGATTTTTCATGGATGGATGCTATGTGGTAGATTCAGATGAACCAACCACATATCATGATGCAGTGTCCAATTCGGATTGTGACAAATGGCTCGAAGCCATGAGCGTTGAGATGCAATCCATGCATGACAATCAAGTATGGGACTTGGTTGTTCCACCTCTTAACTCAAAAGTAGTTGGAAGCAAATGGGTTTTCGAGAAGAAAACCGATATGCATGGAAACTTGGATACTTATAAAGCTAGACTTGTAGCAAAGGGTTTCACTCAAACTCAAGGGGTTGATTATGATGAAACCTTCTCACCTGTTGCGATGCTAAAGTCTATAAGAATATTGTTTGCCATAGCTGCTCATTATGATTATGAGATTTGGCAAATGGATGTCAAAACCGCTTTCCTAAATGGATATCTTGAGGAAGATGTCTATATGGTTCAGCCTGAAGGTTTTGTCGATCCAAAACATCCTAATAAAGTATGCAAGTTAAAGAAATCAATCTATGGATTGAAACAAGCATCGAGAAGCTGGAATCTCACCGCTTTGATGAGGAAGTAAAGAAATTTGGCTTCATCAAAAACGCTGATGAGGCTTGTGTGTATAAGAAGGCTAGTGGGAGCACAATAACTTTCCTAGTATTGTATGTTGATGACATACTACTATTTGGAAATGACATTCCAACCTTGGAAGGTGTAAGAACCTGACTTGGAAGTTGTTTTTCATTAAGGATCTTGGTGAAGCCGCCTATATTCTAGGAATAAAGATCTATAGGGATAGATCAAGGCGGTTGATTGGTTTGAATCAAAGTGCATACATTGATAAGATCTTGAAAAGGTTCAAGATGGAAAACTCTAAGAAAGGTACCGTACCTATTCAAAGAGGAACAATATTGAATACGACTCAATGTCCTAGCTCAAAGGATGAGCAAGATAAAATGAAGGTAATCCCATACGCATCTGCTATTGGATCCATCATGTATGCGATGATATGCACTCGACCAGACGTGTCATGCGCCTAAGCATGACAAGCCGTTACCAGCAAAATCCTGGAAGCAGTCATTGGATGGCTGTTAAGAACATACTTAAGTACCTAAGGAGGACAAGAGACATGTTCTTAATCTATCGATCTGGTGATGAGGAACTCGTTGTAAAGGGTTACACGGATGCGAGTTTCCAAACCGATCGTGATGATTCTCGGTCGCAATCGGGATATATTTTCATTCTGAATGGAGGAGCAGTCTGTTGGAAAAGCTCCAAACAGGATGTGGTGGCTCTATCAACTACAGAATCAGAATACGTCGCCGCCTCATTCGCAGCTCAAGAAGCTGCATGGTTAAAGAAATTCATTGCCGATCTTGGGGTTGTCCCTTCCATTCAGGACCCCCTAGAGATATTTTGTGATAATGAGGGTGCGATTGCTCAAATCAAGGAACCCCGTGCTCATCAAAAGACTAGGCATATTGAGCGGAGATTCAACTACATACGAGATGAAGTTGAAAAAGGTAAGATATGTATTCGCAAAGTTCACACGGATCAAAACATTGCGGATCCTCTCACGAAGCTCCTTGAAAAGGCAAAGCATGAAGGTCGTACTTGTGCCATGGGACTTCGATATTCTAGTGATTGGATTTGATCTATAAATTTTGTATTTGGATATATGGAACTCATTATTATTTGAATAAATTTATTTGGTTATAATGTTTCAATTAATGTTCCAATTTAGCATGTTTATCCATGAGTAAAATGTTTACTCTAAATGTCCGTAGTCGTACATACTTGTGGGAACAAGTATGAAAATAAGATTATTATGAACTTGGATTGGTTGATATTCATAAGGATGAATATAGGGCAATGGATTGCCACCATGGTTCATAGATATTTGTGGGATACAAATATTGGACTAACCCGCATCTCAAATTTCACTACATGGAATCTTTTGATTGATCATAAATAAATTTGAGTAAAGGCGAATATCATTTGGTATCCTCAGACCTGAGATACATATTGGGTTTTGATATTCACCAAGTGTTATACCTTGAGCTTATTCTTCACTGTCCTAAAATAGTGGACAGTGCATAAGGGTATGTTCAGGCATGACACGAGGTGTTTGTGTGAAATGTATGTAGTTAAGATGGAATTTGTTCCTCTTATTCGTTGGGAGTTAGATGTCTAAGGCCTGATTAAGTTAAATCAACAAGGTATGATCATTCTGTGTTCTTGGATTTAACATGACATCTGTAACAAAAGGATAGATGATTGATTCACCTAAATCATTTCAAGTAGGGTACTTGAAAGGGATGATGTTATTGAATGGCTATATGTCATGCGTATTAAGGGTAGTAAACCGTTGTTAGGCGGTATTTACTGCTTGCATCAATCTTCTATGAATCTTGGGCAAGTGGGAGGTTGTAGGATTCTGTGTGCCCAAGACACTTAGGATATTGATGTGGTTAGTACGTTATGATCCAAGTCGGGTTATACCCAATAACAAGCTTAGCAGACACCAATTAAATATTTAGTTCATGATATGATCATGCAATTAAATATTAACACCAATTTAGAAAATGGGTTTTCTAAATAAGTTGCGTGTGAGAGGGAACAACTTATTAGGATATTTTGTTCAATAATATTATTTGAAGTGTTATTTAAATTAGTTAGATGACACCAAATAATAATGAGGATTTACAACTTATAAATTAAATGGTTAATTGTATAAGTATGTATATATATATAACTTGTACATACAATTTATTTAGTGGTTGTATGTCTAGTTAACAAGACAACTTAATGTGTGATAAAATTTTGAGAGGGAAAGGGTTTTAAAACCCCATTTTCGGCCGCCCCCTCCTAATACCCTTTTGACCAATCTTGCTTTGGAACAAGACACATTAACTTGTCTTGAACTCTCCACTCTCTCCACCTCTCACATTACATGCAATAGAAAGCAAAAATACTTCTTCTTCTTCTCTCTTCCATTCGGCCAGGCAGCAAAGAAAGGGGTTTTTAGAAGTGTTTTTGGGTGTGTTCTACCTAACAAGAAAGGTGTTTAGCAAAGAGCTTGGGGTATACAAGCTTGAGGGTTTCTTCCTTGGAGCCTTGGCCAAGATTTGAAGCATCAAAGGCCCATTTTGGTCGATTATATTGCTGCTGAAAGGTAGTTATCACAGCTCTATGTAGCTGTGATTTTATGTTGTTTTACATTTGCTTATAGCTTGTTCATTCACATATTAAAGATCCTATTGTTTTGGGTTTTGTTTTCATCTTAAAACCACATTTAGAACACGAAATTACAGATTATAAACATGTTATAATCCTCAACATCCGCTGCATTTTCTGAAAGTTTAAATGGTTAAACTACGTTTTATGTTCTTGCAAACCCAACAGATTGTGCATGGCCACTATTTGTTCCTGGTTCCTTGCATTCCCTAGCAAAATGGCCCATCAAGTTACAGTTGTAACACTTGACTTTGCTTTTATCTAGCCCAAACTTTCCAGTGGATGTATTGTTGGGAAACTTCCTTCCTGTCCGCTTGTAGAACTTCTTCGCTCTGTGAGTTAGAAGAGCCACTTGCTCGACTATCTCCATATAATCCAGGTCATCTGGATGGATACAGTCCGGTCTTGAAGGGGAAAGACAATGCTGCCACAACTTTCATCAAAAGACATTAAAGTTTGAGAAAAACTTGTCTCTTGTAATAGGCTTCCTTAAGTATAGTTCTCCCATGGGGTCTCAAGGAAGGTGATGAAATGACCCTTCTATGAGTTGTCAAGGTAGCATATGAGATGATGTTGGGGTTCTATGCTATCCCTTTCAGTCATGTGAAGGGTTGAACCCATTTGATTGCTAGAGTTATGTTAAGATCTCGGCATCTAGTTTGATCAATTAGATTGGATTTGCAGCGGAATGAGCTCACGAAATAACAAATTTAAACAAGAACACACGAAATTTATCAATGAAACAGTGTTTGTTATAGAGAGAGAATTTCTGCCAAAAGGAATATATTCAATCAATACACGCTTCGGCTCGGCTTTTCGCACAGTTACAATTAGGTCATCTTTCCATTTATAAGGAAAGCTGACGTCAGCTGATGTCACTTGATAGTGACATCTTACTGTTATTTAACTACTGGAAGTTAACACAACTACTGAAGATGTCAAACAACTAACATCTACTAACAAAAATACCAAGTCTTAACTATCACTACAACTACTGAAAAGAAACTACTGAAACAACAAGGACTGATAAACATGCTCTTCAGTCGTTTCACAAGTACTGAAATAGAAAATAAAACTACTGAAAGGAAACCATCAAAACAACTGAAGAATGCTTCTTCAGCTGTTGTGACAAACTCTGAAGGCTTCAGTACTTGGACTTCTTGAACTACAGTTGTTGTCATCAGCTGATGTCTTCAGCTGATGTCTTCAGTCTTTGTACTTCAACTGTTGATATTCAGTACTTTAGTCATCAGCTGTTGATCTTCAAACTTTGGTCTTCAGCTGTTAAAGTCTTCAGTACTTTAGTCTTCAGCTGTTGAAGTCTTCAGTACTTTAGTCTTCAGCTGTTGATCTTCAGACTTTGGTCTTCAGCTGTTGAAGTCTTCAGTACTTTAGTCTTCAGCTGTTGATCTTCAGACTTTGTCAAACAGCTGATCAAGTCTTCAGCTGTTGTTGTGATTTCTTGTTGGACTTAAAGGTTTTTCTGATCTAGCTCATTGGTTATTTTGGTCCAACAAACTCCCCCTGAACCAATGCAGTCAAAACCTTTAAGCTTATTGAAGATGTCCCTTATTATGGCAGAAAGATTGGTCTTTTGTCTTCTAGATCAGCTCAGAAGTGACCCTTGTAAGCATAGGCCTGGGAAGAAGTCTCAATGATTTGTTTGACAAAGGATGGATGGGAACTCTGTGTTGGGGAACTGGACACAGAGTTGTTACTCCATCCATGAGATCTACTTCCCAAATATGAGTCTGTAAGACTTCCTTGTATAGGCCTCAAGGAAGGTTACTTGTTTCTCCATGGTAAGCTCTTCTGCTTCTCCTTCAAAGAGTGACTCTGGCCTATAATACTCAGAGAGGTATTTGACCTGCTTCCCATTTTTTAGTTTCACAGTTGTTATGACTCTATATGCAAATTCATCTGAGTGAATACCCTCTAAGAGCAACTAGAGCTCATTCTTTCTAACTTCCTCAAGCCTCCGATACACTAACCCCTTTTTCACCACTTTATTCTCCAGCATCTTTTGTGGGATCAGTTTAGCTTTATAGGCTTTCTTGAAGTCATCTAGGATCTCCCAAGGTGATACTACAAAGGCCAGTGAGATCACTTCATCTACAATCTTCTTTACTTGGCCAATGTATCTCTGTGGAATATTTTTCTTTTGAATCCTATGAGATACCCTGGGATCAGGCCAAATCCTCACTCTCTCTTTTTGATATTGAAGGTATGTCTGAGTGTGTATAATCTCTGAGCATGTTTCTTCATATTGATGATTGAAGATGTGGCAGCGTATGCTTTGTCGACTCTTCTCAACAGTTCCTCATCATGTTGTTTGTGAAGCACTTCTTCTTCTAACTTCACTTTCACAATTTGCCTTTGAGATTCAGGAGTAATTGTTGGAGGGTGACTTATGGACTTAGGAAAATGTATAACAGCTGAGATTGGCAGCCTATCTTCATCTTCATCGTTATCTTCTTCTTCCTCTTCTAGCCTCAGTACCCTTCTCTTCCTCTTCTGGGGTACATCATCGGCTATTGGTTTTGTGGGTAAAGGAATTGGTTTAGTGGGTTGTGGTTGTGGTCGTTTTGGTGTGGGAATTTTGACAGGCTGTTCTAGCATTTTGGATGTAAGTGAGGCTTTAGAATGTTTGACCAGTTCAGTCCTGCTCCCAGCACCAGCTTCATTCAAGGCTTCAATGAACAGCCCTTTGGTATATACTTCAGACGAACAGATCTTGGTGGTTTTGCCAAGATGCTGTCCCTGGACCATGACTTGATTTCAATCAACGATCTTCCAAGATACTTAGCTATGAACTTGATCATGATTTCCAATCTTTCCCTTTCCAACACACTATAACCGGCCCATCTTGATTGTATCTCTTCTATTTCTAGCCTTCTGATCTCAGAGTCTAATATGGCTGTGTCATGACCATGTCTAAATAGCTGATCTATAATTTTATCCAATGATCTGCTATGAGCTTCATCAGCATCTTTAATAAGGTCTTCTAATGATTTTTCTTCATCAGCTCTTGACTCAGCACTTTTCTTTCTTTTATATGTAATCAGCTGTTCTGAGATCAGTTCTTTCTCAACCTCCTTCTCTTTCTCAGGCTCTTTCTCTTTTTCAAGCTCTTTCTCAGCATCAACTCTCTTTCTTTTCTTGTCTTTCACTGCCTTAGACTTTGTAGTCTCCGCCTTTTTGGTTGCATTGGAATCAGGGGTTTGGAAGGCAGAAAGAGATTTAAGAACAACATCATCAATGAGGGTTTGTAGATTTGAGGGAATCCTCTCATCAATGGCTTTATGCACTATGTCAGTGATGATGGAGTGATGAGAGGTAAGGAGTTTTGAAAGATAGCAACCATTTGCTCAGAGGGGTTCTGTCCCTGAGAGGTGGTGCCAAAAATAGAGGCTGGTGGCTTAGTTATGTGTGTAGGCGAAGTGTTTGGTGAACCTTCAATTGAAGGTGCCATCTGTGGGGTTATTGGAGTAGATGGTCTTTGATCCTGAGACATTTTGGCCAGCAACTCTTTGAGTCTGCTCACCTCATTCTCTAGGATGGTATTGTGGGCTAAAACATCATAAAAGAAGCCCAGGTCATCATCAGTCTAAGCTAAATCACTTCACGTCATGATTGAATCAGGATGTACATGCTCTGAGTGTAGATCAGTAGTAGCATGTGCCCCTTGTTCTTGGTACTGGGGACTTCCTGCCTCAAGACTATGTCCTTCAATGGCAGTTGCCTCTGGTGACGTCTTATGGATGGTACCAACTTCATCCTCATCATTTGCTGAATCAGTAGAAGTGGCATCCTTACCAGAAGTTCTAATCTCCTTTTCTACACTTGGAGATTGAACATTGTAACCCTTGTCCTGTGGGTTATCAGAAGCACTTTGGTCCTCCCCCTCATTGGTTGAGCTATTCCTAGTTGTAATTGGTTTCTGGGGAGGGGGTGAGGAGTGCAACTGACTCAGCACTTTTGCAACTATCAGCGTAGGACTTTGAGGGGCGGTTGCATGTGCAGATTGGGTAGAAGCAGATTGCACCCGGGGTGAGAAGTGCTCTTCAATGGTAACCCTCTCAATTGAGATAGGTTCCAGCAATGTGGTTTCCCCAATTGTGGTTGCAACAGGATCCTGTTGAGAGGATACCTATGCGGCTTTAGAAGGATGAGTCTTTGACATAACTGGGAGGTTAGAACCAGTATGTTCTTCCTATATTGGTGGTACAGGGGTGTCCTCAGGGGACTCATCTCCTTGAGTAGCCTTTTTGGGTTTTTGTGTTTTGGGTTTGGTGGGGACTTTGGATCTAGAAGTGGAAGCTGTGGGTTCCCTCTGCTTGGGTTTTAGCATCCGGGCAGCCCCTTTGAGAGTAGGGTCTGTGTTATGTCGGGAGTATACCTCAGCTAAAACAGCTGGAGCAGGGACTCCAAGACCAACAAGTCCATCAGATTTTAGCTGATTTAAAATAATGGCCATCAGAAACCTGGGATAAAGTAGCCATCTATTTGCCACAGGTCCTTTAGTTCCATAAAAACTATCTCAGAAAAATTTAGATGTTGCTCAAGGATAGAAGACAATACCTGTTGCCATCGGGAAGACATCTAATCCCAAGAAGATGTCTTTGAAGCTAGGCAGACATTCACCATGTGAAAATAAGTCATTCTGCATCATGGAAGTGCTTCTTCAGTATGGTTGTAGCACTTATGTCGCCTTCATACCCATTATTAATGAAAGACATATCAGTGGTGCCTTTCGGGTATTCTTTAGGATAGGTGCCATCATGCAAATTTAGGGTATTGCGAATGATGTCTGTAGTGATGTGCACCTGTTTCTGGTTTACCAATGATGTAGAGTGATTTGGTTATCATTCTCACCGGTGATTACAGAAACGTTGGTCCAGAACTGGGACTAGGAGTCAGGATATATGGTAGGATTCAGAAGAAAGGCTGTTCGATACGGGGAATCCACCATAAGATCGATGGCAGTGTCAAACTTGTTCCGGAAGGCCGATTTTGTAAGGTAGGTGTTAGGATCAGTGATGTATGTTTGATTGATTAGAGAGTATTGCAGCGGAAATCAAACAATGAATTAGACAATTCACAAGAATACAGTTGATATTCAAAGTAAGAACAAACGATTATAGAAAGAATTCTGCAAATCACATATTTCATTCAATACGCGCTTTCGTGGTGGCAAAATGTCACACTTACAATCAGGTCAATCATCCCTAATATAAGAATGCCATGGTGGAACATTCCTTATATAGGAGATGTGACGTCTGCTGATGTCATTTGATAGTGACATCTAACATAATTATTCAGACTACTAAAAGTTAACACAACTACTGAAGATGTCAAAACAGCTGACATCTTCTTACAAAAATACTAAGTGTTACTGTCACTACAACTACTGAAAAGAAACTACTGAAACTACAACGACTGAAGAACATGCTCTTCAGTCTTCTTACAAATACTGAAACAAAAAAGAAAACTACTGAAAGGAAACCATCACAACAACTGAAGAATGCTTCTTCAGCTGTGGTAACAAACTGTGAGGGCTTTAGTACTTGTACTTGAACTTCAGCTGTTGTCATCAGCTGATGTCTTCAGTCTTTGTACTTCAGCTATTGATCTTCAGTACTTTAGTCTTCAGCTGTTGATCTTCAGACTTTGGTCTTCAGCTGTTGAAGTCTTCAGTACTTTAGTCTTCAGCTGTTGATCTTCAGATTTTGGTCTTCAGCTGTTGAAGTCTTCAGTACTTTAGTCTTCAGCTGTTGATCTTCAGACTTTGGTCTTCAGCTGTTGAAGTCTTCAGTACTTTAGTCTTCAGCTGTTGAAGTCTTCAGCAGTTGTTGTGATGTCTGTGGGACTTCGAGGTTAATCTGATCAGGCTTATTGGTTCTTTTAGTCAAACAGACTCCCCCTGAACCAATGCAGCCAAAACCTCTAAACTTATTGAAGATATCAAACTTATTATGGCAGAAAGATTTGGTCTTTTTGTCTTTAGATCAGCTCATGTGTAACCCATGTAAGCACAGGCCTGGGAAGAAGTCTCAAGGATCTGTTTGGCAAAGGATGAATGGGAACTCTGTCTTGGGGAACTGGACACAGAGCTGTTACCCCATCCATGAGATCTACTTCCAACGATGAGTCTGTATGACTCCCTTGTATAGGCCTCAAGGAAGGTTATCTGTTCCTCCATGGTAAGCTCTTCAGCTCCTCCTTCAAAAAGTGATTCTGGCCCATAATATTCAGATAGGTATTTGACCTGTTTCCCATTTTTGAGTTCCACAGTTGTTATTACTCTATAAGCAAATTCATCTGGGTGATTACCCTCTAAGAACAACTGGAGCTCATTCTTTCTAACTTCCTCAAGCCTCTTATATACTAACCCCTTTTTCACCATTTTATTTTCCAGCATCTTTTGTGGGGTCAGGTTAGCTTTATAGGCTTTGTTGAAGTCATCTTGGATTTCCCAGGGTGATACTACAAAGACCAGTGAGATCTCTTCATCTACAATCTTCTTCACTTGGCCAATGTATCTCTGTGGAATGTTTTTCTTGTGAATCCTATCAGACACCCTGGGATTAGGCCAAATCCTCACTCTCTCCTTTTGATATTGAAATGTATGTTTAAGAGTGTATAACTGAGAGCATGCTTCTTGATGTTGATGATTGAAGATGTGGTAGCTTATGTTTTGTCAACTCTACTCAACAATTCCTCATCATGTTGTTTATGAAGCTCTTCTTCTTCTAGCTTCACTTTCACAATTTGTCTTTGAGTTTCAGGAGTAATTATTAGGAGGTGACTTGTGGCCTTAGGCAATGTATAATAGCTGAGATTGGCAGCCTATCTTCATCTTCATCATTATCTTCTTTTCATTTCTACCTCAGTACCCTTCTCTTCCTCTTCTGGGGTACATCATCGACTATTGGTTTGAGTGTAAGGAGTTGGTTTGGTGGGTTGTGATTGTGGTGATTTTGGGGTAAAGGTATTGTTTTAGTAGGTTTTGGTGTGGGAATTTTGACAGGCTGTTCTAGCATCTTGGATGTGAGTTCGGCTTTAGATTGCTTGACTAGTTCAGTCCTGCTCCCAGCACCAGCTTCGTTTAGGTTTAATAACCAATCCTTTTGTGTATACTTCAGATGAACAGATCTTGGTGGTTATTGCCAAGATGCTGTCCCTGGACCATGCCTTTATTTCAATCAATGATCTACCAAGATACTTCGCTATGAATCTGATCATGATTTCTAGCTTTTCCCTTTCCAACACATCATAACTTGCCCATCTAGCTTGGATTTCTTCAATCTCCAGTCTTCTGATTTCTGAGTCAAGTTTTTCACTATCGTGACCTTGCCTAAACAACTGATCAATGATGTTATCCATTGATCGGCTGTGTTCGGCATCAGCCTTCTTCACCATTGTCTCCAAGTCAGTCTCCTTTTCATTCTTCCTTTTCTTGTATGTGACATGAAAGTCTTTAGTACTTTCAGTCACTTTCTCCATGTCAACATCCTTCACCTTCTCCTTCTTAGTTTCTTTCCTATCTGCAATCCTCTTTCTTTTTGCTTTCACTGACTGAATCTCCCCCTTTTTGGTTGCATTGGTTGCAAGGGGTTGACTGTCAGAAAGCCTTTTGCTCACAGCGTCCTCTATCAAGGGTTGTATAACTGAGGGAAGCCTCTCATCAAGGGTTTAAGCACCATATCAGTGATAGTGTGATGTGATGAGAGGTAAGGAATGTTGAAAGATAGCAGCTATTTGCTGAGGGGGGTTCTGACCCTGAGAAATAGTGCCAGAAGCAGAGGCAGGTGGCTGAGTGTTTTGGAGTGGCTCTATGTATGGGAGACCTTCGAGGAAGGTGCCATCTGTGGGTTTTAAAGGTAGATAGTCTTTGATCCTGAGAAATTTTGGTAAGCAGCTCTTTGAGTCTGCTCACCTCATCCTCGAGGATGGTGTTTTGGGCTAAAACATCATAGAAGAAGCCCAGGTCATCATCAGTGTTTACTGAATCACCTGACCTCCGATAGAATCAGGATGAACATGCTCTGAGTGTAGATCAGTAGTAGCATGTGCCCTTGGTCATGGTACTGGGGACTTCCTGCCTCAGGACCATGTCCTTCATCGGCAGTTGCCTCTGGTGAGGTCTTATGGATGGTACCAAATTCATCCTCATCATGTGCTGAAGCAGGAGAAGTGGCAGCCTCACTAGAAATTCGAATCTCCGTTTCTACACTGGAGATTGAATATGGTAACCCTGTGTTGTGGGGTGTCAGAAGCACTTTGGTCCTCCCCCTCAATGGTTGAGGCCATCCCAGTTTTGATTGGTATCTGGGGAGGAGGTGAGGAGTGCAATTGAGTCAGCACTTTGGCAATTATGATGGTAGGACTTTGGGGGGCGGTTGCAGTGGGAGAGGGTGTGAAGGCAGAAGTATCACCCGGGGGAAGGGGTGCGTTTCAATGGCAACCTCCTCAAGTGAGAGGGTTCCAGATGTATAGATGCCCCAGAGGTGGTTGCTACAGGCTCCTGTTGAGAGGAAACCTGAGGATGAGGGTGAGTGAGTACGTGTATCTACTGGGGGGTTATGACCAGTAGATATCACCTGCGTTTGTGTTGCAGGGGCATCCTCAGGGGACTCATTTCCCTGAGTAGCCTTTTGGCTTTCTTGTGTTTGGGTTTGGTGGGGACAATGGATTTGGAGGTGGTGGCTGTGGGTTCCAGCTGCGTGGGTTTCGCAGTTTGGCTGCCAGTTTGAGTGACTGGTCTGAGTTGTGCCTGGAGTATACTTCAGGCAGTACCGCCGGCAGGGACTCCAAGGCCAACAAGTCCCTCAGCTTTCAGCTGGTTTACTATAATGGCCATTAGGAACCAAGGATATAATATCCATCGGTTAGCTATAGGCTTGGAGGCCATATCCTTGAGTTCAAGAAATAAATTTCAGAAAAATTTAAGCTTTGTTGGTTAGGATAGAGAATAATACCTGCTGCCACCTCGTCAACATTTGATCCCAAGAAGAAGTATTAGGAGCTAAGCATACATTCACCATATGAAAAATTAGTCGTTCCGCATCATGGAAATGCTTCTTCAGGATGGTAGAGGCACTAAGGTTACCCTGGTATCCATGTTGGGCAAATGATAGATCAGTGGTGCCCTTTGGATACCCAGTGGGGAAAGTGGCATCATCCAGTTGTAGGGTTTGGCGAAGGATTTCTGGAGTGATGACCACCTGACGATTGTTGACGAACGACTGGAGAGAGTCGGTATCATTCTCCCCAGTGATGGGGTGACGTTCGTCCAGAACTGATGGAGGGATTCGGCATGAATGGTAGGATTTAGAAGGAAAGCCGTTTTGTATGGAGAGTTGATCTTAGATCAATGGCATTATCAAACTTTGTCCAGAAGGATGATTGGTAAGGTAAGCAACACAGTTGTGTTGGTGTAAGCCTTGATGTAGAAGGTTCAGTTTTTGTTGTTAGGTTTGATGTGTGAGAGAAGGTTCTGAGATTTTTGAATGTTAGGTTTGAGATGATGAAGCTCTGTAAGACAAGGTATTATAGGGTATGGGTTATAAGCAACTGAAGGTTTGGTATGAGTCATCAGTAGTTTAAGCGACTGATGACGTGGTATTAACCTTCAGAGGTTGAAATAACTAAATTCTTGGTTTTAGGCATCAGTAGTTATAAAACTACTGAAGACCATGGTTTAGCTTCAGGTGTGGAAACAACTGATAACTTGGTGTTAGTCATCAGTAGTTATAAACTACTGAAGACATGGTTTTGTTATCAGTTGTTGTAACAGCTGACGACGTGGTGTTAGTCATCAGTAGTTGTGAAACTACTAAAGACATGGTTTGTCATCAGTTGTTTAAGATGAAGCACCAGTTTTAGAAACAACCGAAGAGAAAATTCTCATCAGTAGTTTTCATCAATTCATAGCTTTTCAGCGTTTCATATTGTCCTCAACACTTACTCATCAGTCTTTTTGGCTGTTTTTCAGTTGTTTCATAGGAATCGGTACTTATCTGTTTGTACTTATATCAGTAGTTATGACTGTATCAGTGCTTGTAACAGAATCAGTACTTATTTATGATATGGTTACAAATGATCATGAGTACTTATTTGCTGAGATCATCAGTACTTATCACTTATTCTAGCTGCAGCATACCAAGCCTTAACACTAGGTTTGGAAAGTCGAGCTATCCAAAGGCTTAGTAAAAATGTAACAAGCTCATCAGCACTAGGCACAAACTTTGGATCAATCAGACCTTTTTCAAAACAGTCCTTAATAAAATGATGTCTGATCTCTATATGTTTGGTCCTAGAGTGGGGATAGGAATTCTTGACAATGCAAAGAGCTGAAGCACTGTCCATTAATAATGGAGTCTTAGTCTCTATAATGCCATAATCCAGAAGTTGGTTCTGAAGCCAGAGTACCTGAGAAGTACAGCTTGCTGGAGCAATGTACTCTACTTCAGCAGTGGATGTAGCAACAGATGTTTGTTTCTTATTCTGCCAAGAAATCAAACAGTTGCCTAGAAATTGACATCCACCAGAAGTTGACTTTCTGGTTAACTTACATCCTGCATAGTCACTATCAGAAAAAAGCAACCAATTTGCAAGAGTGTCCAGTGGAATACCATAAACCTAGAGATTGTGTACTTGCAGATATCTAAGATTCTTTTGACTGCAATCAGTGAGACTCTTTAGGAGCAGCCTGAAATCTAGCACAAACACACGTTGCAAACATGATATCTGGTCTAGAAGCTGTTAAGTACATCAAGGACCCAATCATACATCTGTAAAATGTTTCATCAATAGCCTTACCTTTCTGATCTACATCCAGTTGTGTGGTGTTGCACATGGGAGTAGAAACAGGGCTTACAATTTTGTAAATCAAACTTATTCAAAAGATCTTTTGTATATTTAGACTGATGAATGAAAGTCCCATCAGCTTTTGTTTGATTTGCAATCTTAGAAAGAACTGTAATTCTCCCATTGCACTCATTTCAAGTCTTATGCATTAAATAATAAGGTTAAAGTCATCACACAACTGGGGATCAGAGGATGCAAAAATAATATCATCAACATAAATTTGAACATGTAACTTATGCTAATCCACCTTCTTAATGAATAAATTATATCTATGGAGCCTCTAGTGAATTATTTTGAAGAAGAAAATTTGATAATGTCTCATACCAGGCTCTAGGAGCTTGTTTAACCCATAAAGAGCCTTATCAAGCTTGTATACCCAATCTGGATGTTTATTATCCTCAAAACCTGGTGGTTGACACACATAACTTCTTCTTTTATTTTCCATATAAAAATGCACTTTTAACATCCATTCGAAAAACTTTAAAATTGTGAAATGCGCATAGGCTAAGAACAATCTAATTGCCTCCAGTCTGCTACAGGGGCAAAGGTCTCATCATAATCAATACCTTCTTCTTGTGAAAAACCCTGAAAAAGTGGCCTTGTTCTTAACAATAAGCCCATTTTCATCTGTTTTGTTCCTAAACACCCATTTTGTGCCTATTGCCACACTTACCTGGGGGTAGAGGAACCAGTTCCCACACTTGCTGTTTCTTGAACTAAAGTAGCTCAAGCTGCATGGCTTCCACCCATCACTGTCTCTCAAAGCAACATGATAGTTCTTTGGCTCTTGCTGACTGATGAAGAGAGCATAGAAGCACAAGTTATACAATTGACTTCTGGTTGAGACACCAGCATTGATACCACCAATGATTTGAGACATGGGGTGATTCTTCAGCTCTTGGTGCACAATTAGATCAATGCAAGTGTTTGTAGCCGGTTCAGCATCAGCAGATGTTGATTCAGATTCTTGAAACCAAGTATTAGATGGCAAATCAAACGATGTAGAGGAATCAGAAATCTCATCAACATTTGTTGTGGATGGAGCTGCTGAAGGTACAGGAACATCAAGTTTAGCAGACTCAGGAGTTGGTCCTGAACTTGAAAAGGTGAGTACTGATATCATCATCATCTTCAGTACCACCAGGTGGAAGACTTGCTGCAGAAGATGATTTATCCACATGATCTGCAACAGCTGGAGTTTGATAAGGAGCATATTGCAGTATGTCCAGATCAAACAACTCCATAGGGTTTTGTGGAATTTTATCCTTAGGAGATTCATTGAATTTCACATGCAAGGTTTCTTCAACTATCTTTGTTCTGCAGTTGAAGACTCTGTAAGCCTGCAAGTGGATGAATAACCTACAAAATACCCTGCATACCTTAGGATCAAATTTGTGGGGTTGACCCTTTGTGTTGAGAATGAAACAAGGACATCCAAAGGCTCTGAAGAATGAAATCAAAGGAGCCAAAGATGTAGAGCTTCATATGGAGTCTTCATCAACCTCTGATTTACTAACACTCTATTCTGCATAGCAAGCTGTATTGACAGCTTCAGCCCAAAAGGTCAAAGGCAAACCAGAGTCAGCCAACATGGACCATGCAGCTTCAATTAAAGTCCTGTTCTTTCTCTCCACTACTCCATTTTGTTCTGGAGTCCTTGGGATGCTAAACTGCCTTTTGATTCGTTTTGAAAGATAAAAATCATCAGGTGTATGGTTTCTGAATCAGTACCATTGTCACTACACAGGGAATACTGCTTCTTACATACAGCACAAAGTTTGTAATCTTTTAAGCAACCTCATCTTTGAATGTAGAAAGAAAGTCCATACGAATCTGGAGTAATCATCCACAATTACCAGACAGTATTTCTTCTGCTATGCTCATCACTCTCACAGGACCAAATTGATCCATGTGCAGTAACTGCAAGCAGGCAGTGGACTTAGGTTCTTCAATGGGAGGAATGAGACTTTTGTGTGTTTTCTTTCAAACAAGTAGTGCAGGCTTCATCACAGTGGAACTCCTTGTTGATAAACCTCTCACTAATCGATTGTGGATGAGCTAATCATGTTTCTAAGATTGACATGACCCAGCCTTCTATGCCATAGTTTAGATTCCTCAAGAGAGGCTTTGGAGAACAGGCATGGATGACCCTTCAAATCAATCTTCTTGACAAATCCAAGGCATACACTCTTCCGATCCTGTTGGCCTTCAGGAGAGTATGTTCATCCATTACCTTGTCAATCAGCCTCAGAACTTGGGAAGACAGAATCCTGCAGTTCTGGCTTGTGAAAAGTGCAACATGCCCTTTATCACACATCTCACTGACACTCAGCAGATTATACTTGAGATTCTCCACATGGTTGACATCATCAAACCTGATTTGTCCATTAGACACATATCCTTTCCCAATGATGTAACCTCTGGCATCATTTCCAAATGAAACAAATCCCTTCTTTCCTTGAGAGTAGTCATTAAGAAGAGAACTGCTCCCAGTCATATGCATGATCGTCCACTGTCCACATACCAGATGCTCCTTTGGCATGTTGAAGAACCTGCATAAAAGAAAACTAGTAGATTTGAGACCCAAACCTTTTTGGTTTTGGGTCTGTTTTCATCAACAGATGCAACCATAACTTGTTTTTATGATTAACAGCTGAAGAAGGAGATGGTGATGAAATGGATTCCTTGGATTTGGGCTTGGAATGCCTTTTCAGTGATTTGATCACAGGTGCATCTAATTGGTTAACTCTCCCCAACAAATGCTGAACCATCATAACAAGTTGTGTCTGATTTGTAGCCAAGCTTTCAGCTCTTGTGAAATATCAGTACTTGTGTTTGATGAGGTCCTGTGATCCACCATTTCCTCCTTAAAATTAACAGACTTAGTCTGAGTTTATCTATGAGGAGCACCATCAGCTGTTTTGTGATGACGCTTATCCTTCTTTTTGAATTTGGTTGAAGGCTTGGGTTTATCACAATGGAATGATTGCGGTACAAACTTAGTCTCAAAATCAGTTGTCATTTATCCATCTGGATTTTAATGAGCTTATCTCTGTTGAGTTTGGAACCCTTTCTGTACCAACATTCATCAGAAAGATGATTGAATTTACCACATATTCACATGGCTTATTCTTCATCTTGGATTGATCAACTGCTGATGTGGAAACTACTGAAGGTGTGCTCTTCAATACTTTCCTCCTTTCAGTAATTTTGTTCAGTATTGAAGAATCTGTAACAACTGAAGAGTTGTTCTTCAGCTGTTTGTTGTCAGCAGTTGTTAATCCATTTGTTTCAGCTGATATGAAATGCTTTTCAATTATTGTAACTTGCCTTTCAGTACTTAAGTTACTTTGAGGAACAACATCTGAAATACTCGCTTCATGTGCTTATCAGTAGTAAACCCATCAGCCAATTGACTTGCTGAGGCATCAACCCCTATTTCATCTTGTGATTTTGGGAGATCACTTATGGATGATGCACATAAAATGTGGTTTGGAGATTGCTTTCACTTTCAGATTTTACTATCGGTTTTGGAGTAAAATCTGTTGAGGTGCAATATGGTTATAACCAATTCCAAACTTCACATTCGAAGCAGATTGCTTACTGAGCAGCATTTCAAATCCCTTGAAGGATGACACCACCCAGCAGTCACACTTAACTTGGGTAACTGTAAGTTTTTCTTTGAGTTCCTCATGGTTCTCAAGAATGACCTCTAGCTAGCCTTTTCATCATTTAATTAGCATTTAAGCTATAAATCTCATCATCTTTGTCCTTAGGACCGACTCATATTCAGCTTTTCTTTTGGAAATAGTTTGCTCAAGCTCTTGATTTTGATTAATTACAACTACATTTGCTTCTCTAATAGAGACAAATGCATCTATGCAAGATTCAGAACAATGCTTGGCCTTAGCCTCAGAGGATACCTGGGTTACATGTGAAGAAGATGCATTGGAGCATGAACCCTCAGTAGATTCCAGGGCCATGAGAGCTAGATACCCAAAAGGATGTTCACCACCATGTTGACCATCACCATTAATAATTGCTCTGTACCAGAGAGATCATCTGGTAAACTGCTCCAGTCAACATTACCAGGGGTGAAAAAGCTGTGATGAGTTGTGATTGAGATGGTAGAGGCTCAGGTGATGCTTGTGGTTTTTGTACAGTGGGAACTTGAACTGGATTAGCTGAGGCATGTAATAGCAGGGATACGGATATGACATTGGACCCTAAGGGACGAAATATGCAGGCGAAGCAGGTTGTGAATGATGACCAAGAATAGTAGGATCTTGCCCCCTGTTTTGTGAACTAGTGCTGGAAAAGTCACAAAGGGTGCAGAGGAGTTAGATCCAGATGATCTACACTCTCTTGCAAAGTGTCCAAGCCTTTGGCATTTGTGACACCTCAACATACTCTTGTCAAAACCAACTTGGTTTTGCCAGAGAGTACTGGAAATTTCCTGCCAGTCCCTTCTAGAACTTCTGAGATCTGATATTAATCAAGGCCATTTGGCTCAGAATATCCATCTCTTCTAGATCATCATCAGCTATTCCTTTCAAATCATCCATAATAAAACATAAATTGTCACTATTACAGCCTAAGTGACTATCACACCAACGAATGCATGATCTGAACTGTTTGAAGAGAAATCTATATGCTCATCATAATTACTTTCACAAGCAGCATATTCCGACTCATGACCAACCAAGGCAGTGTTCCCTGGTACAAATCATCAGTGAGCTTTCCTGATGATGCTAGTTTCCTTTTCTGCTCTATCTCTCTCTCAATGTAAGCAGTTTCCATGAAGTTGGGTGAGAGATAGTTTATCCAGATTTGCACTGGAGCATAGGACAATAGTGTATGTGTTCCATCTCTCAGGCAGTGATCTAAGGAATCTGTTGTTCATCTGGCTATTGGTATATTCATGTTGACCATTTTTAGCTCAGAGATCAAACTAGAAAAACGCTCAAACTGTTGAGTGAGTGTCTCACCCTTCCTATGAGAGAATGTTTCATATTGTTGGGCAAGGATTTCTCTGTTGTTTGCTAAGACCTAATTAGTTCCACCGAATTGTTCTTTCAGTGCATTCCAGAAGTCATGAGCAGTTTCATGATGCATAAGCCCTAAATAGATTTCATTCGGCAGTGCCATGGCCAGAATTCCATGGGCTTTAGCATAATCTCAAACAGTTTCCGATCTTCATCTGAGTATTGTTCCTTCTTCTTCGAACCATTTGATTGGTTTCCGGATTGTTCACCATAGGCTTATGTGGACCATGTACCACCGATGTCCAACAACTGAACTGTTAACAGACAGGTGATGAAGCATTCTTCGTTGCCATATGTTATACTCAGTCCTAACCAGCATCAGAGTTTGGTTGAAGAACCGATATTGTGAGGGTCATTAGAAGGAGTAGTCATTCTCAGATTCAACCAAAATCAATTAAGTTTTAACAGATTTAGAACAGAACACAACAAACCAAATGAACCAAGAGAAAACAGAAAGCAATAAAACGAAAGTAGCAGAATTCAATTTAACTATGATTGATTCTTGCAAATATGCCAATTCAATCAAATGCATATTGATTAGCAGTTTCAATGATCAATTGTTAGATCGATCAATGATTAACCTGCTCTGATACCAATTGTTAGGATCAGTGATCTACTTTGATTGATTAGAGAGTATTGCAGCGGAAATCAAACAATGAATTAGACAATTCACAAGAATACAGTTGATATTCAAAGTAAGAACAAACGATTATAGAAAGAATTCTGCAAATCACATATTTCATTCAATACGCGCTTACGTGGTGGCAAAGTCACACTTACAATCAGGTCAATCATCCCTTATAAAGAATGTC
>CM046442.1:64442467-64757450 GCA_025506515.1 Flaveria trinervia
AAAGATAAGCTTGTAAGAGTCTTGTAATATTTGAGTTGAGAAACAATATATGCAAGTACTTTGAAAATTACTTTGTGTGTTCTGTGTTACTTACTATATTGTGATCAACTCTTATTGACTATACCTTCATCCGAGGGTTGTTCAAGGTGAGTTTGAGAGAAAAACTAAGTGTTAAGTGACCCTTAACTGATCCTGCATCTACTACCCTAAAAATTACCAATGGGTCCTTTCATCACCTTCCTGGAGATACCAAGGGAGAGTTACACTAAAGAAATCCATTCCAATAACCTAGTTCTTCTCAGGACTTTATGTGTTTAGAGAAATGTTCTACCAACTTCCACTTCACCCTTGAAGACCTAGACAGCCTCCGTCTCGATAATCATAAGTGTGTGGAGATAGTGTAGCAGATGGCTCTTTTCACTCAAAGAGCAAAGAAGTTCTAGAAGATGACAAGGAGGAAGTATGCATGAATATGACCCATGGAAAGTTTTGGATGGACAACAACAAACTAGTTACAATTGTAACCAAATGGGCCACTTTGCTATAACAAATGCTAGCCATAAACAACCCAAGCCTAACTACACTAATGCAACTCTAAGAATTGAGAAGCCCAACCAACCAAAGCAGCAAGCTGTAGTTGCTGTAGAAGTAGGAGGCTTTGACTGGAGCTTTCAAGTGGATGATGTCTCTCGAAACCAAGCTTTGATGGCAGACCAGGATGAATCTAACATATTGGAACATCTTTTCTCTCCTGAATGCAATGCTAAAATTAATATTTATTAGTCCTATAATTTGGAAATAAAATTTGATCTTGAGTCCTTGAACATTTTAAAAGCTGATTTTGAAAGAGCAGAAAAAGATTATAAATTTAACATAGAAAATTTATAGAAAATAATTTTTACACTTAAACATGAGCATACAAATTACAAAACCCAAATTAAAGATCTTGTTTCCAAATTAACTAAATGCCAGGCTGAGCTTTGATTAGCAACGTCAAGGCAAAATATATGTTCTTGAAGAAGAAACCTTCATGAACATCATATCTTCATACTTGCCTGCAAAATTTTATTATCAAAACAGACAGGGACCAGGATCAAATTAAATAGCTCCCCCACACTCATAGCTATAATTCAGATCTCCAAGGTATAGAACTTGTGAAGATGAGCTACCTCTTATTGATCCTATCGAAGTGGAAGATGAAGATGAAGAGGATATAGTAAAGGATGAACTAGAGGTGAGTGAATAGGTTCATTCTTGAAGGGTTATTATATCCCTAGAGAAAAGAAGAAACCGAGATGGCCAAGTCTATAAGAAGGAACTTCATCAAATCTGAAAAAAAAGATCCAAGAAAGTGCAGGTGAGTGAATAGGGTCATTCTTTGAAGGGTTGCATCAAAACCTCACTTACTTCTACTTCTCAAGACTTTCTACACAAGGGACATCAGATATTATCTGTATCTTGTTCTGTCTGGAGGTTGTGCCCCCTAAGGAGAGTTAGTCGATAGAGTTATAGTCATACTCCCATCTAAAATGAATTCAAGTTTAGGATCTGCAACCATTTGAAGACAAGCTTTGTCTTTGGTTGTTGATCCCTTCCTCTCCTCCTCCTCTTTCAGTTTTAACTCCTCTTCAATCATGTTTCTAGCTGTTTGCTCAGCCATGTGAAGGCTGCTCAGATGATTTATGATATGGACAACTACCTCAAAGTTTGAGGGCTTGGAGAATGGCTTCTTTGCTAACTCAGCAATATCAAATCTGCTAATATATAGCATAGATGAGGCATTAAGCCTATTCAGCTCGCCATTCTCTATCTCAACAACAAAGTTGTGAAAAGAGTCTTCAAACCTCGTCTAGACAACCTTCTTCCTTAGCATGATGGGTTTGCTAGGTACTTTGTGTACCTTCTTGGTATCCAGCTGAGTCACCAGATTCCTTCTTAGCTTATTCTCTTCTTCACACGTGATGTCACTCAAATTTGTGCGTTTGTTGAGTTTCATCTTGATCTCCTTAAACTCCTCTAAGGATAGATGTTTAGAAGGCTAAGGAGATGGTCTGGATGTTTGTTAAGTAGGTGGAAGTGTTTGGGTTTTGTGTAGTGTTTTTGGTTGAAGGTATACGTTGAGGTGGTTGTGGTGTTGAGGTAGGTAAGGTGGTTAGTGTAGGTTCAAGGGAGTAAGGTTCAGAAATGGGCTCAATTTTGATAGGGAAAGGAAATTGGAAAGATTCAGGTTGAGGTTAGGGCTGAATTTGGGTTGTAGTGGGGTTGAGGTATTGGTTTAAAGATCATCCCCTGGCCCCTTCTGTGCATCTCTTTCCTTTTCCCCAAGCGAATGTTAGCCTGGAAGTCAATGACATGTCGCTGGAGAGTCTTTTCAGACATGGGTCCCACCTGCCTACCAAAGAAGCCATGAACCCAAAGATAATCCTTCATCCAAGCCTTCTCACCTATCTTCTTGGCGGTACTAACCCAACTTCTTCTTCCTTTTCTTCTCCCTCATCTTCTCTCTTGCAGCTTTCTTCCTCTCTTTCTCGAGTTGATCCTGCTCTTTGTTGAAGAGCCATAGGATTGTGTCATCATTATGTGGAGATAGTTATTGAAGAGAGAAAGCCCTAGAGGTTAGGAAAGATATCCTTTCCCTCCTGAGCTATAATTCAACTTCCCTCTGCTTCCTTTCTCTTATCTCCTCTAACACCAACCTTGCTGCTTCCTCCCTTCGTTCAATCTGCAGCATGGTTGCCTTTTCTAGCTCTACTAACTCCTCTAGTCGTAGCAGGAATATATCTTCACTGATAGGTCAAAGCTTGATGAGCCTGTCAAAATCTCCACCTTTTTGTTATTGTCGACTGCCTCTTGGTTGGCAGCTGCTGCTTTGGAACTAGAAGCTAGCAACTTCCTAGTTGGAAGTCTACCTTATCTTTTGAGTTTCTCATCCTCTCCTCCTCAGAAGCTCTTCTGCAGTCATCTTCTTATTGCCTTTATCATCTTTGGAAGTTCTAGACTTTGGTGGTTCTTGGATGGAGGGTTCAGGTTGAGACATGGTGGATGGAGATAGTGAAGTTCTATGAGCTAGGGGTCCATTGAGAAACTCCTCAGTATTCACCTTAGATGCCAGCTCAAGAATTGCATTTGTAATGATTAGATCCTCGTACAAGGAGAACAGACTTTTCACAACTTCCATCTCAGCTTTAGAAGATTTAACTTGTTCTTTTGAGGCTTTGACATTACCTTCAGATGTTGAGGGAATGCACTATCTGTCCCAACTATTTCAATTGTTGGGCCATGATTCCTCATTTCCTCTTCGAAATGAATCTCATGTTCCATTTGGACCTTAGGTTAACCAACTTCTTCCATAGTGGTAGAAGGTGCACTTAACCTCTGAAGCTCTCCAGCTCCAAAGTATATCATAGCCGCATTAGGGCTAGGCTAATCTAAATAAGATCCTAATTAGAACTTGGGGAAGATCCTGTTGACATCTCTAAGCATCCTTGGGTCCATTTGCAGGACAATTTGGGAGGCTTAGGAAAGATAGTTGCATTGGGAGCCGAATATCAAGCAGAAGATAGGGAAGTTAAAGCTTGGCTTAATGGTTCCTCTATTGTTTTTTCTCTGAGCACTCTCCTCCTTTTTGGTAGCATCATCTTGAGAGCTAGATGAGCTAGAGGAAGCGGTCAATAGATATGAGTTAGTACATGCCTAACAGATCTCTCAATGTGTTTCTTAGCTAGTTAAGCCTTTAGATTTTCAATCTCAAGTTACTGAGTGGCAGACCTATCCTTTAAAGTCTTAACCTTTGATTCAAGATTTGAGACATTAGAATGTAGGTCCTGAATGATGAGTTGCATACTTCCCTTATCTTCTTTTGTAGAATCATAGGGAGATGAGGTAACTTACCTTGTATGTTCACCCTCACCACCAGATGTGGTTTCATGGCACTCTCATTTCCCTTGCCTAAGGATGTCTCTTTTAGAGTTATCAAATGGCATGGTTATCATAGATTCAGTCTTAGAGATGGTACCACTTGCCTGAGGATCCTATGAGTTTCCTTCAGAAGTGGAAGCTGAATCCACATGACTCCCCTCTACATCCATGGTACTCACCTTAGTTGGTTTTAACTCTTGGGTGTTAGATATAAGAGGTCCCTCTAGGCTCTGTTGATCAATTAGAGGGTGTTGTGGCTCAACTTCATTGCCATAAAGAGACGTAATCTCCTTATCCGTTTGAATAAAAGGTTGCAGGACCGTTTAAGGGTACTAGTTTACAACAGAACAACACAAACAGGAGAGTGTGCAACAACTCTTAATCGGTCAAATGGGGAACTAGAAACCAGTTTTAGTGAGAACTAAGAAACACAAGTATTCAATAGACAGAACAAGAACATCACAAGTCGTTAATTTTCAAGGATGAGGTGTATTGCTCTCTAGGTCCTTACAAGTGTTTACAAAGCAATGGTTTAAGATATAAAGGACCATAGATACTTATACTACAACCTACATCCTGCCATACTTTGAATGCTAGCTGGATACTTGTTCTAGACAACAAAAAAGTCAATGTAAAGTCAAAAGGCACATTGCCTTTTGTCTAGTGACTATGACATGCCATAACTGACATCCTAATATATTACAAAAAGAATAAAGTACATAAAGTAAAAAGTTACACACTCAAGACCTCAATATACAGTTACCAAAAGCATGGACCTTTCACCAACATAGGTAAAGTTGGTGTCTTATTAGAGTTGCAACAGAAAGGGGTCTAGCTTTAGGGAAAAGGTACATCAATAAAGCATGTGATCAAAAGTCTTGAGAAGAAATCTGTCTTCAAGTGTTGGCCGGGAAATACTTTGTCTCTGAAGCTTCGGAAGACTAAATGTTTGGCTTCGGAAGATATTGGTCTTGGGTTTGGAAAATTTCACACCTAGAATATTTTTTGAGGCAGAGTGTGAAGCTTCCGAAGCATTCCACTTCAGTACACTTGTGCATGCATGCAAGAGAGACTTTGGGTGTTTGGGTTGCATTAACCTTATATCAGACCTTACGAACTCCCCTAGACTGATGCCACCAGAACACTTGAAGATCAGATATCAACAGTCCTCATCATGATGATGACCATCCCTTTCTTCTTAAGATGATCAAGATCACTCAGACTCTCATAGCGTCTTATCATATCAAAGAGATCATGCAGAGGTAGATTGAACATGTCTTGCCATGTGTAGACATTTTCAACACCTTGATCTGTCATGAATGCCATCTTTCTAGATTTGTAGTGTATGTCCAGGACAAGATGGGTCTTCTTAATGCTAGAGGATCTACTTGAATTGGAGTTGGTGGAGCATCCTCTTGTTGCACATTCTCAAGATGTTCTGACTCATCCTATGGTTTGGAGATGTATGCTTCTTTCTTCTTCTTCTTTGGCTTTGGTCTAGAAGCCATCCTTTTTCTTCTCTTTGAACCTTTTACTGAGAAGACTGGCATGCGGCACCTAATTGATCTTCTTTGCCTTTTTCAGTTGGATCTTCCTCTCTCACAGGTTCAAATTGAGTGGGGATAGAACCCTATAATGGACTAGAAGTGGAAGCTTGTTAAGGCTCAGCAGGAGACTCAGGTTGTGTTGTCTCAAATGGTTCAACCTTAATCTCCACTTCCTGAGGGACCTGACTTGGTAGGAGTGTAAGTCAACAAGTTCTCCTCTTGAATCTTGTGCTTAATCACCCTAATGTGCTTATCCATAGTAGACAGAGACATAGGGCCTATCAGCAGACTTCTTCATGCTTTTTCTGGATGATGGCTCTTAACTTTTAGCCTCTTCCCTTAGTTTGCTCTTAGTGGTCTCTCTTTGTTTGACTAACTCAAGTGCAAGCTATTTGAGGTGCTTAAACTCAATGTAATCAAAGGGTAACCGAAGAAGTGCATTAGCTTGATAGAGGCATGTGGCACTCAGGTAGTTGATCATGTTGATCTTATCAGTTTCTTTGTCTACCTGAGGTTCTTTAGAGCCACATCCTGTGTACAGGCCTATTTTGAACTGGGAAGAAAGTAGGCACATACTTGTAGATTCTTCTCTATCTTCTTTCTTCTTTGATTTGAAGAAGTAGTTTTGCATCCTCTGCCTCCTTTCTTTGCTTTGACAATTCCATGTAAGCCGGTTAATTTAAATAATCTAAGGGGAGGGAGATGATATTATCAATGTCATAGTTCCTAGTCTGCAAGTAGTTGATCCTGACTGCCCTCAATTCATCATCCTGAGTGTTTGGCTTGGGGGCAACCCTGATAGTAGCTTCCATGAATCTTGCAAACCCAGTAGAGGAACTTTCTCCCCTTAGCTTCCTTTTCCTCTCCTCTCTTCTCCTCCTCCTCAATCTCCTTAGAAGTCAATTTTGTTTTCCCTTTGTCACTCACAGACCTTTGTGTCTCAGTGTGGAGAGAGCTTTGGCCTTTATTGCTTGGTGTAGCTTCCAAGCTTTGGCGAGAGAGAGGTTGAGATGCACCTTCACCAGTAAGTGCCTCATCAAGGGAATATATCTCTGTAGTAGTGCATGGTGAGACAGGGCTTTTAGGTTCTACCACTGGGCCTTCAGTTAATGTTTCCCCTATGAAACTAATCTTAGGTCCTTCCTCAATAATGAGTGGACCAATGATATTTCTGATTGCCTTAGTTTCCTTCTGAAGCTAAACTCTACAGTTATCCTGTCTTGAATCCTTTGAGCCAGGCTGTCAGCTTGTTTAGATTGGCTTTGGTTGACAAGTGGCATGCTACCAAGGGAAAGACTTTCATAGAAGTTCAAAGTTTGAAAGTTGAAGATTGTTTGCTGCCCTTGGTATGCCTTCCTCAAAAAAGACTTTGAATGAAAGAGTCCATAGAGTCAACATCTATATGAAATTGAGGAAGTTGTTGAGTATGGATAGTTGCAAGTGAAGATGGTGAGTCTTCAATGTCCATGCTGTGTGAAGAACTCCCAGGTTCTGTGTTTGTGATGACTTTCTTCCCCTTTTTGGTAGCATCATCCACTTGCATAGATGAGCTAGAGGTTAGATCAACCAAATTCACATGTTCTTGTGTTCCTAGTTGAGCTCTTCTAAAGATCTCCCAACTAGTTTTTCCTTGAGATAAGAAATCTCAAGTTTCTGATCATTGACCTTGTTTTGTAGGGTAGTCACCTGAGATTCAAGGTGACTAACCTTGTAGACTAGATATGTACATGTTTTTGATTGGTTTCACACCTTTAGCCTCAAATTCCCCTCCTCTTAATCAGGAAAAATCATTAAGGGATAAGAGAATTGGACAAAAGACTTCTTTCTCACCACCAACATGGTGTTCTTGGCTGCTGGATTTCCTCTTCTCAATAATAGCTTAAGTTGAAGTGTTAATGGACTGAGTTGCCATGGTTGAGGTCTGAATGATATAATCACTTGCTGAACAGGTTTAGAAGGATCCACCTCAATGATAGGTGACTGATGTAGGCTAGACTCAGGTGAGTCAGGAGCACTCATCTCTCTTTGAGTAGGGGAGGAGTAGAGAGACTTATTATACTCACTGAAACCTATGTCCTCATCAGTATAGAAGTCTAGGTTGGGAATGGGTTGGTTTAAGTTTGAAGGCTGGGGATGGTAGTTGTCCCCTAAAGGTTTGTTCACTTGAGTGTTGAGGCTCAGAGTGAAAGCTTAAGTTAGTTGGGCTTGTGAGCTCATCAGGCTTAACATAAGGAACCTCAGCACTGATCTTTGAAGTAATGGGAGTGGTTTGCTCCTCAATAGAAGTGGGAGTTCTAGTATCCACTTTCTCCTGTATGAGTAAGTATGTGGGGGCTTGCACAGACTTAATAGCTTGAGTAGGGGTTCGTTTGGATTTTCTTTTGTAGAAGTGGGTAAATTGGGGTCTTTTAAGTGGTTGATAAATAGAAGGTGTGGGTTCAACACTAGCTTTTATTGTTAGGTTGTCACCTTGAGCAATGAGCTCTAACATTTTGGGGACAAGGGATGTTTCAACCCCCGAAAAGCCAAGAGTTAGCATCTTCAAAATCTTAAAGATGACGGGCTTCATCTGTTCCAATTTAAGAATATTACGTTTTTCCCTCAACTGTGAGCCCAGTTCATAGTTGAGAATATATTGAACATATCTAGGAAACATGTAATACTCTAAGGAGTCCATGTTAGCAAGCTGATTTGTATAAAAAAATTGAGAGTACGTGAACTTGACCCCTTAAACCATCCCATGCACTATAAAGGAGAGATCTTCACGAATCTGGTCCCAACCCCCATGCTTGTTGGATAAGTTGTGGATGACCACATGTAGTAAGTACTTCCACTAGGATGAGACCTTTCTTTCCTGAATGTCTTTACAGAGAAATCTCTCTCATGGCCCATCTGCGTAAAAGAATGATTAAAAGTTTCCTTTGGAAAAGACAACTCACCTTCTTCATCATCTAGCTGAAGATGGGTGTTGATGATGGCTGGAGTGATGAAGATTATCCTTCTCTACATGTGGTAGGTAGTGCCTTCTCCCCATCTAGAACAATCGCTTGACGAGTTTTCTAGAATTTAAGTAGATGATCCTCATAAATAACAGGATTGATGGTAAGGGAGGTAAAGTAGTTAGACAGAGCCAGAATTGGCAAACCTCCTAGAAGTGTAGATCTTTCTTAGAGTTTAACAGAGCAACCTGGTTGTGTTGCATGTGTAACTACATGGAGAAATCTGGGTCATTTCTTCGGTTAAGGTTGGCCATTTTAGAAAGCTTAAAGGTTAAGTAAAGATGAACAAAGGCGGTTGCAGAGAGAAATTCGGGAATTTAGGTTTGGAGGAAAGATGAAGATGATAGAAAGAGGAGAAACCATTGGGTTTATATGTGAAGAGGATTTAAGACAAAGTTAATGAAAGAGGATAACCTTTGAAATCCAGATGTCGGCCCCACCTCAGAAAAAGTAGTTTGCTTTTTGCTGAAAAGTAGTTTTCTTGGATGTCGAAAAAGCTTCCAAAGCTAAATGTCTTCGGTAGTTTTAATGAAAAAGCTTCCGAAGCCAAAATGATTTCGAAAGAATTTCCTAAGAGTTTTGAGAAATTGCTTTGGAAGAGAATTAAGACTTGGTCGTTTTGTTCAACAGAACAAAGGTTCCGATAGTTAATTTGCTTCGGAAGGAAATTGACCTTGAAAACATATAAGTGTCTAAGATAGATTTTAAACTTCAGAAGACTTTTCAGAAATTTCTTCCAAAGGAAAATTACTTAGGCAGTTATTTGTTTTGAAGGCATAAGTTTCTTCCAAAGATGAACACATATCTCCGAAGGATCATGATTTTTCAAAAAATTAAGGACACTCTTCAAAAGGTTTCATCCAGAGAAAACAAGAGCTTATGAATGTGATAAACTAGGGAACTTAGGACACACAAATTTTAGGAAATAATATGAATTAGTTTTAAGAAAAAGCTACTCAAAGTTAATCATCCCAATAACTGATATAAGGTACTTAAATATCTGTTCTCAAAGGCTTTTGTAAACAACTCATCATATTGTTCATTTGAGTTAACTTTAACTAGTTCAATTAATCGCTTTTCAAAGTTATCTCTAATTAAATGATAACTGATATTGATGTGTTTTGTTTTTGAGTTCTACAAAGGATTCTCTATGATAGAGATAACACTATTGTTGTCTATGTGAATGGGAGTCTCCTTGAAATTAAATCCATAGTCAAGAATCTGTTTTTTAATCCAAAGCACCTGAGCACAGCAGCTTGCAGCAACAATGTATTCAACTTCACCAGTTGATGCAGAGACACATGATGTTTCTTGCATTGCCATGAGATAACCCATCCTCCAAGAAACTGGCATCCCCCAAATGTAGACCTTGTAGTCATATTGCAACCACCATAATCACTATCTTTATAAGCATACAGATTGAAGTCTAAATTCTTGGGATACCAAAGACCAAGTGTTGAGGCACCTTTGAGATATCTTACAATTCTCTTAATAATGATAAGGTGTGACATATTGAGGTTGGCTTGATATCTTGCACAGATACATGTGGCAAACATGATATCAGGCCTGCTAGCTGTAATAGAGATAAGAGACCAATTATAGCCCTATAAAGGTGTTGAATCTTTTGATTATGTCTTGAACATACTTTGACTAATTTATGAATATGCCATCTTGAACTTGCTTCACTTGAATTCCTAAAAAGAAATTGAGTTCCCCCATGGCACTCATTTCAAATATGTCCTTCATGAGCCTCTCAAAGTATTTGTAGAGCCTTGGATTAGTTGAACAAAAAATGTTGTCATCTACATACACTTGAACTAGCATTAAGTCATTTCCCTGTCCTTTGATGAAGAGAGTTCCATCTATAGTACCCCTTCTGTATGCATGGTTGGAGAGATACTGAGATAGAGTCTCATACCACTTCCTTGGTGCTTGGTGCAGCCAGTAAAGAGCCTTATCATGCTTGCAGACATAACCAGGATCATTAGGATCTGCAAAACCAGGTGGTTGTTTGACATATACCTCTTCATCAATCACCGCATATAGAAAAGCACACTTGACATCAAGTTGATAGACCTTGAATTTCTTAGATGCAACAAATGCCAAAAATATTCTAACAGCTTCCAGTCTTCCTACAAGAGCAAAGACATCAGTGTAGTCAATTCTTTCTTCTTGTGTGTATCCTTGAACAACTAGCCTAGCTTTGTTTTTTATGATAATGCCTCCATCATCTTTCTTATTCCTAAACACCCATTTGGTTCCTATAGTAGTTTTCCCATGAGGAAGAGGACATAGGTTCCAAACATTTTGCCTTTTGAATTGAAGTAGCTCCTCTTGCATAGCTTTAACCCAACTTCCATCCTTCAAATCCTTATCAATCTTCTTGGGCTCTATCTCAGATAAGAAACAAGATTGGAGACAAACATTTTCTTGATATGGTTGTCCTCTTGTTCTTACCCCTGTGTCAACATCTCCAATGATGTTTATGGTAAGGTAAGACTTGTGGATCCTTAGTTGGGGGATCACAACTAGTGGCTGAGAGAGATCTGAATTTGAAAAATTTAGATCTGGCATTAACGCTTCTCCTTCCACATCAACACACTTTTCAAGAGAGACTTGATCCAATGAGTGTGTGACATAATTGATGTTTTCATATATGGAGTGGTAATCAGCATCAAGAAATTCTTAATCACTATCACCACAACTATTATCCTCTGCATTTGAAGTTTCTTTATCTGGTTATTGAGCCTCTGAGCTTGAATTTGAAGGCATCTCAGATGTATCAGCTAAATTTATCATTATTGTGCTGATATAACTTCATTTGTGGAAGTAGTTACAACTAGAGTTGAAGATGTGTAACTTGAAGGTCTTCTTAGCTCACATCTTGGATCAAGATCACCTGGATGTAGAATATCTGTAGATCCGGAAACATTTTCTCAAGCCTTGTTAAAACATTTGGTAAATAAATCAAGATCAAATAGCCATTCAGGACCAGAACTGCAACACTGGGTGTGTGTTCATTGAAACTCACATTAGTTGACTCTTCAACGATTCTAGTTCTGAGATTGTATACTCTATTAGCCTTAGCTTGAGAAGAGTATCCAATGAAGTGTCCATTATTTGATTTCTCAATAAATTTGGAAATTTGATCTTGGTATTCAATATGATGCAAGGACATCCAAATGACCTAAGAAAACCAATGAAAGGTTTCTCTTGTGCCAAAGTTCATATGGAGTCTTGCCATGATTCTTCACCACTAAAACCCTATTTTGAACATAGCAGGCAGTGTTGATTGCCTCTGCCCAGAAGGTGATTGGCAACTTACAGTCAAACAACATGGTTCTTGCAGCTTCAATCAATGTCCTGTTTCTCCTCTCAGTAACACCATTTTGCTGAGAAGTCCTAGGAGCACCGTATTGTCTTGTAATACCCTTTTCATCACAAAATGTATCAAGGATTTTGGTTCTTAAATGTAGTTCCTTGATCACATCTTATGGTTTTGACCTTGTGATTAAATAGATTCTCAATCTTTATGAAGAAATCCTTCAGAACCTTAGGAGTCGCATCCTTAGTTTTAAGGAAAAAGACCCAAGTGAATCTTGTAAAGTCATATGTTGATCACCAAACAATAAGAGGTCCTCCCTAGACTCATTACACTGGTAGGGCCAAAGAGATCCATATGTAACAAGTGTACGGGTGTAGTGATGGAGTTTTTTTTTCCTTAGGCTTGTGAAATACTTTGTGTTCTTTCCCTTTCAGATATGCAACACAATGATCATCACTTGTGAACTCTTTCTTTGGCATTCCTGTTACCAAATCATTTTTAATCAATTATTCATGTTCTTAACTTTTACATGGCATATTATATTATGCTAGAGAAATCCCCATCACTATTAGCTTTAGATAGAAAGCATGAAACTTCTCTGAGGGAGATGTTTTCTTGCAAATCCATCATTATATGTTCACTTCCTGGGGGCTCTGAGCAGGATATGCTCATGAGGAATGATCACCCCGGGCTTGAGAACAATGCAGTCATGCTTAGTAAAGAGCATCTTATGACTCTGATCACAAAATTGGGATACACTTAGAAGATTGTATCCAAGCTCTTTGACAAAATTTACATTCTTAATGCTGAGCTTACCATTTGTGACCTTTCCCCTTTTGGAGATGTAACCACCTTCATCTCCTCCAAAAGCAACTGGCCCTCCATAAATTCTTTCAAACCTTTGGTGTAGTGACCTGTTACTATCATGTGCCTGGAACAGCCACTATTAATGATCTAGGCATTATTGTTTTCTTGAGTTGTTCCTGCACAAAGAATATGATTAGTTACATTTGGAAACCCAAGCCTTATTAGTCTTGGGCTTATCAAAGGAAGTAGAGGGTAATGAAACAGTAATAGATCCTATAGTTGTGCTTTGAGGATCTTTTGCTATTGTTGATGGAGAACTTTCAATCACTTGGTCTTTCTTTGGCTTCCACACCACATTTGGAAGTTTGGACTTGACCTTCAATACTTCAGAAGATATTGAGACTTCCGAAGTTTTGATGACCGGAGCTTCAGAAGATCCTGCTAACACTACAGCAAACTTCAGTGCTTTCGAAGTATTCCTTTCTTTCTGGACCAAATTTTCTTCTGAAGGAAAATTTTCACTTGCCTTCTTCTTCACTTTGGAGCTTCCGAAGGAAACAAATTTTCCTTTTGAAGCTGAAATCTTCTCAGAGCTCTTGGAAGTCTCTTTCTTGGTCATATGAAGAGTACCTTATAGATTGTATGTTCAATCCTTAGCAAGATGAGAAGTACTCTCACACATAACACATTCCGTCTTCTTCTTAAGAGCCTTTTACTGAGAACAAGGTTGACTTTGATCATTTCCCTTCTACACCTTCATCTTTGCAGATTTTGAGATAGTCCTTATAGGGTGAGAACTGTTCTTGGAATTAGATGGTTCAGGTTGTGTAGCAATGGTACATAACTATAGAGATTAATGAAGAGGTTGATGCAACCTAAACATCTTTAGTGTTTCCTACATGCTGCACAAGTGAATTGAAGTGGAATGCTTCGGAAGTTTCACATGTGCAATAGAAATACTCTAAGTGTGAAATCTTCCGAAGCCAAGACCAACATCTTCCGAAGCCAAGACCAACATCTTCCGAAGCCAAAGATGAAGTCTTCCGAAGCCTCAGAGACAAAGTCTTCCGAAGCTTCAAGTTCATGAAGACAGATTTCTTCCGAAGACTTTTAGTAACATGCTTTATCTGATGTACTGTTCCATAAAGTGGACACCTTTCCGCTGCAACTCTGCAAGTCACCAACTAACATGGTTTGGTGAAAAGGTCCATGCTTTTGGTAACTGTACATTGAGGTCCTGAGTCTGTAACTTTCTACTTTATGTACATTATCCTTTTTGTAATAGATAAGGATGTGAGCTATGGCATGTCATAGTCACTAGTCAAAAGGGAATCTGCCCTTTGGCTCTACAATTGATTTTGTGTGTGTCTAGTCAATTGTATCCAGCTGGCTTTCAAAGTATAGCCGGCTATAGGATGTTGTATAACTATCTCATGTTCTTGTATATTTCGAATATGCTTTAGTAACACTTGTAATAGACCATAGAGAAGGCAATATACTGCATTCTTGAAAACCAAACACTTGTGTTCTTTATGTTCTATCTCATATATTACTTGTGTTCTTAGTGTCACCACTTGGTTAACCTAGTTTACTGTTTGATCTAAGTTTAGTTTATCTCCTCTTTGTGTTGTTATGTTGTAACTCTACACCCTTCAACGATCCTGCATTTGGTATCAGAGCAGTTCCAGGCTCTTGGTATAAGATCTCACCATCTTTAGATCCCTCGCACACACAAATACTAAACTTTTCAAATGGCAGCCATTTCCAAAACTGATATGGAAGCTGGAACCATGAATAAGTCCCCACTGATCACTCTTGATGAGTTTGACACCTGGTGTTAAAGAATAGAAGGTTTCATTAGGTCTCTTGATTCAAGAATGTGAAAGTCTATTGAGAATGGACCTTTCTACCCAGCACACCTTCTGCTACTGGTGCTGGTATGATCCCCAAAGATATGGCTAACTACTCTGATGAAGATAGAAAGAGAGTAGAGATAGACAAAAAATCCATGACAGCTCTTCAAACTGCCCTTCCAAACTCTGTGTACAGAGGTTTCAAGAAGTGCAAAACCGCCAAACAGCTGTGGGATGCACTGAAACTAATGTATGAGGGTTCTTCTGAAGCCAAGGAGAACAAGAAGGATCTCCTGAAGCAGCAGTTTGAAAACTTCACCTTCAAAACGGGTGAAACCATGACTCAGCAGTACTTCAGGTATGTTGAGATTGTGGATACCCTAGTGGATGGAGGAGTTTCTCTTGAAAACAAATACAATGTAAGGAAGTTCATGTCCTTACTTCCTAGGCAGTGGACATACTACCGTGTGGTGATCAAGAGAACTGAAAATCTCAAAACACTTACTCTGACAAAGTTATATGTGATTCTCAGTGGCTACCAGATGGAGATGAACATGCAAAGTTCATCTAGAAACTCCAACAATCAAATGGGTTTAGCCCTACATGTGGTTGAAAGGGATAGCATAGAACCCAAACATCATCTCTTATGCTACCCTGACAACTCACCCAAGGGTCCTTTCATCACCTTCCCAGAGACACCAAAGGAGAACTACACTCAAGGAAGCCCATTCCAAGAGACAAGCTTTTCTCAAGCTTTTATGTCTTTGATGAAAGCTGTGGCAACTCTCTTTTCACTGTTGAAGACCTGGACTGTATCCATGCAGATGATCTGGAATACATAGAAATAGTCCAGCAGATGGCTCTTCTCACTCACAGAGCCAAGAAGTTCTACAACAGGACTGGAAGGAAGTTTCCAAGCAATGCAACCAGTGGAAAGTTTGGACTGGAAAGGCAAAGTCAAATGTTACAACTGTAACCTGATGGGCCACTTTGCCAGAGAGTGTAAGGCACCTAGAACAAATGGTGGCCAAACACAATCTAGACCAAACTACACTGACAAAGCTCTCCATAATGAGAAGTCAAAGCAGCAAGCTGCTATTGCTGTTGAAGAAGGAGGCTTTGACTAGAGCTTTCAGGTAGAAGATGCCTCTCCAAAGCAAGCACTGATGGCAGATCATTATGAAGCCAAGGTATTGAAACATCTCTGTAATCCTGAATGCATTGCTAAAGTTAACAAGTACAGGTCCTATAACTTGGAACTGAGATTTGATGTTAAGTCCTTAAACATTTTAAAATTTGATTTTAGAAAGTCTAAAAATGATTATAAGCTGAAAATTGAGGACTTAGAGAAAACCATTTCAGTTAAAAAAACGGAACACACAGATTTTAGGACTCAAATTAAAGATCTCATAACCAAGTTAACTGAGTGCCAGGTTGAGCTTGTGATCAGCAAAGCAGGCAGGGCAGAAAAGAGTGTTCTTAAAGAAGAGACCTTCAAGAACATGATATCCTCATCCCTGCACAAGAAAGTGTGCTATCAAAACAGACAGGGACTGAGATCCAATGAGATAGTTCCTCCACACACAATCTTGTCAGTAAGATCTCCTAGGTGTGGAACTTGTGAAGATGAGCTTCCTCTCATAGATCCTATGAGTGAGGAGGATAAAGAAGAGATAGTGAAGAATCCCTCTACAAAGAGTGAAGAGAAAGATTCCAAGAAGGGCCACTATCATTCTGAGGAGAAAGTGAAGACTGTGATGACCAAGTCCATGAGAAAGAACTTGATCAGAAAGAGCAAAAGAAAGGCATGGAAGGCTCAAGAGATCAAGACTAATTTTGACTCTAAGCAGAAACAAGTTTTTATTTCTGCAGGGTTTAGAGTGGTAGGGACTGAAGACATCAACCAAAACTCCTCTGCTAAGAGTTCTGGTTCTTGTTCGACTCATCTTAGCAGCAAGAAGAAGACTGATCTGCTGTGTATCACCGCTGCACAGCCTGGACCATCAATCTCCAAGCACAGCCCTCAGCCCGAGAGGACTGTCTCGACATCTGCAAAGATGAAGGTGGAGAAGGGAAGTAACCAAAGACAGTCTTACTTCAATCCTAAAGGTACTGTCCATATGGCCAAAACAAAGGCTTCAAAGAGTTCTAAGAAGATTCAGGCTTCAGAAGGAAAACCAGTTTCCTTCGGAAGTTTCAAAATCTAACAAGAAGGGAAGTGGAAAATTCTCTTCGGAAGAATATTTGGTCTCGGAAGAAAGGAGTTCTTCCGAAGCACTGAAGTCTGTTGCAGTGTTTGCAGAATCTTCCGAAGGTTCAATCATCAAAACTTCTAAAGCTCCAAAAGCTTCTAAATTTTTGAAGTTCAAGTCCAAGACTCCAAAGGTGGTGTGGACGTCTAAGAAAGACCAAGTGACTGGAATTTCTCCATCAAAAACAGCTCAAGATCCTCTTAGTACAACCATAGGACCTATTACTGTTAAATTACCTTCTTCAAATGAGCCCAAGACAAGCAAGGCTGGGGTTTCCAGATGTAACTAATCTTTCTTTTTGTGTTGGGATAGCAGAAGAGAGACAGAAATGTTGGATCATAGACAGTGGCTGCTCCAGGCACATGACTGGAAATAGATCACTACTCCCGAACTTTTAAAGGATTGATGGAGGACCTGTTGCTTTTGGAGGAGATAAGGTGGTTACATTTCTGGAAGGGGCAAGATCACAAATGGTAAGCTCTGCATAGAAAAGGTAAACTTTGTAAAGGAGCTTGGATACAATCTTCTGAGTGTATCTCAATTTTGTGATCAGAGTCATAACATGCTCTTTAATGAGCATGAGTGCATTGTTCTTAAGCCTGGTGTGGTCATTCCTCATGAGCATATCCTGCTTAGAGCCCACAGGAAAGGAAACATGTACAAGATGGATTTGCAGACCCCTCTCCTCTGGAGAAGTTTCATGCTTTCTGTCTAAACCAATAGTGATAGGTCTTTCCTATGGCATAAAAGAATGTGCCATGTAAACCTTAAGAACATGAATAAGTTAATTATGCATGACTTGGTAACTAGAATGCCAAAGAAAGAGTATACAAGTGATGACCATTGTGTTGCATGCCTGAAACGGAAGCAACATAAGGTATCTCACAAGCCTAAGGAAAAGAACTCAATCACTACTCCCCTACACTTGTTACATATGGATCTCTTTGGCCCCACCAGTGTAATGAGTTTCAAAGGACCTTATACTGTCTAGTGATCACAGATGACTTTACAAGATTCACTTGGGTTTTCTTCCTTAGAACTAAGGATGAGACTCCTGAGATTCGAAAAAAATTTTCTTGAAGATTGAGAATCAATCTGATCACAAGGTCAAGATCATAAGAGGTGATCAAGGAACCGAATTTAAAAACCATATCCTTGATACATTCTGTGATGAAAAGGGTATTACAAGACAATTTAGTGCTCCCAGGACTCCTCAGCAAAACGGTGTTGCTGAGAGGAGAAACATGACACTGATTGAAGCTACAAGAACCATGTTGTCTGACTCTAACTGCCCATCACCTTCTGGGCAGAGGCAGTCAACACTGCCTGCTATGTGTAGAACAGAGTTTTAGTAATTAGGACTCATGGAAAAACTCTTTATGAACTTTGGCAAGAGAGACCTTTCATTGGTTTTCTCAGGTCATTTGGATATCCTTGCACCATCTTGAATACCAAAGATCAACATGCCAAGTTTGCTGAGAAATAGATGATGGACACTTTATTGGATACTCTCCCAAGCTAAGGCTTATAGAGTGTACAATCTCAGAACTAGAATTGTTGAGGAGTCAGCCAATGTGACTTTCAATGAACGCACACCTTGTGTTACTGGTTCTGTCTGGATTGGTTGTTTGATCTTGATTTGGTTACCAACTGTTTTAACAAATCTTGTGAGAGTGTTTCAGGATCTGCAGCAAATTTGAATACAGATGATCCTGATCCAAGATTTGAGCTAGGAAGATCTTCAAGACATATATCTTCAGCTGCAGTTGGAACCACTTCTGCAAATGAGGTTTCTATCAGCCCAACAATGACAAATTCAGCTGATACATCTGGTATGGCTTCAAATTCCAGCTCAGAGGCTCTACAACTAGATAAGAACACCTCAACTGTGGAAGACATCAATGGTGATGGTGATAGTGACCAAGAATTTCTTGATGCCACTAACCACACCACAGATGAGAACATCAATGATGTCACACATTGCTTGGATCAAGTTTCACTTGAAAAGTGTGCTAATGTGGTGGGAGAAACATCTATTCCAGATCTAAATTTCTCAAATTTAGATCTTTCTCAACAACTTGTTGTGATCCCTCAGCTTAGGATCCACAAGTCTCACCCTACCACAAACATCATTGGAGATGTTGTCTCGGGGGTAAAGACAAGAGGACAAACCCATGAAGCAAATGTTTGTCTTCACTCCTGTTTTCTATTCTAGATATAGCCAAAGAAAGTTGATGAAGCTCTAAAGGATGGAAGTTGGGTTGAAACTATGCAACAAGAGCTGCTTCAATTCAAAAGGCAGAAAGTTTGGAACCTTTGTCCTCTTCCTTCTGGGAAGACTACCATTGGAACCAAATGGGTGTTTAGGAACAAGAAAGATGATAGAGGCATCATCATCAAGAACAAAGCTAGACTGGTTGTTCCAGGATACACACAAGAAGAAGGGATTGACTACACTGATGTCTTTGCTCCAGTGGCAAGATTAGAAGCCGTTAGGATATTCGTGGCATTTTCTGTATCCAAGAACTTCAAGGTTTTTCAACTTGATGTGAAGTGTGCCTTTTTGTATGGAGTGATAGATGAAGAGTTTTATGTCAAACAGCCACCTAGTTTTGTAGATCCTGATCATCCTGATCATGTCTGCAAGTTTGACAAAGCTCTCTATGGGCTGCATCGGTACCCACGAAGTGGTATGAGACACTATCTGAGTATCTCTGTAAACAAGGATACATGAGGGGTACTATAGATGGAACTCTCTTCATCAAAGGACAAGGAAAAGACATATTTCTAGTTCAAGTATATGTGGATGACATCATATTTGGTTCAACTAATGCTAAGCTCTGCAAAGACTTTGAGAAGCTGATGAAACACAGATTTCAAATGAGTGCCATGGGGGAACTCAATTTCTTTCTGGGAATTCAAGTGAAGCAAGTTGAAGATGGCATCATCATAAGTCAGTCAAAGTATGTTCAGGACATACTCAAGAGGTTTAATATGACTGACTGTAAGATTGCTAAGACACCCATAGCCAGAAACCACTCTCTTGGTCCTGATCTTGAGGGGGAGTGTGTAGATGAGCATTTATTCAGGGCTATGATTAGGTCTCTTATGTATCTTACTGCTAGCAGGCCTGATATCATGTTTGCTACATGTATTTGTGCAAGATATCAAGCCAACCCTAAGATGTCTCACCTTATCATTGTCAAGAGGATTGTAAGATACGTCAAGGGTGCATCAACACTTGGCCTATGGTATCCCAAGAATTTTGACTTCAATCTGTATGCCTATACAGATAGTGATTATGGTGGTTTCAACATGACTGCAAAGTCTACATTTGCGGGATGTCAATTTCTTGGTGGAAGGGTTGTCTCATGGCAATGCAAGAAACAATTCTGTGTCTCTACATCAACTGCTGAAGCTGAATACATTGCTGCTGCAAGCTGCTGTGCTCAAGTACTTGGATTCAAAATCAGATACTGGACTATGGATTAAACTTCAAGAGACTCCTATTCACATAGACAACAACAGTGCTATCTCAATCACAGAGAACCCTATGCATTACTCAAGGACAAAGCACATCAATATCAGGTATCATTTAATAAGAGATAACTATGAAAAAGGATTAATTAAACTAGTCAAGGTTCACACAAATGAACAATATGTTGATATGTTTACAAAGGCTTTTAACGAATAGAGATTTAAATATCTTATATCAGCTATTAGGATTATAAACCTTGAATAAGTTTTTCTTAAAACTAATTCTTATAATTTCTTAAAATATGTGTGTCCTAAGTTGTCTAGTTCATCACTTTCATAAGCTCATGTTTTCTTTGGATGAAAATTTCTTTTTTAAGACTTTCCTTAGATTTTTAAAAATTTCTGATACTTTGGAAGTTATGTTTTTAACTTCGGAAGTAAATCATGCCTTCAAAATAACTAAATTTCTAAGAAGTTTACGTTCGGAAGAGTTTTCAAATTTATGTTCTGAAGCTTAACTATTTTTCTCAGACACCTATTCAATTTCAAGGACCATTTACTTCCGAAGCAAAATTAACTCTCGGAAGCTTTGTTAGTTTATACACAAAGCACTCAAGTTTTAATTTTTCGTCCGAAGCAAAATTTTCAAACCTCTCAGGAAATTCTTCCGAAGTCATTTTAGCTTCGAAAGCTTTTTAATTAAAACTTCTGAAGATATTTAACCTTCGGAAGATTTTTGTTTTCCAAGAAAACTATTTTTTGTGCAAAAAGTAAACTACTTTTTCAGAGGTGGGACCGACATCCGGATTTCAAAGTTTATCCTCTTTCATTAAACTTTATCTGAAATCCTTCTCACATATTAACCAACGGCTTCCCCCCTCTTTCTATCATCTGTTCTTCCTCCAAACCTAAAATCCTAAATTTCTCTCTGAAATTTCTTTCTTTCTTCTTTCTTCATCCTTACGCTACTTCAAAATGGCCAACCTTGCTCACAAAAATGATCCCAACTTTACCATGTAGCTACACATACAACACAATCAAGTTGCTTTGTTACAGATCCTCATTTCTCAGAGGTTTGCCGTTTCTTGTCTCTGTCAAACTACTTCACCTCCCTAACCATTGATCCTCCACTCTATGAGGATCAATGCTTGATTTCTGGAAGACCTGCCAAGAGGTCATTATGGATGGGGAGAAGGAACTGTCTGCCACAGTGCAGGGGAGAACAATCTTCATCACTCCATCCATCATCAATAGACATCTTCAGCTGGATGATGAAGAAGGTGAGGTGTTCTTCCCAAAGGAAGCTGTTAATCATTCCTTTGAGCAGATGGGGTATGAGGGAGATTTCTCTGTAAAGACCTTCAGGAAAGGGAAGGTCTCATCCCAATGGAGATTCCTGCTCCATGTGGTCATCCACGGCTTATCAAACAAGCATGGTGGATCGGACCAGATTCCTGAAGATCTCTCCTTCATAGTCCATGGAATGGTTCAAGGGGTCAAATTCAGGTACTCGCAGTTTGTTTATACAAATTTGCTTGCTAATTTAGACTCCTTAGAATATTACATGTTTCATAGATATGTCCAGTACATTCTTAACTATGAACTAGGCTCACAGTTAGGGAAACAGGTAACATTCTTAAATTGGGACAGATGAAGCCCGACATCTTTAAAATATTGAGAAAGTCCACTGTTGGATTCTCTAGGGTAGAAACAACCCTACTCCCAAAAATGTTAGAGCTCATTGCTCAAGGTGACAACCTAGCAGCACGAGCTAGTGTTGAACCCACACCTGCTACTTCCCAACCACCCACACAGCCTCAAATCTCCATCACCTACCAAAGAAAACACAAACGAACCCTTGCTCAAATTATTCAGTCAATGGAGGTCCCCATATACTCACCCATATAGGAAGAAGTGGACACTGGAGCTCCCATTTCTCTTAAGGAGCAGACCACTCCCATTTCTTCAAGAATTAGTGCTGAGGTTCCTCATGCTCAGCCTGATGAGCTCATTAGCCCTACTGCCTTAAGCCATCACTCTGAGTCTCAACACTCAAGTGATCAACCTTCAGGGGACAGTTACCATCCCCAGCCTATAGATCTCAACCAACCCATTCCCAACTTGACTTCTAGACTGATGAAGATATAGGTTTCAGTGAGTATATGAATCTCTCTTCTTTCCCTCTACTCAAAGGGAGATGAGTGCTACTGAGTCTCCTACATCTATCCCACATCAGTCACCTACACCTGAGGTGGACACTACTGAACCTGTTCAGGATGTCCATATGGAAGAGGCTCTCACTTCTGAAAGTGATTACATCATTAAGACCTCAACCATGGCAACTCAGCCCACTAACATCTCAACTGAGACTGCCAGTGAGCAGAGGAAATCCAGTAGCCAAGAACTTAGAATTGGTCATGAGAGAAAGGACTCTAGTCCATTCTTCTCCACCCCCAGTGATTCTTCTCATGAAGATGATGGGGATATAAGACTAAAAGTGGAAAAAACCATCTAAAACATGCACTTACCTAGTCTCAAAGGCCAGTCACCTTGAATCTCAGGTGACTACCTTACAAAACAAGATTAATGATCAGCAACTTGAGATTTCATATCTTAAGGAAAAACTAGCTGGGAGACCCTTAAGGAGAGCTCAACTAGGAGCACAAGAACCTGTGGATGTGATTGACCTATCCTTCAGCTCACCTATGCAAGTGGGTGATGCTACCAAAAAAGGGGAGAAAGTTATTACAGCCACAGAACCTGGGAGTTCCTCCAAGAGAATGGACATTGAGGACTCACCATCCTCACTTGCAACTATGCATTCTCAGCAACCTCCTGTAGTTCACATTGATGTGGACTACATAGACTCCTTCATACAGAGTCTATTTGAGGATGGGATACCAAGGGCTATGTCACCTTTATCATCCTTCAATCACATTATTGGGTGGAGGTATGACAACAACAGGAAGGCCCTGATTATCATAAGAGTTCAAGGACAACAAGAAGTCTTTAATTTTCATAACCTAGACTACAATGAAGGTCTGGATCTAGTCACATGCCACTTGTCAACCCAAGCCAATCAAGACAAGCTGACAGACTGGCTAAAAGAATCCAAGACAGGATCATTGCAGAGTTCAGTCTAAGAACAAGACTAAGGCAATCAAGCAATGTCATCGGTCAACTGGATGTTGAGGCAGACCCTAAGATTAGCTTCATAGGGGAAACCTTGACCCAAGGCCCAGTGACAGAACCTGAGAGCCCTGTCTCATCATCTCCAACTGCTGCAGAGATCCATATCCTTCTGAGACACCTGCTAGTGAAGGTGCTTCTCAACCTCTCTTTGGCTTGAGCTCAGATGCTGCAACGAGCAATGAAGGCCAAAGCTCTCTCCACCCTGAGTCACAAAGGTCTGAGAGTGACAAAGGGAAAAGAAAGATGAGGCAATCATAGATAAGGATGTGAGCTATGGCATGTCATAGTCACTAGTTAAAAGGCAATCTGCCTTTTGACTCTACAATTGATTTTGTGTGTGTCTAGTCAATTGTATCCAGCTGGCTTTCAAAGTATAGCTGGCTGTAGGATGTAGTATAAGTATCTCATGTTCTTGTATCTTTCGAATATGCTTTAGTAACACTTGTAATAGAACATAGAAAAGGCAATATACTGCATTCTTGAAAACCAAACACTTGTGTTCTTTGTGTTCTGTCTCATATATTACTTGTGTTCTTAGTGTCACCACTTGGTTAATCCAGTTTACTGTTTGATCTAAGTTTAGATTATCTCCTCTTTGTGTTGTTGTGTTGTAACTCTACACCTTCAACGATCCTGCAATAATGGATCAACCTTCTTCTTGATGCTGAGATGATTTGTACATGAACCAGAACTCTTGGTAGAAGAGTTGAAGTTGATGTATTCAGTCTTAACTACTTCAAACCCTGCAGAGATAAAGATTTTTTCTGCTTAGAGTCAAAAATGGCCTTGATCTCTTGAGCCTTCTTAGCTTTTCTCTTGCTCTTTCTGATCAAGTTCTTCCTCATAGACTTTGTCATCATAGGCTACTTGCTCTCCTCAGAAGGGTAGTGACCCTTCTTAGAATCCTCCTCTTCACTCTTCTCAGAGGAATTCTTCACTATCACTTCTTCATCCTCTTCACTCAATGGGTCTATGAGAGGAAACTCATCTTCACAACTTCCTTACCTAGGCGATCTTACAGACAAGATTGTGCGTGGAGGATGTTGATACATATATGTACCTAGATCCTGATCTGAATGTAATATGTCTAACACTTATGTAACTATTGGGTACTTAATGAAATACAAAATGTTTGGTTATGTTTACTATGTTTAATATTTCATTAATGAGTTGTTTAACACATATTGACTTAATTATATAGGTTTGTGATTGTTTGAAATGTTATACATAATGTTAGAATATTGAATACACTCAAACTTGGTGAAGTGAAATTCTCATGCGTCCAACTGGACCATGCGCCCAAACAGTGGTCATGTGTCCGAACGGCCATGCGACTGAGTGTCCATGTGCCTAAATAGTCCATACGCCTGAACAACTTCATGCGTCTGACTCAGTCGCATGACTGAACACTCAGTAGTGCGATTGGATCAACCGCATGGCTCAATCGCACGAATGAACCATGCTAATGGTTCATCGCCCGAATGAGCAATCCTAACCTATAAATACCACCTAATTCATGGAAAAACGTAAGCATTGAATCCACTTCGACTCCATATGTACCCTAGCCATCCAAAACCCTCCAACTTCGTACTCCAAGTTCATAGAATGCTATAGATCGATTCTCAATCGATTCTTGACGTTAGATTCAAGTCCTTATTGTGTCTAAGTGCGTTTTCACTAATTGGATCGCCAATCAAATAGGATTCCGCACTATTTGGTTTGGTTTAACACGTTAATCAGTTGGTGTTTGGTCAAATACCCCTGATCCTAACAAGTGGTATCAGAGCTAGAGGCTCTTGATTACGTGTTGATTCAATTGTTTGATACAAGATTGTGTTTTTGCATCACAAACGCAATCTTTTTGAGTCTAACGAAGTCTTGGATGGTTCCTAATGGAAAAGTGTAGTTTTTCCGGCATACGCCTATTAGGGTTTGATAAAATTCGTGTTTTTACAGCCAAAACAAGTTTAACCTACGAATTATCAAACTTCAGCAGGTTCATTCGCACGATTGTCTCAATCACACGACTGAGTTCATACGTATCCTTCAACTGCACGATTGAACTCATTCGTACACACATTCGTACGACTGAGATCTTCATTCGGACCGCTCAACCGTATTAGTTTATTCGGACGACTGACTCATCCCCATTAGCTTAGCCGCACGATTAACCTATTCGCACTTGTTAAATCGCCCGAATAAGCCCAATCGCATACCTTCATTCGCAGCTTGTTAAATGTAAAGTGAAGTGTAATGGAGGATCAGTTTTCAGCATACACAGCAAGTAGAGATACATGTATTCAGAATCTACTGCTGTTGGAGAACGAAGTGGGGATTCACAATAAGCCCCCAAAACTTATTACCTTAGATGACTGCCCACAATGGAAGCAATGTTTTGAAATATACTTAAATGGAGTGGATACAAATTTATGGGAGGCTATAGGGTCGGGGTACAGCATGCCAGTTGGAGCTGATGGAGTAAAACTTACTCTAAGTGGCATGTCGGATGCACAAAAGGTAAAACACAACGCTGAGAAGAAAGTTTACGCCTTGCTTACTCAGTCTATTCCGAAGGATATTTTCCATCAGTATTTAGAGTATACTCAAGCCAAGAAACTTTGGGATGCGTTGGAGAAGTGGTATGACGGGAATGCCTCTCTGAAGGCTATCAAGGCAAAAGCATTGAAGAAGGAGTTTGACAATTTCTCTTCAATGGAAAAGAAGGCCTTGATGATATGATCGGTAGATTCTACTACTTGATGAGTGAGATGCACACTCATGGAGTGGTTACTTTGATGGAAGATATGGTATCCAACTTTGCTCATGGATTACCAAAAAAATGGGGTTCGTTTGTTTCAAATCTCAGAAAGAATGGAATGCTCTCGAAGTTAGACATAAATGACTTCAAAGGTTACATGCTTCAACTGCGGTGAGAAGGGACACATCAAGAGAGAGTGTATAAAACCAAAGAAGACAGAAAATGGAAATCCCTTCTCGTCATTTAACCGTCAAGACAAGTCCACTGCTAGTAACGCTAACTTATCAAGTAAGGATCCAAAAGCCTTAACTGCTAACGAAGATGAAGGACACGACTGGAGCTTTCGGTTCGTCTCACCAGGAGAGTCAAATATAGCTAGTGTGGAGGATATTGATGACGATTCTGCAAGTGAAGGAGACATAGCAGTAGAGATCGCAATGTCAAATTCTAAAGATACTACAAATGTGGTCAACTACCTGCCTGAAGAAGAAAAATCTGCAAATGCATCATCATCTGAATCATGGCTGCCAGAGACAACCAGCCAGTACTCATGGCTGATTCTTCTTCTACATCCCAGGTAAGTACTACTGACCAACTGTTTAGTAATCATGCTTGCTTAGAATGTAATAAATTTAGAGAAAGTATAGATTCAAAATTTTCTAGGTTATTATATCATAATGATAGCCTAGTAAAGGACCTAGAACTATGTACAGAAGCTAATAGAGTATTGAAACAAAACGAGCACAGTTACAAGGAAAAGATAGACCTACTAAATAAACAGCTTAGGGAAACTGAGGTAGTTGCCTTTAACCAAGCAAATGAAAATAGGTACTATCTGAACTCTCTTGAGGACACTAAGAAGCAAAAAGCAGTTTTAGAAGTAGAAGTTAATTCATTAAAACAAAAACTGCATAGTTGGACAAGCTTATCACACATTGTCCAACACTTAGTAAGAGAGAGAAATAATGGGGAGGGACTAGGATACAAAGTGGTTCCACCACCATCTGAGACCTTGATGAACACCAAATGTAAACCAATTAACAATAAACCCATTAAGGATCGCGTGGCGTCTACTCCTCTAGTGAGTGATCCAGATTCATTAAGTAAATCAATTGGATCAGACACTAAACAAAAGGAGGCCAGTTCAAAGGCAATAGGAATAATGCCTTGTGTTAATCTGGAACAAGAATTTGAAAAGATTAGATTTAAGTCAGGGTCAAACAAAGTCAAACAAGAACCTAAAAAGACTATAAAACCTAATCAATCACATGCATCATGTCAAAGTCCATTAAACAAGAGATCAAAGATGAAAAACTAGGTAAAGCAATTAAGTTTGTAAAACCAACTCGTACATCAAACAAAGAAGTGTCCAAATCCAAACATAATAAGATCAACTGTGTGCATCTGCATCTCCACCAAAAAATAGAAACCATCAAGTTAAAAGCAGATCCTGCTATAATTGTGGAGAGTATGGTCACATAGCATCTCACTGTCCATATTATCAGACACCAAAGAAGAAAGTTGAACTTTCTACATCTACATCAAGATCTTTTAAAAGGAACTCAATGACACCTTCCAAAAGAGATTGTGAACCCAAAGTTCAATCCATCAGCCAGTCGTCTGTTTATCACCAACATGCCTTACACAAATCTGGTTTATGGATAGAAAAAACCTCCTCAGTGCCTGAAAATAAGAACACATAGAATTTTAATCAGTCCTTAACCTCAAAGGGTCAGTGGGTTGAGTTTGTGATATGTGATGCCTCAGGGAAACCCAAGCCGGTTAAGGCTTGGGTTCCTGACATGAACTAATGTTTTCATTGACTGTGCAGGGTGTTTGCTACAGTTCTGAGACTAACACGTGGATAGTTGATAGCGGAGCATCCAAGCACATGACAGGGAACAAAGCTCTCTTATCAAATATCAGACAAATAAAGGAGGGCATGTTTTATTTGCTGGAAACAAAGGCAGGTACATCACAATCCAAGGAGAAGTGGGAAATGAGAAAGTTAAGTTTGATAAGGTAAACTATGTCCAACAATTACAAAATAACTTACTTTCTGTTTCTCAAATCTGTGATAAAGGATTCAAGGTAGTATTTGACAACAAGAAGTGTTACGTTCTAAAGAAGCACTACGTGATTCTGGAGGATCAGATCCTAATGTTAACTTCTAGATATAATGATCTTTATGTTTTGGATCTCCCAAAGGCATACACAACAGATAGTGAAGTCCAATTTTTCCTGTCCAAAGCTACTAAGAAGGAATCCATCTCCTGGCATAGGAGAATGGGACACATAAATCCGAGGATAATGAATCACTTGATCCAGAATGATCTTGTGAGAGGAGTAAATGTCAACAACTTTCAACTCCCAGATTTTTGTGTTGCGTGCAAAAAGGGCAAACAGACGAAGAAATCTCATAAGAAAAGAAAGTTCATTCTATAGAACTTCCACTTGAGCTTCTTCACATGGATCTGTTTGGTCCAGTCAGTACCAGAAGCATCGCAGGCGACTTGTACTGCTATGTAGTTACCGATGACTACTCAAGGTTCTCTTGGGTAATGTTTCTGAAATCCAAATCAGAAACAATTGAATCCTTCAAGGAATTGGTAACTACTTTGGAATCCTTATACAAGCTGAAGGTAAGGCAGGTACGCTCAGACAACGGAACCGAGTTCAAGAATCAGAGGATGGAGGACTATTGCAAGGAAAAGGGAATTGTTCATCAATTCACCTCGGCTTATACTCCTCAGATGAACGGTGTTGCTGAACGGAGGAACCGCAGCTTGATAGAGATGGCACGGACAATGCTTGCAGACTTGAAACTGCGTATACGATTTTGGAATGAAGCAGTGGCAAATGCATGTTATACTGTAATCGAGTTCTGATAGTAAAACGCCATGGAAAAACATGCTACGAGTTATTACAGCGATGTAAACCTAACTTGGAATATCTCGAGCCGTTTGGCGCTCCGTGCACCCTACTGAAAAAGACTCAAGAGGGAAATTCAGTGACAAGGTTGATGGAGGGATCTTCTTAGGATACAACATACCGAACAAGATAGTTCACAATAACTCAACAGGTCAAGTAGAGGTGTGGTGTAATGTTGATGTTCAGAGATATATCACACCACCTGTTGGAAAAGGGCCTGCTTACTTCTTCGACTATGATGGATTCTTCAAGTCCTTCAACATACCTCTTTCTTCTTCAGAAGACGAGTTGGCAAACAAGATGATGTACAATGTCTTGAACACACCGTCGCAAGATTCAACAAGTCATGATCCTACCAACTCAGGGGAGCAGTTGATGTGAGTGATTCTTCCTCCGATGAACAAAATGAAGAAAATGATCAGATCAACCAGGATATACACGTTTCAACTAACATAACTTCCCACGCATCAGCTAGTGATGCTTGTGAACCTTCAGAACCATAGACTCCTATTGCCTCAGATCTAGAACCAAATGTTCATACTCTTGACTCTGAGGTGGTTGTTCTGACAACTCCTGGATCACGTCTAAATGTCTATCATCCATTGGATAATATTATAGTAGATGTGAGATCAGGGTTCAGACTAGAAATCAGCTGTATTCATCTGATTATGCCTCTGTGATGGAAAAAGATTTCTTCATGACGGTACTACCGCTGCTTTGTGTCTCAGATTGAGCCAAAGTATGTTAGTGAAGCACTAAATGATAAGGCTTGGGTTAATGCCATGCAGGAAGAACTTCTTCCGTTTAAGAAGTTAGATGTATGGACACTAGTGGATAGACCTAAAGGTGCTAAAGGCATTGGTACCAAATGGGTTTTGAAATGTAAGAAAGATGATCAGGGAGTGATCATCAGAAACAAGGCTCGGCTTGTTGTTCAGGGTTTTAGACAAGTTGAAGGTATCGACTACAATGAAGTATTTGCACCTGTGGCAAGGATGGAAGCCATCTGCATCTTCCTTGCCTATGCATCTTATATGAAAATCAAAGTCTATCAGCTAGATGTTAAGAGTGCATTCCTTCATGGTGAAATCAGAGAAACAGTGTATGTTAGTCAACCTGAGGATTTGAAGATCCATATCATCGGGATAGAGTTTACAAACTCGACAAGGCTCTATACGGACTTCATCAAGCTCCACGGGCTTGGTATGAGAAACTCTCTACTCACCTTGTGAAACACGAATTTCGTAGGGGAGTCATTGACTGCACACTGTTTATCAAAGAAAAAGATGGAGACTTACTGCTAGTACAGATCTATGTAGATGACATAATATTCGGTTCAATAATGAAGATTATGCAAAGAATTTGAAGCAGTAATGAAGGCTGAGTTTGAGATGAGTGCCATATGGGAGATGAAGTTCTTTCTCGGGTTACAAGTAGATCAGACACCAAATGGAATCTTCTTACATCAGACCAAGTATGTAAGAGATATTCTCAGTTGGTTTGACATGGAGAATGCTTCCATAGCTCGCACTCCACTGGCTAAAAACCATGATGTAGCACTCGATGAGAACGGTGATCTGGTAGATGCCACTATGTACTGAGAGATGATTGGATCTCTCATGTCTCACTGTCTCCAGACCAGATATCATGTATGCGACATGTTTATGCTTGCGATATTAGGCAAAGCCTAAGGTGAATCATCTAATTGGGGTCAAAAGGATATTACGTTATCTAAAGGGCACACCCACACTTGGATTGTGGTACCCTCATGATGATGACTTTGAACTTACAGCGTATAGTGACTCGGATTACAGCGGCTACAAGATGAACTACAAGTCTACATTAGTAGGGTGTCAGTTCTTTGGGAGAAGATGGTAACCTAGCAGTGTAAGAAGCAGACCTCGGTTGCCTTGTCCACCCGTGAAGCAGCTTACGTTGCTGCTGCAAGCTGCTGTTCCCAAATCATATGGATTCAACAGCAAATGTGGATTACGGTTTGCATTTCACTTCTAGTCCTATATTTGTTGATAACTCTACTGCGATTGCAGTCACTAAGAACCCGGTCCAACATCCCAAGACCAACACATCGGATCAAATATCAATTCATATGTGACTGTTTTGAAAAGAACTTAATGGATGTGATAAAAAATAACACTGATTTTCACGCGCAGACCTCTATACAAAGACTTTTGATAAACAACTTTTTCTATATCTGTTAGAGATCAATGGTGTTAAAAAGAAGAGTGAGGTCATTCCTGAAGATGACCATGTATAGTCCGATGCGTTGTGTCTAGTGTCTTTTAAAATTTCTTAAATTGTAGTATTTTTTAAGTTTAATTTTCTTCTTTTGTTTAATGTTAGTTCGTTAATTACACTTAGTGTCGGTTCTTGCTCATTAAAATTCTAAAATGCAAATCCTTAGAGGTTTTAGTATTTTAGGGGGAGAATAGCACTAGAAAAAAAAACGAGGGAAAAGGAGAGGCAAGCCGATAATAAATAAGATCGTACGTGTGATACCGATTTAACGTGTGGAATATGATAGTACACAAGTACAAACCATTTGGGACTTTAGAAATCCAAATTGAATAATATGCAAAGTTCAAGTATAAGTCTGGTAGTCTAAGCAATATAAAAGGAAATATGATAGTTAAGCTAGCTACTACTAAGGTAACACAAAGAAAGTAGACCTAGAGGTTGCTAGACCACAGCTGATATGTTGGTAGATCAAACACAATAGATGACTAGACCGGTTGGTGATCTCAAGATTAAACTAAAATGTTTGACAAGATGTGGGAAACACCTTATCCCTGGTTAACACAATCAACAGGATTCCAATAAGGGGTGACGGGTAAAATAAACGCCACAAAAGTGTGCGTAAGATCAAAGCATGAGCAAAAGTACATAAAAAATGAAAATACAATCAAGCTGATAACCTAGGTTGTTGGTGAGATTTGTGCTAAAAGGAAAAAATTGCTCAAACAAGAAGATAGATTATGTGCCTCTCTGCTGTGCGGTGGCACTGAACTGAGGATAAGCATAACCTATATATTCTAGAACTCATTGTTGTTTGCTGCCTCTCTGCTGTGCGATGGCACTGACCTGAGGACTGGCTTCTCTTTGAAAATTCTATGAATAGTCACTTCTTGAACACTACCCTAAGACCGCTCAAAATCTCCTGAGGAATGTTGACTACCATATGAGTGTGGGATCCACAAATGCTTGTTGAAATAAACAAACCTTAAAACGATCACCAAACTGTGTTGAAAGTCTATGTATGGATTTAAGAGGACATGTATACTCACAATCACTGTGGCTACAATTCTAGAAAGTTCAAATCAGTGTGGGGACCTAATAGTACTAGTATGATTTCCTAAATTTGCTAAATGACTCCACATGAAAAACAAGAAAGAGCATCAAAGCTATTTTTTTAATAACTTGTCCTGAATGATTTGAATATCCTGTATGACTCCAACTTAAATTGATCCATGTATAGCTTAAATGATTGTGGTTATTCTCTCAGAATACTTATTCCTAGAACTACATCTTGGGAATTAACACTCATAAAACCACAAAAACATGTCTTAATTTTTAAATTTTCTGTATTATTTCATTTATTTCTGTACTAAGTTTGTCATATTCAGTATGTGTAGTATCAAACTATGTCATAGAAGTTGATAAGGGACCTTATCATCGAGAAGGTCACGTCTGAGGTGACCACACGTGCTTTCAAGTAAATGGGTCACGTCTGAGGTGACAAAAAAATTTATAATGATCATGTTTGAGGTGATCTAAAGGTTTTAAGTCTAAAATGATCATGTCTGAGATGATCAAATGTTCATGATGTTAAATTAATAGGTTAAAACGGTTTAAAAGTGAAATGGTCATCAAGTAAGGAAAATGTCAAGTGTATGACCCATTCGCACGAATGGACCTTGAGTATGGACCAATCATGCGAATGGACCATACTCATGCATTAAACAGCTGAATGGAAATGAGTATGGACCATTCAACCCAATGACTTATACAAATGAGCCATTCGGCCGATTAAGAGTGGGCGAATGAACAAGTCGCGCGATTGACCTCCAGTCGGACGACTGAAGGCAAGTAACTGATCTAATCGCACGACTGAAGTCCATTCGCCCGAATGAAATGAGCGAATGAGTCTAGTTGTACGATTGAATCCAACTTTAGTATAAATAGAGGGGGAGTCGGTCGCAGAGACTCATCACTCCCAAATTAACCCTAATTCGCACTACTGTCGTTACTCTGCCAAATTTTCATTAGATCTTTCTATACCACTAATTCTTGTGCACTGATGATTGCCTCTAACTATATAGGTACAATGCGGTTCAATCCAACCATCTCTCATTCAATTTGACTACAAAATCAACAAGTTCGATCCAAACCAAGAACCGAGATGTGTTTGACAAAATAATCCAGTTAATTCAAGCAATCAACTGAAATTAATGCTATTATGTGCTAAGTGTAATGATTGTGAAAGGATCGAGACTTAGTTTGATCAATTAGATTAAGATTTACAGGGGAATAGAACAAGAATTAGACGAAATTTAAGCAAGAATAATATGAATATTCAATCAAACAGTGACGGTTATAGAGAGAGAAAGTTTTCTGCAAAGAGAATGTTTTCATTCACGCATACGCTTCCACTTTCAAAAAATTAGGTCAACATTCCTTTTATAAAGGAATGTGACATCAGCTGACGTCACTTGATAGTGACAGCTAACTGATTTATACAAACAACTGAAAGTAAACTAAACTACTGAAGTTATAACATCTAAAGTATAAGAACTTCAAATGTTTTACATAAAATAAAACTACTGATTACAAACTACTAAAAAGTAAACCATCACAACTACTGAAAAGAACTACTTCAGCTCTTGTGACAACTTCTGAGAACTTGGTCTTCAGACTTTGTCTCCAGCAGTTGTATTCAGACTTTGTCTTCAGACTTTATCTTCAGACTTTGTCTTCAGCAGTTGTCTTCAGACTTTGATAGGATCAAATGAATCAATTTGTGATGATTTTTGAACACAATTCAAAGAAATTCACACAAAGTAATCAAATCAAAACAAGATATCAACAAGATTCACGTTTTCATTAATATCAAGCTAAGAAATTCACAAGTATGAAAGCAGGTTTGAATCTCTCTCTATCTACCTGCAAAACTAAGCTATTTATACTGAAACCAAAAAGTAAAGGAACTAACAAATTACACAAATAGTTCCTATAGTATTACAAAATGTTTAAAGACAAATAAAGACAACATGTTAATCTTTCTTCAAAATCTTCAAGCTTTGTCTGCTACCTTTATCTTCATTTCTATCTTCAACTTTTGTCTTCATCATTCAAAGTAATCTTTTGATTCTTCTTTGACTTTAAACATTGGCTTCTGTTGGTACATCTCTAAATCATTCAAAGCTTTTGATATTGCAGACTTGAATTTACTTGCAAGAATGCCTTGTTTGGGTTTAGCTTAATTTGTTTTAATTTCCATCTTGTCCATTCTCTCCAACGTGTCTTTTGAAAGACATGAAATATCAATGTTAGCATATAACTCAATAGGTTTGTTACTTTCCTTTGAGTACACTTCTAATACTCCTTTCCTTGATATTCTCATGAATTCAATATCTTTAATATCTTTCTTGACAATGTTGGCATAAGCAAGAGCCTTTCTCAGAGATATTCTTTCCATGGTAGCATTCATCACATTAATAATGGAATTGAAATATTTCTTATCTTGCTTTGCTATTTGAGTTGATACTTTCTCAAATTTTTGTACAAGCAAAAATGAGATATAGCTCGGATATAAGAGTTTTAGTTCAAAAACTCAAATAAAGTAATCATGTCCTCATCCTATCTTTCTAGATTTCAAACCAACTTTAGCTCAAATGTCTCAGTGTTATAAAACCATCTGAGAATTGGCTTTGAATTTTGATTACCATCTATCACTTTCAGACCAAGAGTTGTAACTTTCTCATAATATTTGTCACAAAATTCAATAATAGAATGTTCCTCCTCTGAATGTATTCTGTTGAGCTTTTTGTTTTTCTTCAGAGTAGCAAAGTACTCTTTATCTTCTTGATCACATCTCGTACTAAGAAAATTACTTGATCTATCTAATCCTCTTCTTAGTAATTCTACAAACATCTTGCCATGTTTTGAATCAGAAGGATTGATCAGAGGTAATCTATTCAGCTCTTTTAAATCTTGCATTGGAAGTTTTATGATACCAGAGTAAAAGTGATATACATCACACACAACATTTACTCTCTTTATAAAAAATGCATCGAATACTTCATCATACTTCCATGCAATAATCTTTACTTGGTTGGTAAAATCTAGAGCAATCATAGCATTCAGCAGTTCAGCAACTGATTGTCCTTTTTGCAGTATGTTTCTTACCAAATCTCCAATTGTTCTTGAATTATCAAGAATATGCCTTTGTTCAGTAGATGCTTTGTAACTTTGTCTTTCTGGATGAGCAAACATTTCAATCAACTCTTTTCTGTGAGCATGTGCATCATCAAATCTTGACATTTGTTTGATCTCCTGAGGTTTTAACATTCTTGTTCTCTTGTTATTTCAAGATACTGAGGATTATCTCTATCAAGTACTATCATTTTCTTCATTTGTTTCTCAATCTCTTGAAACTTCTGACAAGATTCCTCAGAGATATAGATTGTAATCTCTTTAGCTCCTCCACGGGTAGTTTCTAGATTGCAACCATGATCTTAGAGCTGGAATACTCATATCATCTCGATCAGTATTGTGCAATTCAGAACTAGATAGTTCTTCTACATTTATTACTTCTTTTGCTCTTGTCCATTCACCATGCTCAACAACAATTTCATTTGGATCTATTGAAGCAACTGACTCTGCATAGATACATTTCTCATATTCATCGTTAATCTAAGAAACAGTCAGTCCGTCCAAATATACTCGATTATATTTCATCTTCACAAGATAATTGTATCTTTCTTCAAAGTATTGTGGTACTTCATCTTGTTCTTGAGTATGTTCTTGTGAAGAGAAGTGTGATACAAATTGAGCTTCATCAATATCTTCATTATCAAGAACTTCATCATACCAATCATCATTGTATGTTTCCTCAATATCTTCTAAAGCCTCAATCTATTTTTGAACATTTTGTTCTTCGATAGATTCTTCAGTTCTTTGAAGCTTAGAAGAAGATTCAGTTTGAATTGCCTTTTATCTGCTCATGATTTTCATCAACATGTATCTCGGTACTTATCACATGTACTGGTGAGATAGGCTTCTTAGCTTCTTTTTCTTTTAGCAATTTAGCTTTATTATTTTCATTTTCTTCAGTCAATTTCTTGAATTTCTCTTCAATAATATCATAATCTTTGATCATAACATCAAAGTTCTTGATTACATCTTTTTATCTTTGGCAAACTTTACAATCTTTTCATCTTTTAAGGAATTTTCTTCGGACAACTTTAAATTTTCTTTTTTAAGCTTTTGAATTTCTTTTGTAAGAGATATGTTTATCTCTTTTATTCTTTCATTCTCCACTTTCAACTCTTCAATCTCTTTCTCTTTGCTCAAATTTTCTTCTTTCAATCTGTCAATCTCATCAATGTCAACTATTTCCTCTGTTTGTATAGACACATTGTGTGACATATTAAGAGGAATTTCTTCTACTCCTTCATTTGCATCAAATTCAAATACTGGATTGAATAAAATATCATTCATAAAGTCAGAATCAAATGTTTGATTTTGAGAATCCATTTCTTGTACAGCTTCCTCATGAATGACATCAACATTTTCTTCATTCATAGGATGTGGTTCATCTCAGTATCTTCTGCATTTCTTTCTTCAAATTCTTCTCAGTGGCATCATCATTTACATCATCATCATCATTGAGATCACTTTCTTCACTTGATGAGCTGTCAGAAACATCATCCTCACTTTCTTCATCATCTTCTACATCCTCAATTAGATCATTTGGATCTATTGGTTCTTCTTCAGTTAGATGAAAGTGTGGCTGATTATTATCAACTACATCCATTGATACATTAATCAAATACTGGAATGTTTTGAGCACCAGTGATCATTGCCAGTCTTTTGTAAACATCCTCTGACATGTGCTCTAAGTGTAACTTTCCACTGATAACATCTTCAGCATACAAATCTGGATTTGCTTCATTAATGAGAAGTTGGATGAATCTTGGGTACATCAAGTATTTATGCCTCACTCTTTTTTCAAGATTGAAAATGAAACCATTCATTATCCACTTAGACATATTGAATCTTCTGTTTGTAGATAATGCAATAATAGGAGATGCAATGTCTACAGGGAATGAATCCCAACCAGCACTTCTTTTAGACATGCAATGTTGAAAGATATAGCATAAAAACTTCCAATGCTTAAACACTCTAGCTCTGAAAATTTGCTTTTTGGGAAAATGATCTGGATGACCCATTTGTAGAAAAACCTCTCTACATTCATTGAAAGAATATTCTAATAAGTCTTCAGGATCATTGTCACCAAGTCTTAGAGCTATTCTGATTGCTTCTTCAGATACTTCAAGCATTCTTTATGTTGTAATAAAAGCTCTTAACACTTTGTTTCCCTCATCATCTCTTTCAATCTGAGCAGTTCTCCAGAATCTCTTAATCATTCTTCCATTGATCATTGGTCTTGCACACATAGCATATACATACTTTGTTTAGAGCAGAAATCTAACAATTTCTTCATATCCAATGGCTTCTCTGTTTTCATCATTTAAGAAAGCAGCCACATTATGGTTCGGCTCAAATTTTAATTCTGCCATCTGCAAAACACAACGAAGTATTATGAGAACATTGAATATTGATTAATGAAATTTATTTCTACATATGACTTTTGATTTTGACTTTTGAATTTGACCTTTTTATTTTTACTTTTGAATTGAATATTGAATATTTTTACTTTTGATTTTTACTTTTTTTTAAATTAACTTTTATTATTATTATTATTATTTTTAAATGTTTAAATTTTATTTTATTTTATTTTATTTTTTTATTTAAAAATATGACTATCTGTTCATCTTCTTCGTCTTCGACTATGAAAATCCAACTGAGTTAATCATCATCAAATCATTTTCACTTTTAGATTAAAACTAATACATCAACAAACTCGCAAACATATTCTTACCAATAATCCAGTGTCAATTTTAGATATGATTCACATTTGATTAGTGAAATTTGAATTATATAGGGTTTGAACGCCCAAATAGCATTCAAACGCCTATATCAATGCACTGATTTAATTGAAAATTTTGAGATTTGAATCACAAACTTACATTTATATATCCAAATACTATCTATAATCAACAGGATTTGATATGATTTCTAATGAAATGAGGATATGATGATAATCAACAGTCGCAAATTCAGGGGTTTTTGGTCTGAGAAATTTTGAGTGTGAATGAGAAATACACATAAGTGTTCAATTTATATAAGTGAAATTTTAGGCGTATGAGCCCTATTTAGGCGTATGAGCCCTGTTTAGGCGTATGAAACCCTAAAATTCACTTATTTTGTTAGACGCATGAGCACTGTGTGCGGTTTAACTCAGACACATGGGAATTGTTCAGACGCATAAGCACTGTTTAGGCGCTTTTGCACTGTTCAGTCGCATGGACTTTGTGAAACGTCTAACACTTGAAATTTTGAAACTATGTAGACGCATGAGACATATCAAACGTCTAACACTTAGACACAAACTCATTCACTATTTAGACGCATGGGATTATCTCAAACGACCAAACTTGTAATTTTTTTATAGATTTTTTATAGATGTATTACAACTGTTTAGACGCATGAGAATGAATCAAACGTCCAAACATTTGAATAATTCCTGAAAATTTTATCGTGCTCCTACTGAGGTGCATGTGCACTGTTTAGGCGCATGAGTTGATTTTCATGATTTAAACACTTGTGAATTCCAATTTCTTCACTTGCACACGTTTTACCATTTAATTCCCCAAATTTTGAACTATTGCATTTTGCACTTTCAATTCACAAAAAAATTATTTTCTATTTATTTTTAAATTCAATTTTATTTTTTAAATTTTATTTTGTCCCATCATTTTAGTCTCAACAGAAAAAAATATCATCTGATTTTCAACTTATGAAGCATTTTTATTTGCAACAATTATGTAGGTTCATATATGTTTCAAAAAAATACATTTTCAATTTACACAAATACTTTGAACATATAGCATGATCCTTTCAAGTCAACATTTTAAATTTTGATTTTGATTATGATTATTTTCTTAGAACAACTCTTTCATTTATTAACCCAAGAACATGCATAAAAGCAAGATGAAAATAGAAACAAAAGCTAATATAAACAAAGAATTAATGTCCGCAATGAGATCATATTAATAAGGATCAGCACATAAAATAAAATAAATGTGGAGAGTCACACAATGAATAAATCTTGATCAAATGTGTTCCAGGTCAGTGATATCACAGCAAAGGAGACACAGGATCTAAGAACAGACAATGAGTGTTTTTGAAAAATTTATCAACTCACTTATTTTTCAATTCTTGGATTGATTAACGTAGATTTAGGGATGACATTATGTAAAACATACAGAGACTAAGAGAGCTCAACCATCATCATGATATGCAAGAAAGAACACATACTCAACTTATTACCTGAAACATGTATATCACCGGAGTTCATGTTACTTAGATTAATAGAGAATGATCATGGATAACCATTTGATCAGCTCTGACTATTCATTTGAATAGATTGTGCACATTGGCATCTTTTTGCAACAACAAGAGAATCCAGGTCTGTAATCACTTACAACAAAGGATATCTTAGCACTTCAGGTCTATGATGACTCAAAACAGAGAAGTTAAATGATGCTTTGTAACTGATCTCATGACTTGACATAGTGTCAACAGGTGTGAGAGGTGTAACTTAACAAACATTCAATCTGAAAAGCTAAAACAACTCAAAAGTACTCAGATGAATACACACAAGCATGTATGTTTAGTTTGATCACAAGAATTTACCTTTTCAGCATAATAGTCACACGTTGTCTACACATCATATCCCATCATGTCTAGACTTTATTAATGAGTGAAGTATGCAACTGATCTCACTAATGTACTATCATTTCTCACATGTTGCAAAACATAATTCTTTCTAAAAGACTCTATTTTTGTATGTTTGTATATATTTTTTATGTGATTTTACTATGGAAAATAAGAATCACGCACACACAAAAAAATAAACAGGCAAATAACAATGAGAGCATCACTTATATGATCTCTTGATTTAAGAAGTTCACATATGATTTATAAGACCAATTGATTCTACTAAATACTCAAACCAGCCTGGTAAGAAAGCTTTAGTAAACAGATCTGCCAATTATTTTTCTGTTGCAATTTGAATCAATATGATTAATCCTTTTTCAGAGTTATCTCTAAGAAAATGATATCGAATTTCAATATGTTTTGTTTTTGAGTGTTGAACAGGATTAGCTGTTATGAACATAGCAGCTGTGTTATCAATGTAAATTGGTGTTTTAAGAAAGTTGAACCCATAATCCTGTAATTGATTTTGCAACCAAAGGATTTGAGAACATCCTGCGGATGCAGCAATGTACTCAGCTTCTGCAGTTGAAACAGAGACATTTGTTTGTTTCTTACATTGCCACGAGACTAATCGGGGATCGAGAAATTGACACCCACCCGAAGTAGATTTTCTATCTTGACAGCATCCACCATAATCACTATCTGTATATCCATATAGTTCAAAGTTACCCTCGTAAGGATACCAAAGCTCTAAGGCTGGTTTACCTTTGAGATACCTGAATATCCTTTTGACAACAATTAAGTGAGATTCTTTCGAGTCTTATTGATACCTGGCACATACACAAACAGCATACATAATGCCCGGCCTAGATGCAGTAAAATATATCAAAGAACCAATCATTGATCTGTATAACGTTTGGTCAATAGATTTTCCTTTTGGATCAGGTTCAATCTTGGTGTTAAAATCTGCTAGAGTTCGTATGGACTGACAGTCTTGCAACTTAAATTTCTTTAAGAGCTTGTCAACAAACTTTTCTTGATTGATGAAGATTCCATCTGTAGTTTGCTTGACTTGAAGTCTAAGGAAGAAATTAATCTCTCCCATAGAACTCATTTGGAAACGAGATTTCATGATTTCTTCAAATTCATTGCACAATTTTGGACAGGTAGAACCAAATATGATGTCATCAACGTACACTTGTACATATAAAAGATCATTAGTATCCTTCTTTATGAATAAAGTTGGATCAATTTTCCCTCGTGTGTATCCATGTTGGATTAAGTGCTGTGATAACGCCTCATACCAAATTCTAGGAGCTTGATAAAGTCCATATAAAGCTTTACTCAGCTTATATACTCGATGTGGAAATTGTGCATCCTCAAAGCCCGGAGGTTGCTTCACAAACACATCGTCAGTGATAGGACCATATAAGAATGAACCCTTTACATCCATTTGATACACGTTAAATTTCATGAATGAAGCATATGCGAGAAAAACTCGAATGGATTCAAGTCTTGCATCTGGTGCAAACACCTCATCATAATCTATCCCTTCTTCCTGTGTGTATCCTTGTGCAACAAGTCTTGCTTTGTTTCTTATTACTATACCACGATCATCAGTTTTATTTCTAAACAACCATCTTGTGCCTATAGCATTTTCTCCTTGAGGAAAATCCATTAAATTCTACACTTCTTGTTTGCGAAATTGAAGTAATTCTTCTTGCATAGCTTCTATCCAACCATTGTCCTTTAATGCTTCGGTAACATTTTTAGGAACAATTTGAGAAAGAAAACACGAGTATAAGCATACGTTTGCTTGTTTTGATTTACTCCTTGTTGTTCTCTCATTCAATGAACCAATAATCTAAGAAATTGGATAATTCTTGAGAATACGAGATGTAGGAATCTCATCACATTGAACATTAACATCCAGATTTGTTTGATTCAAGTTGGAAAACTCATGTATCAAAGTAGAAGAATGTGGATTGAAGTTTGGTACTTGAGTCGGTGAATTGACAAAGTAATCAAAGTTACCTGTATCAACTACATCACGAGAGATGGATGATGTTCCAGACTCAGGTATCACAAACTCATTACCATCATTAGGAAATGGTTGTGATTCTTCCTGATCAATTGAGACTGAATGATCTGAAACTGTAATTTCATGGTTTTGTATTATTGAATCCTTGACAAATGATAAAAATAGGTAGTCTGAGCTTGAATCATCTGGGTCATCAGAATCTGAATCCTCACTGAAAGATCCAAGATCTCCTCTTGAGTTCGTATTACCTGTAGAATCAAGACAATTTGGTTCATCAAACAAGTTAGATTGAAAAGAGTTTGATAATGAATCTAAGTCAAAAATACCATGCATGACCATTTGAAACTGATGGAAAAGAATTTTCCAGAAATTTAACATGAATGTTTCAAGGATTACATTAGACCTAGAGTTGTAAACTCAATAGGCTTTTGAAACAGATGAATATCCAACGAAAAATCCATTATTAGATTTTGCTTCAAATTTTCCTAATTGATCACTTGAATTAAGAATCATAACAGGACAACCAAATGATTTTAAAAAGTTTATGTTCGGTTTTCTCCCAAACATTAACTCATATGGAGTTTTCAATTTAACTTTCACAATTGAGATTCGATTTTGAACGAAACACGCAGTTGATATTGCTTCATCCCAAAAAGTTATAGGAATTTTTGCATCAGCTAACATAGAACAAGCAGCTTTAATCAGTGTTCTGTTTTTTCTTTCAGCAACTCCATTTTGTTGAGGAGTTCTGGGAGCACTGCATTGATGAGCTATCCCTTGCTGAGCACAAAATACTTCAATGTTAGCATTTTTGAATTCCGTTCCATTATCACTTCTTATTATTTTCACTTTATTATCTAATTGATTTTCAACTTTAATGATAAATTGTTTTAGTAAATCAGCTATTTCAGACTTGGCATAAACAAAGGAAACCCATGAAAATCTTGTGTAGTCATCAATGATAACTAAACAATATGATTTTCGTCCTATACTCTTGACATTTGTTGGTCCAAAAAGGTCCATATGTAACATCTGAAGAGGTTTGGATGTTGAGTTTATAGGCTTGGACTTATAAGACACTCTGTGTTGCTTTCCCTTCAAACATGCTGAGCAGTGATCATTTGTTGCAAACTTCTTAGATGGAAGTCCAATGACATGATTCCCTCTTTAAGCTCTAGCATAGGAAGACTTTGATAAGGCTTTTGAAAAGTTTTCTGAGCTTGTTGAAACCTTTGATTGCTTGAGCTTGATTGAGCACTTCCTCCATTATTCCTTGGAGCTTTGCATTCTCTTGAGAAGTGTCCATAACTGTTGTAGTTAAAACATCTAGCTTTTGACTTGTCAAATCCAATAGTCTTGTTTGCACTTGGCTTGTATTTCTTGTTAACATAAGAATGTTTTTGAGTCCTATAGGCAATCATCACCATCTGCCAGTTCAGGTCCATCCCTTCAACATCTTCAGGATCCATCTCAAATAAATCCTGCAAAACAAAATCTAGTTGAGTTAAATGGTTACCTTGATATGCTTGAAAACTAGCCATAAACACAGTGAATGTAGTTTTGGACACTTCATCCTCTAATAGGATATTCATCACATCTTCAACTTTGCTAGATTTAGCAGAGTTAGATGATGAAGAAGTGTCTATTTGAATATTTGATGATTAGGACAGTGGTTTAGGAGGAGATTGAGAATGAGACTGAGTTGTATAAGCAGGTGCATACGTAAATAATGAGTTAGTGAAAAATCCTGCTCCAACAAACAGATCTCCCTCTTCTTCAGAAATTTTCTCACTCTTTGCCATGAATGTATTCTCTATAGTGGTTGCACAGGAGAAGCAACAAACTGATATTCAGACATTGATGCTGCTCTATCATTGTTTCTTGAGCTTTCATCAATCTCCACTGATTCTATTTTTGCAATAAGAAGATCAAGTTACATTGGAAACTTCTCAGTATGCTTTAGTAGGGTTACAGTTTGTTTTCATGATGATGGTAAAGCATTGAGTAATGTGAGATTTAAATCTTCAAGATTAGGATTGATATCAGCTGTTGACATCTCAGTTATCTCTCCAGACAAATGTTGAAACAATTCTAATTGTCTTTTCAGCTTTTGTTTCTTTAGATTTTGAATCTCCTTACCTCCTTCACAAATGATCTTTAATGCTTTATATAGTGTATATCCAATTTGATATGCATCAAGCCGTGTAAGAACTTCCAAAGGTAGTCCTTTACACATCAATGAATAGGCTTTAATATCATTCTTAACTCTTTTCAGATCATCTCCTTGAAGATCATCTTTTGGATAAGGTTCTGGAGAATCTTTAGTGTACACAAACCCTCTATCAGGTCCATCAGTTATTATAGGAATGTATGGTTCTTTTTCTATAGATTTCCAAAGATCAGTGTCAATGGAATTAAAATGTTGTTTTAGCCTAAGAGACCAATTTTTGAAATCAGCACTGTTTTTAAGTTTTGGAACTCTGTTTTCAGAATCTTCTGATTTCACCATTTTTATATTTTAGTTGTTTTAGATTTTGAATTTTAAAAAATTGAAAAAAGTTTCAAAGAATTTTCTCTTTTTTAAAAAAAAAATTCTAAGTATCGAGGTTGAAACGTCTGAACAGTATTCAAACGCCTCAACAGTGATGCGTCTAAGTTGAGAGTTGTCTAAGGGAATTCCTTAGAAAATTTTTCCAAAACGCCTAAAATTGATGCGCCTGAACAGTTGTAAATCGTATGAACAGTAGTGATGCGTCTACACAGTGTTAATGTGCCTGCACCGTAGTCAAATGCCTAACACTTGGACAATTTTTCAACAAAATTCAACCCTAACGCATCACATTCATCGTGTTCATATGAAAATAACAGACTCAAATCTTCTGCATTCTTCAAATGTTGATGAAATCAATTGAAACTTTCCAATTAAGCGAGTTTTATGCCGATAAACATTCTTCTAATATCAATTTCTTCAAATTCAACAACAAATCACTCAATTTTTGAAATTTCAGTCCGAAAACTTCAACTCTTTTTCGAACAACAAATTCAACAAATTTACTTGAATTTGATGAATTGAACTGCTAATTGTGCTTCAAATCATGTTTCTGATGATGAAACACAACTGGAATTCATAGATTTTCAATTGAATTGGATCTCAATCACAGATTCAGTGAGATTTTTGAGGTTTTAAAGTTTGATAAACTTCAAAAGGTCAATCACTAACAGCTTACCAACAACTCTGATACCATTTGATAGGATCAAATGAATCAATTTGTGATGATTTTTGAACACAATTCAAAGAAATTCACACAAAGTAATCAAATCAAAACAAGATATCAACAAGATTCACGTTTTCATTAATATCAAGCTAAGAAAATTACATGTATGAAAGCAGGTTCAAATCTCTCTCTATCTACCTGCAAGAGTAAGCTATTTATACTGAAAACAAAAAGTAAAGGAACTAACAAATTACACAAATAGTTCCTATACTATTACAAAATGTTAAAAGACAAATAAAGACAACATGTTAATCTTTCTTAGAGCACTTAACAGACTTTGTCTTCAGACTTTGTCTTCAGACTTTGTCTTCAGACTTTGTCTTCAGACTTTGTCTTCAGACTTTGTCTTCAGACTTTGTCTTCAGACTTTGTCTTCAGACTTTGTCTTCAGACTTTGTCTTCAGACTTAGTCTTCAGACTTTGTCTTCAGACTTTGTCTTCAGACATTGTCTTCAGACTTTGTCTTCAGACTTTGTCTTCAGTTGTTGTCTTCAGACTTTGTCTTCAGACTTTGTCTTCAGACTTTGTCTTCAGACTTTGTCTTCAGCTGTTGTCTTCAGACTTTGTCTTCAGTTGTTGTATTCAAACTTTGTCTTCAGACTTTGTCTTCAGCCTTTGTCTTCAGACTTTGTCTTTAGACTTTGTCTTCAGACTTTGTCTTCAGACTTTGTCTTCAGACTTTGTCTTCAGACTTTGTCTTCAGATTTTGTCTTCAGACTTTGTCTTCAGACTTTGTCTTCAGACTTTGTCTTCAGACTTTGTCTTCAGACATTGTCTTCAGACTTTGTCTTCAGACTTTTTCTTCAGCTGTTGTAGACCAATTCAGTTTTTATGATTTCTGTGGGACTTAAAGGTTTTTCTGATCTGGCTCATTGGTTCTTTTGGTCCAACAGATTGCGACTCCAATGAACCAAAACACGACATCTAATCATAAGAATTTTTTAAAATTTGAATTTCAATTGAACAACAGTCTGTCATGCGAATGGACTGGTTCATGAACTTCAGTCGCACGACTGAGTAGTGCGAATGGCTAAACCTCACAATTGAACCATGCGTATGAGTTCAGTTGCATGACTGATACACACGAATGAGTGTACATACGTATGAGCGCAGTCGCATGAGAAGTCATACGTATGAGGTAAGTCGCACGACTGGATTTCAGTCGCACTACTCATTCGCACGACTAGATCTCAGTCGCATAGCCTTATTTGCACGACAGATCAAAAGAAATATTTACAAGTCCAAGTGATTCGAGATTTTCTTATTCAACGGTTACTAACATTTTCTTTTGTAACAGATGACGAGTCGGTGGACAATGAGCACCAAGCACAATATCTGTGCTTATCTGGATCAGTCATCCAGACATGCACCTGACTTTGCTGAAATCATCTCATCTCTTAGATGCTCAAAGATCTCTCACGCAATCTCAACTCCATGCACACCGTACCAGTCTATTCAGCAGGCCTTCTGGGAAGGTGCTGTAGTTGATAGAACATCAGAGCCTCATCGAATCCGTAGTTTGATATTTCGAGAGGCTGTTGAGATCTCTAAGGAAGATCTCAGGATAGTGCTGCAGCTTGGGGATGATGCGGAATGTCCAACACGATTACACCCCCTAACTGTCAGAGGATGTTTCCTGCGGGCCAAGTACGCTGGGGACATCAATGCAGGGGTGCTCAACAAGAGCAACCTGTGTCTCCAGTTCAAGTACCTTGCGCACGTACTACTTAAGTGCTTAGCGTCTCGATAAGGAGGTTTTGATGAGCTGTCCGATCGAATCTAGAACGCATATGCTGCTCTGGTGCTAAACCATCCATTCAGCTTCTCCAAAATGATTTTCACCTACTTGGTGGAGAACATTGAGGGGAAAGGGAAGGAGGGCTTCTGCATGTACCCTCGCTTCATGCAGATGATTATAGACTAGAAGCTCCCTGCCTTGCCGAAGGAGAAGGAAGACGCAGTGGTACTCGAGGTAATGGACGATACCACTTTGGGAAGGATGAAGGTTTACAGGGGGAAGCAGGTAAAGCCCCCTGTGAGGAGATTATTTGGGCATCTGGCCTGGGAAGACTATGTGGCGCCGGCTACGCGTAAATGGTGTCATGTTGATATTGACTCTGAAGAAGAGCAGATACAGCTCCCTGATGATGACTCTGATGATGATAACGGAGATGCTGGAGATGAAGGACACACTCAACAAAGGGGTCCCACTACTGCTATTCCCTCTCCAGCATGTGCCCCCACTGGAGACGGAGCAGAGACTGCTTGGTTGCACCAGGATTTCATGCCTGGTGAGGAAGCCGCTGACTCGGACTGTGGGAAGTAAAGTCGTTCCCACAGAACGAGGGCTTCGGGCGTTGGTGAACGCCCAGGTGGATCGGGAGAGACTGCTGCTGACCCTACTTATGCTCCCGATCCGCCAAGCAGTGTACTAGGGGGAGCATCCTCCTCGACAGGATCGAGGAAGAAGAGGATGGCTCAACCCCATGGTTTGAAAAGGAAGAAACACAGAATCACCTTTATGACCACCACAGCCACCACCACAGCCACCACCACAGCCACCACCACAGCCACCAGTCCACCTACCACCACTACCACCCTTCCATCCACCACCACATCATTCACACCTACATCACCACCACCATCATCTATACCGCCTCCAATCTTCCCCACAGTCACCACCACTACTAGCCATCCTACAACACCATCCTTTTTCTCTCCATATCCATCAGGATCACCTTTGCCTCCCAGTAGGGTAGAGGAATAGCTCTTGGCACTTAACCGTATGGTGCTGAGGTTGTTGGCAGCAGACGAAGAGAAGGCTGTTCAGCTGTGACAGCTTGTAGATCTTACTGCTACCCATGCTCAATAGATATCTCAGCAGGCACAACAGATGGAGATCCAACGTGTAGAGATGTCCCAACTCCGATAGCAGAATGTTCAATGAGCAAAGAAGATTGAGGAGTTGGAGACTACTAACAAGACCATCATGCTACGCCTAAAAGGATCCAAGGAAGAGCCACTTAAGATCTAGGAGGGGGATGGGGATAATAGTGATGATGATAGTGATGATGAAGATAATGATGGTGATGATGATACTAATGCTACTGGTGATGTTGGAGATGATGTTAGAGATGATGATCATGATGACTCACCTACTGCGGGTGCCACATCTGCCAGTGAAAGAAGGACCAAAAGAGTACAAGATCAAGGTGCCTCCACATCAGCCCTGCTCGCAGAAGAGCCGATGCTCCAGGACAAGAGTAATACTTAGATGTCTTATTGTTATTTAAAATCACTTGTATTTGGATCATGAGTAAAATTAATGAAATGAATGTTTATATGTAATGTAATTGATTATGCCTTGATTATTAGCTAATGATTGCTATGTTGAATGTTTAAATCAAGTAGATCCTGATTCCCAAAGAGATGAATATGACATTGCTCCCCTCCAACAGGTCAAGACTCAACTGACATTGATTCATGATCTACAGGGTATTGTCAGGAGATCGGTAATGTATACTCCTGAAGAAGAGAAATCATTCACAATCTCACTGACGAGCAGATAGCCGAAATGTTCCAGCTAAACGCTAATGAGATTGTGAAAGATGCCACGGCTCAACACTATCCTGAGTACCCTGACAAGGAGGGAATTGCCATTCCCAATCTGGGAGACACTCTTGTCACTGACATTTTTGCGACTCTGGACAGGATGGAGAAAGAGTCAGAAAAGGACAAAGAGAAGGCCCAAGCCTCAGACGCCGAAGTAAACATCCAAAAGGCTGAATGTCCAGCATGTTTTGAAAAAATAAGAGCCCAACGCAGCGCTACAACATCTATTGTCTACACCAAACTGTATCAGGTCAAGAAACATCAAAAGGTGGTAGGCAGGATCATAGCGTGGGCACATTTTGCAGACCTTAATGTTTACGCAGTTAAACGTGAGAAGAGAATAGAGTACTTCAGATTTCCATATGATTTGAAGACTCTTCTAGGTTTTGAGCTCAACTAGTTAGCTAAGTTAAACTTGCTATATGTTGACCCTCGTAATATGTTAGGCTGGTTTGAAGCTGCTCTAAAGAGGGAGTACCATACCAGAAGGGTCAACTTCAAACCTCAACAACCAATGAGGTACCTCAGAAGATCTGAGGTTTATGCCATAACTGGTAAACCTAGAGTAGTGCTGAAGTGGAGTCCACCACGTATAATGTCTAAGATCCAACTATGTGAGATGCCACAAGACTTCACTCCACACTTCAAATGGTGGTACTACAATTGGGGAACGGGAGAGGCCGTGATAGTCTTGAACAGGAATGGCACAATGGAAACCATAAGGGTGTTTAACCCAATGTGGCTCACCAACTTGTCAGCACAAGATGTTTAAGCTTTATACAAGTGGCCACTGTTCTACGACCCACAGGATATTGTACAAGCTTTACAGTTCCAAAAGGTGATAAGACTCTGTTTTGTTTTTGAGATAAACACAGGAGTTACCAAAGAAGCTAAGTACAAAAAGTTTGAGGAAATCCTGAAAGATGTTAGACAATAGATAGATCTAGGTCCAAGGGGGAGTTTGTTGATACATATATCTACCTAAATCATGATCTGAATTTAATATGTCTTACACTTATGTAACTATTGGGTACTTAACGAAATACAAAATGTTTGGTTATGTTTATAATGTTTAATATTTCATTAATGAGTTTTTTAATGCATATTGACTTAATTATATAGGTTCGTGATTGTTTGAAGTGTGATACATATTGTTAGAATATTGAATACACTCAAACTTGGTAAAGTGAAATTCTCATGCGTCCGACTGGACCATGCTCCCCAACAGTGGTCATGCGTCCGAATAGCCATGCGACTGAGTGTCCATGTGCCTAAATAGTCCATACGCCTGAACAACTTCATGCGTCTGACTCAGTCGCACGACTGAACACTCAGTAGTGCGATTGGATCAACCGCAGGCTCAATCGCACGAATGAACCATGCTAATGGTTCAGTCGCCCGAATGAGCAATCCTAACCTATAAATACCACCTAATTCGTGGAAAAACGTAAGCATTGAATCCACTTCGACTCCAGATGTACCCTAGCCGTCTAGAACCCTCCAAGTTCGTACTCCAAGTTCATAGAACGTTATAGATCGATTCTCAATCGATTCTTGACGTTAGATTTAAGTTGTTATTGTGTCTACGTGTGTTCTCACTGATTGGATCGCCAATCAAATAGGATTCCGGACTATTTGGTTTGGTTTAACACGTTAATCAGTTGGTGTTTGGTAAAATACCCCTAATCGTAACAGAGGAGCTATCTCACTAGATCCCAGTCCCTGCTTGTTTTGATAACAAAATTTTGCATACAAGGATGAGGATATGATGTTCTTGATAGTGTCTTCTTCAAGAATACATTTTTCTGCCCTAGCTTTGCTAAGCACAACTCAGCCTGGCATTCAGTAAACTTGGTTATGAGATCCTTCATCTGAGTCCTATAATTGGTGTGCTCATGTTTTAGAACTAAAATGGTTTTCTCTAAGTTCTCTATCTTTAATTTATAATCATTTTTAGCCTTTTTGAAATTAGATTTTAAGATGTTTAAGGACTTAAAATCAGATCTCATCTCTATGTTGTAGGACATGTATCTGTTAACTTTAGCAATTTATTCAGGAGTACAAAGATGTTCTATTACCTTGGCTTCATCATGGTAAGCCATCAATGCTTGATTTGGAGATTCATCTTCCACCTGAAAGCTCCAGTCAAAGCCTCCTTCTTAATAGCAACTGCACTTACTTCTTTGGCTTCTCATTTTGGGTAGCCTTATTAATGTAGTTTGGTGTGGATTGTGTAGGATTCTGTGTGCCCAAGACACTTAGGATATTGATGTGGTTAGTACGTTATGATCCAAGTCGGGTTATACCCAATAACAAGCTTAGCAGACACCAATTAAATATTTAGTTCATGATATGATCATGCAATTAAATATTAACACCAATTTAGAAAATGGGTTTTCTAAATAAGTTGCGTGTGAGAGGGAACAACTTATTAGGATATTTTGTTCAATAATATTATTTGAAGTGTTATTTAAATTAGTTAGATGACACCAAATGATAATGAGGATTTACAACTTATAAATTAAATGGTTAATTGTATAAGTATGTATATATATATAACTTGTACATACAATTTATTTAGTGGTTGTATGTCTAGTTAACAAGACAACTTAATGTGTGATAAAATTTTGAGAGGGAAAGGGTTTTAAAACCCCATTTTCGGCCGCCCCCTCCTAATACCCTTTTGACCAATCTTGCTTTGGAACAAGACACATTAACTTGTCTTGAACTCTCCACTCTCTCCACCTCTCACATTACATGCAATAGAAAGCAAAAATACTTCTTCTTCTCTCTTCCATTCGGCCAGGCAGCAAAGAAAGGGGTTTTTAGAAGTGTTTTTGGGTGTGTTCTACCTAACAAGAAAGGTGTTTAGCAAAGAGCTTGGGGTATACAAGCTTGAGGGTTTCTTCCTTGGAGCCTTGGCCAAGATTTGAAGCATCAAAAGGCCCATTTTGGTCGATTATATTGCTGCTGAAAGGTAGTTATCACAGCTCTATGTAGCTGTGATTTTATGTTGTTTTACATTTGCTTATAGCTTGTTCATTCACATATTAAAGATCCTATTGTTTTGGGTTTTGTTTTCATCTTAAAACCACATTTAGAACACGAAATTTACAGATTATAAACATGTTATAATCCTCAACATCCGCTGCGTTTTCTGAAAGTTTAAATGGTTAAACTACGTTTTATGTTCTTGCAAACCCAACAATGGCATTAAGAGCCGGTTATGTGGATGACTTGCTTGTTTTGTCTTTTAAAATTGGTTTTAAGGATGTTTATAGACTTGTTATAGGCTGTTTTTGGGCTGCTATGTTTGTTTGGATGAATCCCCAACTTTCAAGGTTACATTACACATGCTTGTGATTAAACCTTGAAAGATATGTATGTTGATATGTTGATTGTTTGGACAATATTTAAAACCAAAAATTTCAGTTTATGTTGGCTGAAATTTGAAGGTTTTAAGTGGGGTTTCACTATATGTTTTCATGATATGATCATTGTATGTTAGTGTGCATACCCTAGCCTTTGACCTTGTGTTGTTTGGATGCTTGCTATGTTTGTTTTGGTTGTTTTCTCTTGGGATTGTAATATTATTCATTTGTGCTTTGTTTAAAAATGTAACTTGTCTATTTATTCATTGGGATGTAATAATAGATTAGGAGCTTTTTCCTTTTACTAGAAATATGTATTAGGATATATATTTTTTTTGTAAAAGAAGATGCTCGGGATGGAAGCACAATGGAAGACACAAAAGGACTCGAAGCATATGGATGCAAGTTCAAGTGGGAGTCCAACAAGACCCCTATTTTGTATTGTATTCAACCCTTAGGAAAGACCTAATGACCACACTTGTGATGGCAAACAAGTGTGGTCACAATAGTTGCTAAGGTTATGCACATTATGGTTGTTTATGCTTATGACTTGTTTGGATGTTAGTTATTTGATTGAGTGTTTGATTTTGACATGCCTAACAACTAATTAACATCTTAACAAGTTATTAAAATGATGGTTCTTATCACTAAATGGTAATAAAAGGTTATTAATTTGATTTAATGGTTTTAAAGATTAGAATTGGTTTTAATCAAAGGACCATAGGGTACCTTGTATTTGAAAGCATGCAAATACAAGTACATAGAGTTTTCTAAACTAGAATTATGAAATCTCTAAACTTTTGAGTAACAAGTTCAACACCGTCCTTTTGCACAACACTTGAATCATTTGGAAACTCTTAATGGGATAAAGGTCACCTAACCATTTAGAGGGAACTTATGATTTAAGGTGGGGATACCACATTGGTGGGATAAAGATCACCTAACCACTTATGTGGGTAAACTCACACGTGTGTGCAAGTAGGGTAACTTGATTTGCAAACCATGTTAAATGGATCACCTAAATATGGTTTCCAAATGGTGTTGATGGGATTAACATGCCGACTTTACATATGATGTTTAAAAGTCGATCCCATACATCTAGAAGTTGCAAATGGTTGCAACCGTCAATCGTTGACCACCTTATTAATTTAAATCGTGGATAAAGGTCACCTAACCACAATTTGAATATAATGTTGGGTTCTAGATTTTAATTGAAAAATGGCCTTAAAAGGCATTAATTATTAAAATTGGCTATATCAAAAATACTAAAATAAAACTTTGTTAAATTTTGTAGATGGCCTCACATAATGATAATTCCGATAACTCATCCGCGTCCAACCAATCTCTACGAGCGATCCTCCAAAAGGAACGTCTAAATCATAACAACTTTATCGACTGGTATCGAAACTTGAGAATCGTTCTCAAGCAAGAGAGAAGATCGTATGTTTTAGACGACCCTATCCCCGATCAACCTAGCGAGGATGATGCGGAGGACTACTACAATTGGCTGAAGTACACTGAGGACTCCGTCCAAGTGTCTTGTCTCATGCTAGCAAGCATGACTCCGGATCTCCAAAAGGAGTATGAACACCACGGAGCTTACGACATGATAACCCAGCTGAAGGAAACGTTCCAACAGCGAGCAAGGGTTGAGCGCTTCGAAACGGTTCGAGCACTCCATGCATGTCGTATGGACGACAACCAATCTGTTTCATCTTATGTACTTAAGATGAAAAGTCACATTGACCGCCTCGAGAGGCTTAATTGTCCCGTCTCGAAGGAATTGGCCACGGATTTGATCCTGAATGGCCTTACCAAGAGGTTCGAGACATTCGTGTTGAACTACAACATGAATGCTTGGGACAAAAGCATTGGTGAGCTTCACTCAATGCTCAAAACTGCCAAGGCGGCCATGGGTAAAAGGGTTTTACCCGTTCTCACCATCAATGAAGGTGGGAACAATAAAAGGCCTCGTCCCGCACCCAAGGCAAAAGTTGGCAAGGGCAAGGGACTAGCTTGGGAAAAGGGAAAGGGGTGGCAAGGGTGCCACCCAAACCACAACAGAAAAAGCAAAAGGTTGCTACTAACGACCCATGCTTCAAGTGTGGGGAGATTGGACATTGGGCAAGGAATTGTCCTGTCCATCTCCAAGAGTTGAAAGCAAAGAGGGATGCCGGGCAGACCTCAGGTACAATTTACATGATCCATATTGATTTAAACATGATATCCTTAACACATGGGCATTAGATACCGGATGTGGAACTCACATTTGTAATTTGTTGCAGGGGTTCAAAAGAAGTAGTGACTTCAAGAAAGGGGATGCAAGCCTCTACATGGGCAATGGGGCTAAAGTTCAAGTTGAAGCCCGTGGTGACTACATCTTGAAGCTTCCAAATGGTTTGGAAGTAATCTTGAACAATGTTTTGTATGCTCCTAGTTTGACTAGGAATATTATCTCTGTAGCCCTGTTAAAACAATTTGGATATGTATTATCTTTTATTGAAAATGATATTCATGTTTCTTTAAATGGTATGTTCTATTTTAAAGCCATTCCCATTAATGGTATTTATGAATTGGCTCATGAAAATACTCTAAATAGCTCATTGTACCAAACTAACACCAAGAAACTCAAGTTGGACTTGAGTGATACCTATCTTTGGCATTGTCGTCTTGGTCATATAAACAAGAAACGTATACAAACACTTCAAAAGAATGGTCTTTTAAAAACAAATGAATATAATTCATTTGATGTATGTGAATCTTGTTTACAAGGAAAGATGACTAAGGCACCCTTTAGTGGAACTAATGAAAGGGCAAAAGATTTATTAGGAATCATACATTCGGATGTATGTGGTCCTTTTAAGCCAATGACTAGGAATGGTGAAAGATACTTCATTACCTTTACCGACGATTATAATCGCTATGGGTATGTGTACTTATTAAGGCACAAAGATGAAGCTTTTGAAATGTTCAAAATCTTCAAGAATGAAGTAGAAAATCAACTTAACAAGTCAATTAAAGTTCTCCGTACAGATAGAGGAGGTGAATACCTGAGTGATGTTTTTCAAGATCATCTTAGGAGTTGTGGGATTGTCTCACAACTCACTCCACCTGGAACACCACAACATAATGGTGTGTCTGAGAGGAGGAATCGAACCTTATTGGATATGGTTCGATCTATGATGGCTAGAAGCACATTACCTCTATCATTTTGGGGTTTCGCTCTGCTCTTCGCTGCCCATATTCTAAATATGGCCCCAACCAAAAAGGTGGAAAGGACACCTTTTGAGATATGGCATGGAAGGGTTCCATCTCTATCATACTTAAGGGTCTGGGGTTGTGAGGCTTATGTTAAGACTCCCACCCCAAAAAAATTAGATGTCCGATCCACCAAGTGCATCTATGTTGGATATCCTAGAGATTCTATGGGATATTATTTCTATGACCCACTGGAACAAAAGGTGTTGTTGCCAGAAAGGGTGAGTTCTTAGAAGCAAAGTTCCTTATGGAAGGAACAAGTAGTAGAACAGTGGATCTTGAGGAGGATCAAGAACCACAACCCGATGCACGTTTGGTTGTAACTAGCACTCAACATGAGGATGTTGAAGATGATCAAATGGTTGATCAATACACACAAAACGTTCGCAGAAGTGGTAGAACTAGTAATCCACCTAAAAGATACGGATTTTTCATGGATGGATGCTATGTGGTAGATTCAGATGAACCAACCACATATCATGATGCAGTGTCCAATTCGGATTGTGACAAATGGCTCGAAGCCATGAGCGTTGAGATGCAATCCATGCATGACAATCAAGTATGGGACTTGGTTGTTCCACCTCTTAACTCAAAAGTAGTTGGAAGCAAATGGGTTTTCGAGAAGAAAACCGATATGCATGGAAACTTGGATACTTATAAAGCTAGACTTGTAGCAAAGGGTTTCACTCAAACTCAAGGGGTTGATTATGATGAAACCTTCTCACCTGTTGCGATGCTAAAGTCTATAAGAATATTGTTTGCCATAGCTGCTCATTATGATTATGAGATTTGGCAAATGGATGTCAAAACCGCTTTCCTAAATGGATATCTTGAGGAAGATGTCTATATGGTTCAGCCTGAAGGTTTTGTCGATCCAAAACATCCTAATAAAGTATGCAAGTTAAAGAAATCAATCTATGGATTGAAACAAGCATCGAGAAGCTGGAATCTCACCGCTTTGATGAGGAAGTAAAGAAATTTGGCTTCATCAAAAACGCTGATGAGGCTTGTGTGTATAAGAAGGCTAGTGGGAGCACAATAACTTTCCTAGTATTGTATGTTGATGACATACTACTATTTGGAAATGACATTCCAACCTTGGAAGGTGTAAGAACCTGACTTGGAAGTTGTTTTTCATTAAGGATCTTGGTGAAGCCGCCTATATTCTAGGAATAAAGATCTATAGGGATAGATCAAGGCGGTTGATTGGTTTGAATCAAAGTGCATACATTGATAAGATCTTGAAAAGGTTCAAGATGGAAAACTCTAAGAAAGGTACCGTACCTATTCAAAGAGGAACAATATTGAATACGACTCAATGTCCTAGCTCAAAGGATGAGCAAGATAAAATGAAGGTAATCCCATACGCATCTGCTATTGGATCCATCATGTATGCGATGATATGCACTCGACCAGACGTGTCATGCGCCTAAGCATGACAAGCCGTTACCAGCAAAATCCTGGAAGCAGTCATTGGATGGCTGTTAAGAACATACTTAAGTACCTAAGGAGGACAAGAGACATGTTCTTAATCTATCGATCTGGTGATGAGGAACTCGTTGTAAAGGGTTACACGGATGCGAGTTTCCAAACCGATCGTGATGATTCTCGGTCGCAATCGGGATATATTTTCATTCTGAATGGAGGAGCAGTCTGTTGGAAAAGCTCCAAACAGGATGTGGTGGCTCTATCAACTACAGAATCAGAATACGTCGCCGCCTCATTCGCAGCTCAAGAAGCTGCATGGTTAAAGAAATTCATTGCCGATCTTGGGGTTGTCCCTTCCATTCAGGACCCCCTAGAGATATTTTGTGATAATGAGGGTGCGATTGCTCAAATCAAGGAACCCCGTGCTCATCAAAAGACTAGGCATATTGAGCGGAGATTCAACTACATACGAGATGAAGTTGAAAAAGGTAAGATATGTATTCGCAAAGTTCACACGGATCAAAACATTGCGGATCCTCTCACGAAGCTCCTTGAAAAGGCAAAGCATGAAGGTCGTACTTGTGCCATGGGACTTCGATATTCTAGTGATTGGATTTGATCTATAAATTTTGTATTTGGATATATGGAACTCATTATTATTTGAATAAATTTATTTGGTTATAATGTTTCAATTAATGTTCCAATTTAGCATGTTTATCCATGAGTAAAATGTTTACTCTAAATGTCCGTAGTCGTACATACTTGTGGGAACAAGTATGAAAATAAGATTATTATGAACTTGGATTGGTTGATATTCATAAGGATGAATATAGGGCAATGGATTGCCACCATGGTTCATAGATATTTGTGGGATACAAATATTGGACTAACCCGCATCTCAAATTTCACTACATGGAATCTTTTGATTGATCATAAATAAATTTGAGTAAAGGCGAATATCATTTGGTATCCTCAGACCTGAGATACATATTGGGTTTTGATATTCACCAAGTGTTATACCTTGAGCTTATTCTTCACTGTCCTAAAATAGTGGACAGTGCATAAGGGTATGTTCAGGCATGACACGAGGTGTTTGTGTGAAATGTATGTAGTTAAGATGGAATTTGTTCCTCTTATTCGTTGGGAGTTAGATGTCTAAGGCCTGATTAAGTTAAATCAACAAGGTATGATCATTCTGTGTTCTTGGATTTAACATGACATCTGTAACAAAAGGATAGATGATTGATTCACCTAAATCATTTCAAGTAGGGTACTTGAAAGGGATGATGTTATTGAATGGCTATATGTCATGCGTATTAAGGGTAGTAAACCGTTGTTAGGCGGTATTTACTGCTTGCATCAATCTTCTATGAATCTTGGGCAAGTGGGAGGTTGTAGGATTCTGTGTGCCCAAGACACTTAGGATATTGATGTGGTTAGTACGTTATGATCCAAGTCGGGTTATACCCAATAACAAGCTTAGCAGACACCAATTAAATATTTAGTTCATGATATGATCATGCAATTAAATATTAACACCAATTTAGAAAATGGGTTTTCTAAATAAGTTGCGTGTGAGAGGGAACAACTTATTAGGATATTTTGTTCAATAATATTATTTGAAGTGTTATTTAAATTAGTTAGATGACACCAAATAATAATGAGGATTTACAACTTATAAATTAAATGGTTAATTGTATAAGTATGTATATATATATAACTTGTACATACAATTTATTTAGTGGTTGTATGTCTAGTTAACAAGACAACTTAATGTGTGATAAAATTTTGAGAGGGAAAGGGTTTTAAAACCCCATTTTCGGCCGCCCCCTCCTAATACCCTTTTGACCAATCTTGCTTTGGAACAAGACACATTAACTTGTCTTGAACTCTCCACTCTCTCCACCTCTCACATTACATGCAATAGAAAGCAAAAATACTTCTTCTTCTTCTCTCTTCCATTCGGCCAGGCAGCAAAGAAAGGGGTTTTTAGAAGTGTTTTTGGGTGTGTTCTACCTAACAAGAAAGGTGTTTAGCAAAGAGCTTGGGGTATACAAGCTTGAGGGTTTCTTCCTTGGAGCCTTGGCCAAGATTTGAAGCATCAAAGGCCCATTTTGGTCGATTATATTGCTGCTGAAAGGTAGTTATCACAGCTCTATGTAGCTGTGATTTTATGTTGTTTTACATTTGCTTATAGCTTGTTCATTCACATATTAAAGATCCTATTGTTTTGGGTTTTGTTTTCATCTTAAAACCACATTTAGAACACGAAATTACAGATTATAAACATGTTATAATCCTCAACATCCGCTGCATTTTCTGAAAGTTTAAATGGTTAAACTACGTTTTATGTTCTTGCAAACCCAACAGATTGTGCATGGCCACTATTTGTTCCTGGTTCCTTGCATTCCCTAGCAAAATGGCCCATCAAGTTACAGTTGTAACACTTGACTTTGCTTTTATCTAGCCCAAACTTTCCAGTGGATGTATTGTTGGGAAACTTCCTTCCTGTCCGCTTGTAGAACTTCTTCGCTCTGTGAGTTAGAAGAGCCACTTGCTCGACTATCTCCATATAATCCAGGTCATCTGGATGGATACAGTCCGGTCTTGAAGGGGAAAGACAATGCTGCCACAACTTTCATCAAAAGACATTAAAGTTTGAGAAAAACTTGTCTCTTGTAATAGGCTTCCTTAAGTATAGTTCTCCCATGGGGTCTCAAGGAAGGTGATGAAATGACCCTTCTATGAGTTGTCAAGGTAGCATATGAGATGATGTTGGGGTTCTATGCTATCCCTTTCAGTCATGTGAAGGGTTGAACCCATTTGATTGCTAGAGTTATGTTAAGATCTCGGCATCTAGTTTGATCAATTAGATTGGATTTGCAGCGGAATGAGCTCACGAAATAACAAATTTAAACAAGAACACACGAAATTTATCAATGAAACAGTGTTTGTTATAGAGAGAGAATTTCTGCCAAAAGGAATATATTCAATCAATACACGCTTCGGCTCGGCTTTTCGCACAGTTACAATTAGGTCATCTTTCCATTTATAAGGAAAGCTGACGTCAGCTGATGTCACTTGATAGTGACATCTTACTGTTATTTAACTACTGGAAGTTAACACAACTACTGAAGATGTCAAACAACTAACATCTACTAACAAAAATACAAGTCTTAACTATCACTACAACTACTGAAAAGAAACTACTGAAACAACAAGGACTGATAAACATGCTCTTCAGTCGTTTCACAAGTACTGAAATAGAAAATAAAACTACTGAAAGGAAACCATCAAAACAACTGAAGAATGCTTCTTCAGCTGTTGTGACAAACTCTGAAGGCTTCAGTACTTGGACTTCTTGAACTACAGTTGTTGTCATCAGCTGATGTCTTCAGCTGATGTCTTCAGTCTTTGTACTTCAACTGTTGATATTCAGTACTTTAGTCATCAGCTGTTGATCTTCAAACTTTGGTCTTCAGCTGTTAAAGTCTTCAGTACTTTAGTCTTCAGCTGTTGAAGTCTTCAGTACTTTAGTCTTCAGCTGTTGATCTTCAGACTTTGGTCTTCAGCTGTTGAAGTCTTCAGTACTTTAGTCTTCAGCTGTTGATCTTCAGACTTTGTCAAACAGCTGATCAAGTCTTCAGCTGTTGTTGTGATTTCTTGTTGGACTTAAAGGTTTTTCTGATCTAGCTCATTGGTTATTTTGGTCCAACAAACTCCCCCTGAACCAATGCAGTCAAAACCTTTAAGCTTATTGAAGATGTCCCTTATTATGGCAGAAAGATTGGTCTTTTGTCTTCTAGATCAGCTCAGAAGTGACCCTTGTAAGCATAGGCCTGGGAAGAAGTCTCAATGATTTGTTTGACAAAGGATGGATGGGAACTCTGTGTTGGGGAACTGGACACAGAGTTGTTACTCCATCCATGAGATCTACTTCCCAAATATGAGTCTGTAAGACTTCCTTGTATAGGCCTCAAGGAAGGTTACTTGTTTCTCCATGGTAAGCTCTTCTGCTTCTCCTTCAAAGAGTGACTCTGGCCTATAATACTCAGAGAGGTATTTGACCTGCTTCCCATTTTTTAGTTTCACAGTTGTTATGACTCTATATGCAAATTCATCTGAGTGAATACCCTCTAAGAGCAACTAGAGCTCATTCTTTCTAACTTCCTCAAGCCTCCGATACACTAACCCCTTTTTCACCACTTTATTCTCCAGCATCTTTTGTGGGATCAGTTTAGCTTTATAGGCTTTCTTGAAGTCATCTAGGATCTCCCAAGGTGATACTACAAAGGCCAGTGAGATCACTTCATCTACAATCTTCTTTACTTGGCCAATGTATCTCTGTGGAATATTTTTCTTTTGAATCCTATGAGATACCCTGGGATCAGGCCAAATCCTCACTCTCTCTTTTTGATATTGAAGGTATGTCTGAGTGTGTATAATCTCTGAGCATGTTTCTTCATATTGATGATTGAAGATGTGGCAGCGTATGCTTTGTCGACTCTTCTCAACAGTTCCTCATCATGTTGTTTGTGAAGCACTTCTTCTTCTAACTTCACTTTCACAATTTGCCTTTGAGATTCAGGAGTAATTGTTGGAGGGTGACTTATGGACTTAGGAAAATGTATAACAGCTGAGATTGGCAGCCTATCTTCATCTTCATCGTTATCTTCTTCTTCCTCTTCTAGCCTCAGTACCCTTCTCTTCCTCTTCTGGGGTACATCATCGGCTATTGGTTTTGTGGGTAAAGGAATTGGTTTAGTGGGTTGTGGTTGTGGTCGTTTTGGTGTGGGAATTTTGACAGGCTGTTCTAGCATTTTGGATGTAAGTGAGGCTTTAGAATGTTTGACCAGTTCAGTCCTGCTCCCAGCACCAGCTTCATTCAAGGCTTCAATGAACAGCCCTTTGGTATATACTTCAGACGAACAGATCTTGGTGGTTATTGCCAAGATGCTGTCCCTGGACCATGACTTGATTTCAATCAACGATCTTCCAAGATACTTAGCTATGAACTTGATCATGATTTCCAATCTTTCCCTTTCCAACACACTATAACCGGCCCATCTTGATTGTATCTCTTCTATTTCTAGCCTTCTGATCTCAGAGTCTAATATGGCTGTGTCATGACCATGTCTAAATAGCTGATCTATAATTTTATCCAATGATCTGCTATGAGCTTCATCAGCATCTTTAATAAGGTCTTCTAATGATTTTTCTTCATCAGCTCTTGACTCAGCACTTTTCTTTCTTTTATATGTAATCAGCTGTTCTGAGATCAGTTCTTTCTCAACCTCCTTCTCTTTCTCAGGCTCTTTCTCTTTTTCAAGCTCTTTCTCAGCATCAACTCTCTTTCTTTTCTTGTCTTTCACTGCCTTAGACTTTGTAGTCTCCGCCTTTTTGGTTGCATTGGAATCAGGGGTTTGGAAGGCAGAAAGAGATTTAAGAACAACATCATCAATGAGGGTTTGTAGATTTGAGGGAATCCTCTCATCAATGGCTTTATGCACTATGTCAGTGATGATGGAGTGATGAGAGGTAAGGAGTTTTGAAAGATAGCAACCATTTGCTCAGAGGGGTTCTGTCCCTGAGAGGTGGTGCCAAAAATAGAGGCTGGTGGCTTAGTTATGTGTGTAGGCGAAGTGTTTGGTGAACCTTCAATTGAAGGTGCCATCTGTGGGGTTATTGGAGTAGATGGTCTTTGATCCTGAGACATTTTGGCCAGCAACTCTTTGAGTCTGCTCACCTCATTCTCTAGGATGGTATTGTGGGCTAAAACATCATAAAAGAAGCCCAGGTCATCATCAGTCTAAGCTAAATCACTTCACGTCATGATTGAATCAGGATGTACATGCTCTGAGTGTAGATCAGTAGTAGCATGTGCCCCTTGTTCTTGGTACTGGGGACTTCCTGCCTCAAGACTATGTCCTTCAATGGCAGTTGCCTCTGGTGACGTCTTATGGATGGTACCAACTTCATCCTCATCATTTGCTGAATCAGTAGAAGTGGCATCCTTACCAGAAGTTCTAATCTCCTTTTCTACACTTGGAGATTGAACATTGTAACCCTTGTCCTGTGGGTTATCAGAAGCACTTTGGTCCTCCCCCTCATTGGTTGAGCTATTCCTAGTTGTAATTGGTTTCTGGGGAGGGGGTGAGGAGTGCAACTGACTCAGCACTTTTGCAACTATCAGCGTAGGACTTTGAGGGGCGGTTGCATGTGCAGATTGGGTAGAAGCAGATTGCACCCGGGGTGAGAAGTGCTCTTCAATGGTAACCCTCTCAATTGAGATAGGTTCCAGCAATGTGGTTTCCCCAATTGTGGTTGCAACAGGATCCTGTTGAGAGGATACCTATGCGGCTTTAGAAGGATGAGTCTTTGACATAACTGGAGGTTAGAACCAGTATGTTCTTCCTATATTGGTGGTACAGGGGTGTCCTCAGGGGACTCATCTCCTTGAGTAGCCTTTTTGGGTTTTTGTGTTTTGGTTTTGGTGGGGACTTTGGATCTAGAAGTGGAAGCTGTGGGTTCCCTCTGCTTGGGTTTTAGCATCCGGGCAGCCCCTTTGAGAGTAGGGTCTGTGTTATGTCGGGAGTATACCTCAGCTAAAACAGCTGGAGCAGGGACTCCAAGACCAACAAGTCCATCAGATTTTAGCTGATTTAAAATAATGGCCATCAGAAACCTGGGATAAAGTAGCCATCTATTTGCCACAGGTCCTTTAGTTCCATAAAAACTATCTCAGAAAAATTTAGATGTTGCTCAAGGATAGAAGACAATACCTGTTGCCATCGGGAAGACATCTAATCCCAAGAAGATGTCTTTGAAGCTAGGCAGACATTCACCATGTGAAAATAAGTCATTCTGCATCATGGAAGTGCTTCTTCAGTATGGTTGTAGCACTTATGTCGCCTTCATACCCATTATTAATGAAAGACATATCAGTGGTGCCTTTCGGGTATTCTTTAGGATAGGTGCCATCATGCAATTTAGGGTATTGCGAATGATGTCTGTAGTGATGTGCACCTGTTTCTGGTTTACCAATGATGTAGAGTGATTTGGTTATCATTCTCACCGGTGATTACAGAAACGTTGGTCCAGAACTGGGACTAGGAGTCAGGATATATGGTAGGATTCAGAAGAAAGGCTGTTCGATACGGGGAATCCACCATAAGATCGATGGCAGTGTCAACTTGTTCCGGAAGGCCGATTTTGTAAGGTAGGTGTTAGGATCAGTGATGTATGTTTGATTGATTAGAGAGTATTGCAGCGGAAATCAAACAATGAATTAGACAATTCACAAGAATACAGTTGATATTCAAAGTAAGAACAAACGATTATAGAAAGAATTCTGCAAATCACATATTTCATTCAATACGCGCTTTCGTGGTGGCAAAATGTCACACTTACAATCAGGTCAATCATCCCTAATATAAGAATGCCATGGTGGAACATTCCTTATATAGGAGATGTGACGTCTGCTGATGTCATTTGATAGTGACATCTAACATAATTATTCAGACTACTAAAAGTTAACACAACTACTGAAGATGTCAAAACAGCTGACATCTTCTTACAAAAATACTAAGTGTTACTGTCACTACAACTACTGAAAAGAAACTACTGAAACTACAACGACTGAAGAACATGCTCTTCAGTCTTCTTACAAATACTGAAACAAAAAAGAAAACTACTGAAAGGAAACCATCACAACAACTGAAGAATGCTTCTTCAGCTGTGGTAACAAACTGTGAGGGCTTTAGTACTTGTACTTGAACTTCAGCTGTTGTCATCAGCTGATGTCTTCAGTCTTTGTACTTCAGCTATTGATCTTCAGTACTTTAGTCTTCAGCTGTTGATCTTCAGACTTTGGTCTTCAGCTGTTGAAGTCTTCAGTACTTTAGTCTTCAGCTGTTGATCTTCAGATTTTGGTCTTCAGCTGTTGAAGTCTTCAGTACTTTAGTCTTCAGCTGTTGATCTTCAGACTTTGGTCTTCAGCTGTTGAAGTCTTCAGTACTTTAGTCTTCAGCTGTTGAAGTCTTCAGCAGTTGTTGTGATGTCTGTGGGACTTCGAGGTTAATCTGATCAGGCTTATTGGTTCTTTTAGTCAAACAGACTCCCCCTGAACCAATGCAGCCAAAACCTCTAAACTTATTGAAGATATCAAACTTATTATGGCAGAAAGATTTGGTCTTTTTGTCTTTAGATCAGCTCATGTGTACCCATGTAAGCACAGGCCTGGGAAGAAGTCTCAAGGATCTGTTTGGCAAAGGATGAATGGGAACTCTGTCTGGGGAACTGGACACAGAGCTGTTACCCCATCCATGAGATCTACTTCCCACGATGAGTCTGTATGACTCCCTTGTATAGGCCTCAAGGAAGGTTATCTGTTCCTCCATGGTAAGCTCTTCAGCTCCTCCTTCAAAAAGTGATTCTGGCCCATAATATTCAGATAGGTATTTGACCTGTTTCCCATTTTTGAGTTCCACAGTTGTTATTACTCTATAAGCAAATTCATCTGGGTGATTACCCTCTAAGAACAACTGGAGCTCATTCTTTCTAACTTCCTCAAGCCTCTTATATACTAACCCCTTTTTCACCATTTTATTTTCCAGCATCTTTGTGGGGTCAGGTTAGCTTTATAGGCTTGTTGAAGTCATCTTGGATTTCCCAGGGTGATACTACAAAGACCAGTGAGATCTCTTCATCTACAATCTTCTTCACTTGGCCAATGTATCTCTGTGGAATGTTTTTCTTGTGAATCCTATCAGACACCCTGGGATTAGGCCAAATCCTCACTCTCTCCTTTTGATATTGAAATGTATGTTTAAGAGTGTATAACCTGAGAGCATGCTTCTTGATGTTGATGATTGAAGATGTGGTAGCTTATGTTTTGTCAACTCTACTCAACAATTCCTCATCATGTTGTTTATGAAGCTCTTCTTCTTCTAGCTTCACTTTCACATTTGTCTTTGAGTTTCAGGAGTAATTATTAGGAGGTGACTGTGGCCTTAGCAATTGTATAATAGCTGAGATTGGCAGCCTATCTTCATCTTCATCATTATCTTCTTTTTCATTTTCTAACCTCAGTACCCTTCTCTTCCTCTTCTGGGGTACATCATCGACTATTGGTTTTGAGTGTAAGGGAGTTGGTTTGGTGGGTTGTGATTGTGGTGATTTTGGGGTAAAGGTATTGTTTTAGTAGGTTTTGGTGTGGGAATTTTGACAGGCTGTTCTAGCATCTTGGATGTGAGTTCGGCTTTAGATTGCTTGACTAGTTCAGTCCTGCTCCCAGCACCAGCTTCGTTTAAGGTTTCAATAACCAATCCTTTTGTGTATACTTCAGATGAACAGATCTTGGTGGTTATTGCCAAGATGCTGTCCCTGGACCATGCCTTTATTTCAATCAATGATCTACCAAGATACTTCGCTATGAATCTGATCATGATTTCTAGCTTTTCCTTTCCAACACATCATAACTTGCCCATCTAGCTTGGATTTCTTCAATCTCCAGTCTTCTGATTTCTGAGTCAAGTTTTTCACTATCGTGACCTTGCCTAAACAACTGATCAATGATGTTATCCATTGATCGGCTGTGTTCGGCATCAGCCTTCTTCACCATTGTCTCCAAGTCAGTCTCCTTTTCATTCTTCCTTTTCTTGTATGTGACATGAAAGTCTTTAGTACTTTCAGTCACTTTCTCCATGTCAACATCCTTCACCTTCTCCTTCTTAGTTTCTTTCCTATCTGCAATCCTCTTTCTTTTTGCTTTCACTGACTGAATCTCCCCCTTTTTGGTTGCATTGGTTGCAAGGGGTTGACTGTCAGAAAGCCTTTTGCTCACAGCGTCCTCTATCAAGGGTTGTATAACTGAGGGAAGCCTCTCATCAAGGGTTTTAAGCACCATATCAGTAATAGTTGATGTGATGAGAGGTAAGGAATGTTGAAAGATAGCAGCTATTTGCTGAGGGGGGTTCTGACCCTGAGAAATAGTGCCAGAAGCAGAGGCAGGTGGCTGAGTGTTTTGGAGTGGCTCTATGTATGGGAGACCTTCAGAGGAAGGTGCCATCTGTGGGTTTTAAAGGGTAGATAGTCTTTGATCCTGAGAAATTTGGTAAGCAGCTCTTTGAGTCTGCTCACCTCATCCTCGAGGATGGTGTTTTGGGCTAAAACATCATAGAAGAAGCCCAGGTCATCATCAGTGTTTACTGAATCACCTGACCTCCTGATAGAATCAGGATGAACATGCTCTGAGTGTAGATCAGTAGTAGCATGTGCCCCTTGGTCATGGTACTGGGGACTTCCTGCCTCAGGACCATGTCCTTCATCGGCAGTTGCCTCTGGTGAGGTCTTATGGATGGTACCAAATTCATCCTCATCATGTGCTGAAGCAGGAGAAGTGGCAGCCTCACTAGAAATTCGAATCTCCTTCTACACTTGGAGATTGAATATGGTAACCCTGTGTTTGGGGTGTCAGAAGCACTTTGGTCCTCCCCCTCAATGGTTGAGGCCATCCCAGTTTTGATTGGTATCTGGGGAGGAGGTGAGGAGTGCAATTGAGTCAGCACTTTGGCAATTATGATGGTAGGACTTTGGGGGCGGTTGCAGTGGGAGAGGGTGTGAAGGCAGTATCCACCCGGGGAGAGTGGTGCGTTTCAATGGCAACCTCCTCAAGTGAGGAAGGTTCCAGATGTATAGATGCCCCAGGGTGGTTGCTACAGGCTCCTGTTGAGAGGAACCTGAGCGATTGAGGGTGAGTGAGTACGTGTATCTAGGGTGGGGATTGCAGTAGATATCACCTGCGTTTGTGTTGCAGGGGCATCCTCAGGGGACTCATTCCCTGAGTAGCCTTTTGGCTTTCTTGTGTTTGGGTTTGGTGGGGACAATGGATTTGGAGGTGGTGGCTGTGGGTTCCAGCTGCGTGGGTTTTCGCAGTTTGGCTGCCAGTTTGAGTGACTGGTCTGAGTTGTGCCTGGAGTATACTTCAGGCAGTACAGCCGTGGCAGGGACTCCAAGGCCAACAAGTCCCTCAGCTTTCAGGGTTACTATAATGGCCATTAGGAACCAAGGATATATATCCATCGGTTAGCTATAGGCTGGAGGCCATATCCTTGAGTTCAAGAAATAAAATTTCAGAAAAATTTAAGCTTTGTTGGTTAGGATAGAGAATAATACCTGCTGCCACCTCGTCAACATTTGATCCCAAGAAGAAGTATTAGGAGCTAAGCATACATTCACCATATGAAAAATTAGTCGTTCCGCATCATGGAAATGCTTCTTCAGGATGGTAGAGGCACTAAGGTTACCCTGGTATCCATGTGGGGCAAATGATAGATCAGTGGTGCCTTTGGATACCCAGTGGGGAAAGTGGCATCATCCAGTTGTAGGGTTTGGCGAAGGATTTCTGGAGAGTGATGACCACCTGACGATTGTTGACGAACGAGGAGAGAGTCGGTATCATTCTCCCCAGTGATGAGGGTGACGTTCGTCCAGAACTGATGGAGGGATTCGGCATGAATGGTAGATTTAGAAGGAAAGCCGTTTTGTATGGAGAGTTGATCATTAGATCAATGGCATTATCAAACTTTGTCCAGAGGATGATTTGGTAAGGTAAGCAACACAGTTGTGTCGTGGTTTAAGCTTCATGTTCGCCATTGATGTGAGAGAAGGTTCTGAGTTTTTGAATGTTAGGTTTGAGATGATGAAGCTCTGTAAGACAAGGTATTATAGGTATGGGTTATAAAGCAACTGAAGGGTTTGGTATGAGTCATCAGTAGTTTTAAGCGACTGATGACGTGGTATTAACCTTCAGAGGTTGAACAACTAAATTCTTGGTTTTAGGCATCATAGTTATAAAACTACTGAAGACCATGGTTTAGCTTCAGGTGTTGGAAACAACTGATAACTTGGTGTTAGTCATCAGTAGTTATAAAACTACTGAAGACATGGTTTTGTTATCAGTTGTTGTAAACAGCTGACGACGTGGTGTTAGTCATCAGTAGTGTGAACTACTAAAGACATGGTTTGTCATCAGTGGTTAAGATGAAGCACCAGTTTTAGAAACAACCGAAGAGAGAAAATTTCATCAGTAGTTTTCGTCAATTCATAGCTTTTCAGCTGTTTCATATTGTCCTCAACACTTACTCATCCGTCTTTTGGCTGGTTTTCAGTTGTTTCATAGGACATCGGTACTTATCTGTTTGTACTTATATCAGTAGTTATGACTGTATAGTGCTTGTAACAGAATCAGTACTTATTTATGATATGGTTACAAATGATCATGAGTACTTATTTGCTGAGATCATCAGTACTTATCACTTATTCTAGCTGCAGCATACCAAGCCTTAACACTAGGTTTTGGAAAGTCGAGCTATCCAAAGGCTTAGTAAAAATGTATACAAGCTCATCAGAACTAGGCACAAACTTTGGATCAATCACACCTTTTTCAAAACAGTCCTTAATAAAATGATGTCTGATCTCTATATGTTTGGTCCTAGAGTGCTGGATAGAATCTTGACAATGCAAAGAGCTGAAGCACTGTCCATTAATAATGGAGTCTTAGTCTCTATAATGCCATAATCCAGAAGTTGGTTCTGAAGCCAGAGTACCTGAGAAGTACAGCTTGCTGGAGCAATGTACTCTACTTCAGCAGTGGATGTAGCAACAGATGTTTGTTTCTATTCTGCCAGAAATCAAGCAGTTGCCTAGAAATTGACATCCACCAGAAGTTGACTTTCTGGTTAACTTACATCGTGCATAGTCACTATCAGAAAAAGCAACCAATTTGCAAGAGTGTCCAGTGGAATACATACACCTAGAGATTGTGTACCTTGCAGATATCTAAGATTCTTTTGACTGCAATCAAGTGAGACTCTTTAGGAGCAGCCTGAAATCTAGCACAAACACACGTTGCAAACATGATATCTGGTCTAGAAGCTGTTAAGTACATCAAGGACCCAATCATACATCTGTAAAATGTTTCATCAATAGCCTTACCTTTCTGATCTACATCCAGTTGTGTGGTGTTGCACATGGGAGTAGAAACAGGGCTTACAATTTTGTAAATCAAACTTATTCAAAAGATCTTTTGTATATTTAGACTGATGAATGAAAGTCCCATCAGCTTTTGTTTGATTTGCAATCTTAGAAAGAACTGTAATTCTCCCATTGCACTCATTTCAAGTCTTATGCATTAAATAATAAGGTTAAAGTCATCACACAACTGGGGATCAGAGGATGCAAAAATAATATCATCAACATAAATTTGAACATGTAACTTATGCTAATCCACCTTCTTAATGAATAAATTATATCTATGGAGCCTCTAGTGAATTATTTTGAAGAAGAAAATTTGATAATGTCTCATACCAGGCTCTAGGAGCTTGTTTAACCCATAAAGAGCCTTATCAAGCTTGTATACCCAATCTGGATGTTTATTATCCTCAAAACCTGGTGGTTGACACACATAACTTCTTCTTTTATTTTCCATATAAAAATGCACTTTTAACATCCATTCGAAAAACTTTAAAATTGTGAAATGCGCATAGGCTAAGAACAATCTAATTGCCTCCAGTCTGCTACAGGGGCAAAGGTCTCATCATAATCAATACCTTCTTCTTGTGAAAAACCCTGAAAAAGTGGCCTTGTTCTTAACAATAAGCCCATTTTCATCTGTTTTGTTCCTAAACACCCATTTTGTGCCTATTGCCACACTTACCTGGGGGTAGAGGAACCAGTTCCCACACTTGCTGTTTCTTGAACTAAAGTAGCTCAAGCTGCATGGCTTCCACCCATCACTGTCTCTCAAAGCAACATGATAGTTCTTTGGCTCTTGCTGACTGATGAAGAGAGCATAGAAGCACAAGTTATACAATTGACTTCTGGTTGAGACACCAGCATTGATACCACCAATGATTTGAGACATGGGGTGATTCTTCAGCTCTTGGTGCACAATTAGATCAATGCAAGTGTTTGTAGCCGGTTCAGCATCAGCAGATGTTGATTCAGATTCTTGAAACCAAGTATTAGATGGCAAATCAAACGATGTAGAGGAATCAGAAATCTCATCAACATTTGTTGTGGATGGAGCTGCTGAAGGTACAGGAACATCAAGTTTAGCAGACTCAGGAGTTGGTCCTGAACTTGAAAAGGTGAGTACTGATATCATCATCATCTTCAGTACCACCAGGTGGAAGACTTGCTGCAGAAGATGATTTATCCACATGATCTGCAACAGCTGGAGTTTGATAAGGAGCATATTGCAGTATGTCCAGATCAAACAACTCCATAGGGTTTTGTGGAATTTTATCCTTAGGAGATTCATTGAATTTCACATGCAAGGTTTCTTCAACTATCTTTGTTCTGCAGTTGAAGACTCTGTAAGCCTGCAAGTGGATGAATAACCTACAAAATACCCTGCATACCTTAGGATCAAATTTGTGGGGTTGACCCTTTGTGTTGAGAATGAAACAAGGACATCCAAAGGCTCTGAAGAATGAAATCAAAGGAGCCAAAGATGTAGAGCTTCATATGGAGTCTTCATCAACCTCTGATTTACTAACACTCTATTCTGCATAGCAAGCTGTATTGACAGCTTCAGCCCAAAAGGTCAAAGGCAAACCAGAGTCAGCCAACATGGACCATGCAGCTTCAATTAAAGTCCTGTTCTTTCTCTCCACTACTCCATTTTGTTCTGGAGTCCTTGGGATGCTAAACTGCCTTTTGATTCGTTTTGAAAGATAAAAATCATCAGGTGTATGGTTTCTGAATCAGTACCATTGTCACTACACAGGGAATACTGCTTCTTACATACAGCACAAAGTTTGTAATCTTTTAAGCAACCTCATCTTTGAATGTAGAAAGAAAGTCCATACGAATCTGGAGTAATCATCCACAATTACCAGACAGTATTTCTTCTGCTATGCTCATCACTCTCACAGGACCAAATTGATCCATGTGCAGTAACTGCAAGCAGGCAGTGGACTTAGGTTCTTCAATGGGAGGAATGAGACTTTTGTGTGTTTTCTTTCAAACAAGTAGTGCAGGCTTCATCACAGTGGAACTCCTTGTTGATAAACCTCTCACTAATCGATTGTGGATGAGCTAATCATGTTTCTAAGATTGACATGACCCAGCCTTCTATGCCATAGTTTAGATTCCTCAAGAGAGGCTTTGGAGAACAGGCATGGATGACCCTTCAAATCAATCTTCTTGACAAATCCAAGGCATACACTCTTCCGATCCTGTTGGCCTTCAGGAGAGTATGTTCATCCATTACCTTGTCAATCAGCCTCAGAACTTGGGAAGACAGAATCCTGCAGTTCTGGCTTGTGAAAAGTGCAACATGCCCTTTATCACACATCTCACTGACACTCAGCAGATTATACTTGAGATTCTCCACATGGTTGACATCATCAAACCTGATTTGTCCATTAGACACATATCCTTTCCCAATGATGTAACCTCTGGCATCATTTCCAAATGAAACAAATCCCTTCTTTCCTTGAGAGTAGTCATTAAGAAGAGAACTGCTCCCAGTCATATGCATGATCGTCCACTGTCCACATACCAGATGCTCCTTTGGCATGTTGAAGAACCTGCATAAAAGAAAACTAGTAGATTTGAGACCCAAACCTTTTTGGTTTTGGGTCTGTTTTCATCAACAGATGCAACCATAACTTGTTTTTATGATTAACAGCTGAAGAAGGAGATGGTGATGAAATGGATTCCTTGGATTTGGGCTTGGAATGCCTTTTCAGTGATTTGATCACAGGTGCATCTAATTGGTTAACTCTCCCCAACAAATGCTGAACCATCATAACAAGTTGTGTCTGATTTGTAGCCAAGCTTTCAGCTCTTGTGAAATATCAGTACTTGTGTTTGATGAGGTCCTGTGATCCACCATTTCCTCCTTAAAATTAACAGACTTAGTCTGAGTTTATCTATGAGGAGCACCATCAGCTGTTTTGTGATGACGCTTATCCTTCTTTTTGAATTTGGTTGAAGGCTTGGGTTTATCACAATGGAATGATTGCGGTACAAACTTAGTCTCAAACTCAGTTGTCATTTATCCATCTGGATTTTAATGAGCTTATCTCTGTTGAGTTTGGAACCCTTTCTGTACCAACATTCATCAGAAAGATGATTGAATTTACCACATATTCACATGGCTTATTCTTCATCTTGGATTGATCAACTGCTGATGTGGAAACTACTGAAGGTGTGCTCTTCAATACTTTCCTCCTTTCAGTAATTTTGTTCAGTATTGAAGAATCTGTAACAACTGAAGAGTTGTTCTTCAGCTGTTTGTTGTCAGCAGTTGTTAATCCATTTGTTTCAGCTGATATGAAATGCTTTTCAATTATTGTAACTTGCCTTTCAGTACTTAAGTTACTTTGAGGAACAACATCTGAAATACTCGCTTCATGTGCTTATCAGTAGTAAACCCATCAGCCAATTGACTTGCTGAGGCATCAACCCTATTTCATCTTGTGATTTTGGGAGATCACTTATGGATGATGCACATAAAATGTGGTTTGGAGATTGCTTTCACTTTCAGATTTTACTATCGGTTTTGGAGTAAAATCTGTTGAGGTGCAATATGGTTATAACCAATTCCAAACTTCACATTCGAAGCAGATTGCTTACTGAGCAGCATTTCAAATCCCTTGAAGGATGACACCACCCAGCAGTCACACTTAACTTGGGTAACTGTAAGTTTTTCTTTGAGTTCCTCATGGTTCTCAAGAATGACCTCTAGCTAGCCTTTTCATCATTTAATTAGCATTTAAGCTATAAATCTCATCATCTTTGTCCTTAGGACCGACTCATATTCAGCTTTTCTTTTGGAAATAGTTTGCTCAAGCTCTTGATTTTGATTAATTACAACTACATTTGCTTCTCTAATAGAGACAAATGCATCTATGCAAGATTCAGAACAATGCTTGGCCTTAGCCTCAGAGGATACCTGGGTTACATGTGAAGAAGATGCATTGGAGCATGAACCCTCAGTAGATTCCAGGGCCATGAGAGCTAGATACCCAAAAGGATGTTCACCACCATGTTGACCATCACCATTAATAATTGCTCTGTACCAGAGAGATCATCTGGTAAACTGCTCCAGTCAACATTACCAGGGGTGAAAAAGCTGTGATGAGTTGTGATTGAGATGGTAGAGGCTCAGGTGATGCTTGTGGTTTTTGTACAGTGGGAACTTGAACTGGATTAGCTGAGGCATGTAATAGCAGGGATACGGATATGACATTGGACCCTAAGGGACGAAATATGCAGGCGAAGCAGGTTGTGAATGATGACCAAGAATAGTAGGATCTTGCCCCCTGTTTTGTGAACTAGTGCTGGAAAAGTCACAAAGGGTGCAGAGGAGTTAGATCCAGATGATCTACACTCTCTTGCAAAGTGTCCAAGCCTTTGGCATTTGTGACACCTCAACATACTCTTGTCAAAACCAACTTGGTTTTGCCAGAGAGTACTGGAAATTTCCTGCCAGTCCCTTCTAGAACTTCTGAGATCTGATATTAATCAAGGCCATTTGGCTCAGAATATCCATCTCTTCTAGATCATCATCAGCTATTCCTTTCAAATCATCCATAATAAAACATAAATTGTCACTATTACAGCCTAAGTGACTATCACACCAACGAATGCATGATCTGAACTGTTTGAAGAGAAATCTATATGCTCATCATAATTACTTTCACAAGCAGCATATTCCGACTCATGACCAACCAAGGCAGTGTTCCCTGGTACAAATCATCAGTGAGCTTTCCTGATGATGCTAGTTTCCTTTTCTGCTCTATCTCTCTCTCAATGTAAGCAGTTTCCATGAAGTTGGGTGAGAGATAGTTTATCCAGATTTGCACTGGAGCATAGGACAATAGTGTATGTGTTCCATCTCTCAGGCAGTGATCTAAGGAATCTGTTGTTCATCTGGCTATTGGTATATTCATGTTGACCATTTTTAGCTCAGAGATCAAACTAGAAAAACGCTCAAACTGTTGAGTGAGTGTCTCACCCTTCCTATGAGAGAATGTTTCATATTGTTGGGCAAGGATTTCTCTGTTGTTTGCTAAGACCTAATTAGTTCCACCGAATTGTTCTTTCAGTGCATTCCAGAAGTCATGAGCAGTTTCATGATGCATAAGCCCTAAATAGATTTCATTCGGCAGTGCCATGGCCAGAATTCCATGGGCTTTAGCATAATCTCAAACAGTTTCCGATCTTCATCTGAGTATTGTTCCTTCTTCTTCGAACCATTTGATTGGTTTCCGGATTGTTCACCATAGGCTTATGTGGACCATGTACCACCGATGTCCAACAACTGAACTGTTAACAGACAGGTGATGAAGCATTCTTCGTTGCCATATGTTATACTCAGTCCTAACCAGCATCAGAGTTTGGTTGAAGAACCGATATTGTGAGGGTCATTAGAAGGAGTAGTCATTCTCAGATTCAACCAAAATCAATTAAGTTTTAACAGATTTAGAACAGAACACAACAAAACCAAATGAACCAAGAGAAAACAGAAAGCAATAAAACGAAAGTAGCAGAATTCAATTTAACTATGATTGATTCTTGCAAATATGCCAATTCAATCAAATGCATATTGATTAGCAGTTTCAATGATCAATTGTTAGATCGATCAATGATTAACCTGCTCTGATACCAATTGTTAGGATCAGTGATCTACTTTGATTGATTAGAGAGTATTGCAGCGGAAATCAAACAATGAATTAGACAATTCACAAGAATACAGTTGATATTCAAAGTAAGAACAAACGATTATAGAAAGAATTCTGCAAATCACATATTTCATTCAATACGCGCTTACGTGGTGGCAAAGTCACACTTACAATCAGGTCAATCATCCCTTATAAAGAATGTCGTGGTGGAACATTCCTTATATAGGAGATGTGACGTCTGCTGATGTCATTTGATAGTGACATCTAACAGAATTATTTAAACTACTGAAAGTTAACACAACTACTGAAGATGTCAAAACAGCTGACATCTTCTTACAAAAATACTAAGTGTTAACTGTCACTACACTACTGAAAAGAAACTACTGAAACTACAACGACTGAAGAACATGCTCTTCAGTCGTTTTACAAATACTGAAACAAAAAAGAAAACTACTGAAAGGAAACCATCACAACAACTGAAGAATGTTTCTTCAGCTGTTGTAACAAACTCTGAGGGCTTCAGTACTTGTACTTGAACTTCAGCTATTGTCATCAGCTGATGTCTTCAGTATTTGTACTTCAGCTATTGATCTTCAGTACTTTAGTCTTGAGCTGTTGATATTCAGACTTTGGTCTTCAGCTATTGAAGTCTTCAGTACTTTAGTCTTCAGCTGTTGATCTTCAGACTTTGGTCTTCAGCTGGTGAAGTCTTTAGTACTTTAGTCTTCAGCTGTTGATCTTTAGACTTTGGTCTTCAGCTGTTGAAGTCTTCAGTACTTTAGTCTTCAACTGTTGAAGTCTTCAGACTTTGTCAAACAGCTGATCAAGTCTTCAGCAGTTGTTCTGATGTCTGTGGGACTTAGAGGTGTTTCTGATTAGGCTCATTGGTTCTTTTGGTCCAACAGAAGGCAACACAGTTGTGTCGGGGTTTGAGTTTCATGGTCGCCATTGCTGAGAGAAAGGTTTAAAACAGCTAATGAAACCTTTGGCTACAAGTACAGGTATTTATAGGTTTAGAAAAGGCTGAAAAGAAAACGACTGAAAGTATTGGTTTGTCATCAGTTGTTATGAAAACAACTGAAGACTTGGTTTAAACTATCATACGTTTGAAAACAACTGAAGACTTGGTGTTAGTCATCAGTAGTTGTGAAACTACTGAAAACCTTGGTTTTTCTTCAGATGTTGTAAACAACTGATAACTTGGTGTTAGTCATCGGTAGTTATGGTTTTGTCATCAGTTGTTGTTAATAGCTGAGGACTTGGTTTAGTCTCAGTAGTTGTGAAACTCCTCAAGACATGGTTTTGTCATCAGCTATTTAAGGTGAAACAACAGTTTTAGAAACAACTGAAGAGAAAATTCTCATCAGTAGTTTTCCTCAATTCTTAGCTTTTCAGCTGTTTCATACTGTCCTCAACACTTACTCATTAGTCTTTTTGGCTGTTTTCAGTATTTCATAGGACTCGGGTACTTATCTGTTTTTACTGACATCAGTAGTTATAACTACATTAGTAGTTGTAAATATATCAGTTCTTTTAACAGAATCAGTACTATTTGTGACATGGTTACTAATGATCATCAGTACTTATTTACTGAGATCATCAGTAGTTATCACTTATTCTAGCTTCAGCATACCAAGCCTTAACACAAGGTTTTGGAAAGTTGAACTATCCAGAGGCTTAGTAAATATATCTGCAAGTTCATCAGCACTAGGCACAAACTTTGGATCAGTCAGACCTTTTTCAAAACAGTGCCTAATAAAATGGTGTCTGATCTCTATATGTTGGTCCTAGAGTGCTGGACAGGATTCTTGACAATGCAAAGAGCTGAAGCACTGTCCATTAATAATGGAGTCTTAGTCTCTATAATGCCATAATCCAAAAGTTGGTTCTAAAGCTAGAGTACCTGAGAGGTACAGCTTGCAGCAGCAATGTACTTTGCTTCAGCAGTGGATGTAGCAACAGATGTTTGTTTCTTACTCTGCCAAGAAATCAAACAGTTGCCTAGGAATTGACATCCACAAGAAGTTGACTTTCTGGTTAACTTACACCCTGCATAGTCACTATCAGAAAAAGCAACTAATTTGCAAGAGTGTCGAGTGCAATACCATAAACCTAGAGATTGTGTACCTTACAGATATCTAAAGATCCTATTGACTAAAATCAAATGAGACTCTTTAGGAGCAGCCAAAATATAGCACAAACACAAGTTGCAAACATGATATCTAGTCTAGAAGCTGTTAAGTACATCAAGGACCCAATCATACATCTATAAAGTGTTTCATCAACAGCTTTACCTTTCTGATCTGCATCCAGTTGTGTGGTGTTGCACATGGGAGTAGAACAGGGCTTACAATTTTGTAAATCAAACTTATTCAAAAGATCTTTTGTATATTTTGACTGATGAATAAAGTTCCATCAGCCTTTTATTTGATTTGCAAACCTAGAAAGAATTGTAATTCTCCCATTGCACTCATTTCAAACTTTTGTTTCATTAAACTTGTAAAATCATCACACAACTGGGGATCATAGGATGCAAAAATAATATCATCAACATAAATTCGAACAAGTAGCTTATGCTGATCCACCTTCTTAATGAACAAAAGTTTATCTATGGAGCCTCTAGTGAAATTATTTTGAAGATGAAAATTTGATAATGTTTCATACTAGGCTCTAGGAGCTTGTTTCAACCCATAAAGAGCCTTATCAAGCTTGTATACCTAATCTGGATGTTTATTATCCTCAAAACCTGGTTGTTGACACACTTAAACCTCTTCTTTTATTTTACCATATAAAAATGCACTTTTGACATCCATTTGAAAAACTTTAAGATTGTGGAATGCAGCATAGGGTAAGAACAATCTAATTTTCTGTAGTCTGGCTACAGGGGCAAAGGTTTCATCATAATCAATACATTCTTCTTGTGAAAACCCTTGTACAACCAGTCTAGCCTTGTTCTTGACAATAAGCCCATTTTCATTAGTTTTATTCTTAAACACCCATTTAGTGCATATTGCACACTTACCTAGGGGTAGAGGAACCAGTTCCCACACTTACTGCTTTTTGAACTGAAGTAGCTCAAGCTGCATGGCTTCAACCCATCCATTGTCTCTCAAAGCAACATGATAGTTCTTTGGCTCTAGCTGACTAATGAAGAGAGCATAGAAGCAGAAGCTAGACGATTGACTTCTGGTTGAGACACCAGCATTGATATCACCAATGTTTTGAGACATGGGGTGATTCTTCAGCTCTTGGTACACAATAAGATCAGTGCAGGTGTTTGTAGTCGGTTCAGCAGCAGCAGATGTTGATCTAGATTCTTGAAACCAAGTATGAGATGGCAAGTCAAATGATGTAGAGGAATTAGAAATCTCATCAGCATTTGTTGTGGATGGAGCTACTAAAGCTACAGGAACATCAAGTTTCATAGACTCAGGCAGTTGGTCACTAAACTTGAAAAGGTGAGTATTGATATTATCATCATCATCAATACCACCAGGTGGAGAACTGTTGACAGGAGTAACAGCCGAAGCCTGATAAGGAGCATATTGCAGTATGTCCAAATCAAATAACTCCACAGGGTTTTGTGGAATCTTGTCCTTTGGAAATTCATTAAACTTCATATGCAGAGTCTCTTCAACTATCTTTGTTCTGCAGTTGAAGACTCTGTATGCCTTGCAAGTAGATGAATAACCAACAAAATACCCTACATCCACCTTAGGATCAAATTTGTGGAGTTGATCCTTTGTGTGAGAATGAACAAGGACACCCAAAGGATCTGAAAAATGAAATTAGAGGAGCCAAATGATGTAGAACTTCATATGGAGTCTCATCAACCTCTAATTTACTAAGGCTCTATTCTGCACATAGCAAGCTGTGTTAACAGCTTCAGCCCAAAAGGTCAGTGGCAAACCAGAGTTCGCCAACATGGACCTTGCAGCTTCAATTAGGGTCTTGTTCTTTATCTCTACTACTCCATTTTGTTCGGGAGTCCTTGGGATGCTAAACTGCCTCTTGATTCCCTTTGAGAGATAAATATCATCAAGTGTATGGTTTCTGAATTCTGTTCCATTATCACTTCTGATACACTTGACAGATAGGGAATACTGCTTCTCAACATACAACACAAAGTTTATAATCGTCTGAGCAGCCTCATCCTTTGAATGCAAGAAGAAAGTCCATACAAATCTAGAATAATCATCCACAATTACCAGATAGTATTTCTTCTTTGCCATACTCATTACTCTCACAGGACCAAAGATATCCATGTGTAGTATTTGCAAGTAGGCAATGGACTTAGGTTCTTCAATAGGAGGGAATGAGACTTTTTGTTGTTTTCCTTTCAACAAGCAGTGCAGTTGTCTTCACATCTGAACTCCTTCATAGGCAATCCCCTTACTAAACAATGATGTATCAGTTGATTCAAGTTTTTAAGATTCACATGACCCAGCTTTCTATGCCATAGAATAGATTCTTGAGGAGAAGCCTTGGAAATTAGGCAAGGATGGCCTTTGAGATCTATTTTCTTGGAAAGATCTAAGGCATACACTCTTCCTGTCCTGTTGGCCCTCAGGAGAGTGTGATCATCCAACACCTTATCAATCAAACTCAGAACTTTGGATGACAGAATCCTGCAATTCTGACTGGTGAAAAGTGCAACATGGCCTTTATCACACATTTGACTGACACTCAAGAGATTGTACTTGAGATTCTCCACATGGTTAAAATCATCAAACCTTATTTCCCCATTGGAGACAAAGCCTTTGCCAATGATGTAACCTTAGCATCATTGCCAAAAGAGAGAAACCCCTTCTTTCCTTGAGAGTAATCATGAAGAAGAGAGCTGTTCCCTGTCATATGCATAGATCCTCCACTGTGTACATACCAGATGCTACTGTGGCATGCTAAAGAACCCTGCAATCATAATAAATTAGTTAGTTTTTGAGACCCAAACCTTTTTGGTTTTGGGTCTGTTCACATCAACAGATGGTAAACTAATGGATTTGCTATGAAGAACAGCCTGAGGGGATGGAGATGGTGAAGAAGAAGAATCCTTTGGCATGGATTTTCTTCTCTGTGGTTTAGCACAGGAACATCTAATTGGTTGACTCTCCCCAATAGATGTTGAACCATCATAACAAGTTGTGTCTGATTCTGTGATAAAGCCTTCAGCTCATTAGACACATTAGTGCTTGAGATTGATGGATTCTTGTGTTGTACCATCTCCCTTTGAGCAACCTCAGTTGTTGCTGATTAACCCCTTCCTTTTTGGATTTCTTTTTGGATATTGGGGTTACAGGTTTTGATGTTGCTAGTACAAACATGGTATCAAACTCAGTTTTCATTTTATACATTTTCTTTTTAATGTTCTCATTGTGTTTGAGTTTGGAGCCCTTTTTATACCGGCAATCATCAGTAAGATGATTGAATAAGCCACATATTTCACATGGTTTTCTTCATCTTAAGTTGATCATCTGCTGAAGAAGATGAAACTACTAAAGACTTATTCTTCAGCAGTTTGCAATCAGTACTAGCATTTTCTTCCTTGCATTACATGCTTTCTTGATATCTTCTTCAGTAGTTTTCCCACCCTTTCTATTGGCAGTTTTCTTGCCTTTAGTACATGCAGTAGTTTGGTTTGTTCTCCAGGTGTTATGACTTTCTCTTTAGTACTTTCAATACTTTGTGAAATACCACTTGGAGTGATCAACCTTTTGATCGTGTGAGTGTCATCATTTAAACCATCAACATCAGCTCATAGGTTTTGGGAGGAATTTATGTTGACTCCAACCTCTGATGGTGCTGTATCAGATAGTAGATCACATGATGAAAAGGATTGGTTATTGCTTTCTCCATCAGATTCTACCTCTGCTCTGGGAGTAAAATGTGTAGGAGGAGCAGTGTGATTATAACCAATGCCAAACTTCACATTTGAAGCAGACTGCTTACTGAGAAGCATTTCAAAACCCTTGCAGGAATGTACCCATCGATCACACTCTACCTGGTAGCTGCAAGTGTTTCTTTGAGGTCTCTGTACTTCTCTAGAAATACCTCTTCCCTAGCCTTATCATCAGTGATTTGGCATTTTAGTTTGTAAATCTCATCATTCTTATCATTAAGCACAGACTCAAATTCAGCTTTTCTTTTGGATATTATTTGTTCTAGCTCAATGTTCTTGTTGATTAAAGCTACATTTGCTTCTCTAATAGATGCAAATGCGGCTATGCATGTTTAAGAACATAGCTTGGCTTTGGCCTCAGAGGATACCTGTGATACATGTGGTGTGGAGGCATTAGAGGATGAGGTATCAACAGACTCCAGGGCCATAAGAGCAAGGTTTCCAAAAGGATTGTCACCACCATGTTGACCAGCACCAGAAAACAGTTGTTCATGACCAGACATATCATCTGGTAAACTGCTCTAGTCAACAACTCCTGGGGTGAAAAAGCTGTGTTGTTGAGGTTGAGATTGTTGATGAGATTGGGAAGGATGAGGCTCAGGAAGAGCAGGTGGTTGTTGAGCAATGGGTACTTGAACTTGACTGGTTTGTGGCATGTAATAGCAGGGATATTGATATGGCATTGGACCCTGAGGACAAAATATGCAGGAGATAGAGGTTGTGATTGATGACCAGAACTAGCAGGATGTTGCCCTTTGTTTTGTTGAATATCACTTGGAAAAGTCACAAAGGGTGCAACAGAGTTAGATCCAGATGATCTACACTCTCTTGCAAAGTGTCCAAGCCTTTGGCATTTGTGACACCTCAACTTACTCTTGTCAAAACCACTTTGGTTTTGCCAGAGAGTCCAGGGAATTTCCTACCAGTTCTCTTGTAGAACTTCTAAGATCTGATATTAATCAGGCCATTTGGCTCACAATATCCATCTCTTCTAAGTCATCATCAGCTATACCTTTCAAATCATCCATAATAAAGCACAAATTGTCACTATTACAGCCTGACTGACTATCAACTCTCTCAAATGCATGATCAGAACTGTTTGAAGAGAAATCTATATGCACTTCATAATTACTTCTCATGCAGCATATTCTGACTTATGACCGACCAAGGCAGTGTTCCCTGGTACAAAGTCTTCAGTGAGCTTTCCTGATGATGTCAGTTTCCTTTTTTGTTCTATCTCTCTTTCAAATGTAAGCAGTTTCCCATGAAGTTGGGTGAGAGATAGGCTATCCAGATTGCATTAGAGCGTAGGACAATTTTATACGTGTCCCATCTCTCAGGCAATGATCTGAGGAATCTGTGGTTCATCTGGCTATTAGTGTATTCATGTTTGACCATTTTCAGCTCAGAGATCAAACATGAAAAATGCTCAAACTGTTGAGTCAGAGTCTCACCCTTCCTATGAGCAAATGTCTCATATTGTTGGGCAAGTATTCCCTATTGTTTGCTAAGACCTCATCAGTACCACCAAATTGTTCTTTCAGTGCCTTACAGAGGTCATGAGCAGTTTCATGATGCATAAGCCTAGAATAGATTTCATTAGGCAGTGTCATGGCCAGAATTCCATGAGCTTTAGCATCAATCTCAAATAGTTTACGATCCTTATCAGAGTATTGCTCCTTCTTCGGAACCATTTCGTTGGTTTCCGGATTGTTCACCATAGGCTTATGTGGACCATGTACCACACATGTCCAACAACCTGAACTGTTAACAGACAGGTGATGGAGCATTCTTCGTTGCCATATGTTATACTCGGTCCTAACCAGCATCGGAGGCTTGGTTGAGGAACCAGTATTGTGAGGGACATTAGAAGGAGTAGTCATATTTAGAATTCAGACAAATTCAAGGTAAACAAAGTAAATCTAGCTCAAAACCACTTAGAACCTCAAACAAAATGGCCAGAAGCAACAGAAACTCAATCTCTATAACCGATTCTTGCAAATTTGCTAATTCGATCAAACGTAGATAGCAAAAGAATAGTTTCAATGATCAATTGTTAAATCGATCATTGATTAACCTGCTCTGATACCATTTGTTAAGATCTCGGTATCTGGTTTGATCAATTAGATTGGATTTGTAGCGGAATGAGCTCACGAATTAACAAATTTAAACAAGAACATACGAAATTTATCAATGAAACAGTGTTTGTTATAGAGAGAGATTTCTGCCAAAAGGAATATATTCAATCAATACACGCTTTAGCTCGGCTTTTCGCACAGTTACAATTAGGTCATCTTCCCATTTATAAGGAAAGCTGACGTCAGCTGATGTCACTTGACAGTGACATCTAACTGCTATTTAACTACTGAAAGTTAACACAACTACTGAAGATGTCAAACAGCTGACATCTTCTTACAAAAATACCAAGTGTTAACTATCACTGCAACTGCTGAAAAGAAACTACTGAAACAACAACGACTGAGAACATGCTCTTCAGTCATTTTACAAGTACTGAAATAGAAAATAAAACTACCGAAAGGAAACCATCACAACAACTGAAGAATGCTTCTTCAACTGTTGTGACAAACTCCAAAGGCTTCAGTACTTGGACCTCTTGAAATTCAGTTGTTGTCATCAGCTAATGTCTTCAGCTGATGTCTTTAGTCTTTGTACTTCAGCTGCTGATCTTTAGTACTTAGTCTTCAGCTGTTGATCTTCAGACTTTGGTCTTCAGCTATTGAAGTCTTTAGTACTTTAGTCTTCAGCTGTTGAAGTCTTCAGTACTTTAGTCTTCAGCTGTTGATCTTCAAACTTTGGTCTTCAGCTGTTGAAGTCTTCAGTACTTTAGTCTTCAGCTGTTGATCTTCAGACTTTGTCAAACAGCTACTCAAGTCTTCAGCAGTTGTTGTGATGTCTTGTGGGACTTAAAGGTTTTTCTGATCTGGCTCATTGGTTCTTTTAGTCCAACTAGTTACCAGTTGAACCTTGTATGTTCATCTCCATCTGGTATCCACTGAGAATGTCATACAATGCTATCAAAGTGAGAGTCTTGAGGTTCTCAGTCCTCTTCATAACAACAAATAATGTGTCCATTTCCTAGGAAGTGAGGACATGAACTTTCTTACAATATCTCTGCTTTCAAGAGTTACTCCAATATCCACTAGAGTATCCATAATCTAAACATACCAGAAGTACTGTTGAGTCAATGTCTCATCTATTCTGAAGGTGAAATTTTCAAACTATTGCTTCAGGAGATCCTTCTTGTTCTTCTTGGCTTCAGTGGAACCCTAATACATTAGTTTCAATGCATCCCACAATTGCTTAGCTGTTTTGCATTTCTTGAAACCTCTATATACAGAGTTTGGAAGGGAAGTCTAAAGGGCTGTCATGGCCTTTTGATGTGTTTCTATACTTTTTCTATCTTCATCTAAGTAGTCAACCGTAGCCTTGGGTATCATACCACCTCCAACAGCAGCTTAAGAGGTGCTTGGTATGTAAGTCCAGTAACACAGACTTCCACATTCTTGAGTCTAGAGACTTGATAAAGGCTTCCATTCTTTGGCACCAAGTGTCAAAGTCATCAAGAGTGATCAATGGGGACTTTTTCATGGTTCTAATTTCCATATCAGCTTTAGAGATAGCTGCCATTTGAGATGTTAAGTATTTTGTGTATGTGAGGGATCTTAAGATGGTAAGATCTTATATCAAGAGGCTGGAATACTCTAATAACAATTGCAGGACCATTTAAGGGTACTAGCTTATAACACAACAACATGAAGAGGAGAGTGTGTAACAACACTTAATAGATCAAATGGGGAACTATAAACCAGTTTTAGTGAGAACTAAGAAACACAAGTATTCAAGAGACAGATTAAGAACAACATAAGTAGTTGGTTTTCAAGGATGATCTATATTGCTCTCTAGTTCCTCACAAGTGTTTACAAAGCATGGTTTAAGATATAAAGGACTAGAGATACTTATACTACATCCTAAAGCCGGCCATACTTTGAAGGCCAACTAGATACATGATCTAGACAACAACAAAATTAATGTAGAGTTAAAAGGCAGATTTCCTTTTGACTAGTGACTATGACATGCCATATCTCACATCCTAATATATTTTAAAAAAGGATAAAGTAAATAAAGTTGAAAGTTACACACTAAAGACCTTAATGTGCAGTTACCAAAAGCATGGACGTTTCAACAACTTATGTAAGTTGGTCTCTTATTAGAGTTGCAGCAAAAAGGGGTCCAATTTATGGAAACGGTACATCACATAAAGCATGTGTTCAAAAGTCTTCACAAGAAATTTGTCTTCAAGTGTTGGCTTCGGAAGACTTGGTCTCTGAAGCTTCGGAAGACTTCATGTTTGGCTTTAGAAGATATTGGTCTTGGATTTGGAAGATTTCACACTTAGAATATTTTCTAAGGAAGATTGTGAAACTTTTGAAGCATTCCACTTCAGTACACTTGTGCATGCATGCAGGAGAGACTTTTGGTGGTTGGGTTGCACCAGCCTTATATCAGACCTTACAAAGGTTAGTAAAGGATAGGGAAGTGAAGCCTAGTGACCTAGGACGTTGTCAATTTCTAGTGGCATTGAGCCTTTGCTTGGGCTTTCCCTTTTTGGTTTATTAGGAGAGGTTAGGACTCTTCCTGAGGGCTAGTAGCCTGGGTTTGGGGTTCAAGGAATTATGACTGAAAAGGTCAAATGAGAAGGATGGGGAGACCTCTATCTTAGTGGGAGCCCATGGTTCCACTGTAATATTTTTGGTTTGAATAGGAGGGGCTTGCTCAAATAGAGTAGGCTGAGCAAGGGTTCGTTTGCATCTCTGATATGTGTTTGATGGGTTGAGCAGAAATATTTGGCAAAACAAAGGTAGTCGCGGGTGTGGGTTCATCACCTATGGGGTGAACATGGATGTCACCAGGAGTCATTTGCTCAATCATACCTGGAAGAAGGTTGTGGTGTCTTCTCGGAAATTTGGTGGACAATCTCTTCAATATCTTGAACATGGTTGGCCTCATTTGATGGACATGTAGAGTAACTGCACAGACAAGCTTACTCTGGTCCAGCTCATAGTTGATTATGTGCTGAGGAAACCTAAGATACATAAATAATGTGTCATGTTAAAGGTTTCCTAGAAGGTTAGCTAGCACAAACATGGAGTAGTTAAAGTGGAGGCTGTTCACCAATCAATGAACTAGGTAGCCTAGTTCATATGGGATTTAATTCTATCCCCCAGATTTGTTTGACAAACATTAAAGAACAACATGAAGGAGGAACTTCCAGTTATAAGAAAAATTGAACTTATAGACTGTAGACCTATTCAGATATCCAACATATCCCATTTGAAGATATGTTTCATCAAGGTCTGATTTGGGGAACTTAGTAGGAGTGCCTTCATCATGGAGCTCCAAATACTCCCAGATGACTTGTTCATTAATGACCAACTTCTTGCCAGAAATGCTCGTCCGAATAACCCAAAATCCATTTATGAGTACTATCTGACCGTTACCCCAGAAATCTTCCATGTGGTTCAAGTAAACAGTAGGTTTCACAGTCAGAGTAGTGAAGTAGGAAAATTGGGTATGGAAGGAAATGATGTCTGAGAAGTCAGCATCCTTGGTAGAGTCAAGGAATGTGACTTGGTTGTGTTGAGGGTTGAGTGCCATTGTAAGAAAGGAAATGATGAAACACGTTTGAGCATGGTGAATTTGGGGTGAAGGATGCCTTGGACAGTAAATTTGGTAAAAAGATTAAAGAAGTGAAGAGTCGGGATTATTTAAATGGGGAATGGTGGTTTTTGGGGGTTATGGATAAGGTGAAAAGATGGTTTGGGGTAATATATGACACCGGTGGAAAGGTTAAAAACCATTTAAAAAATTCCAACATCATTAAGAGAATCTTTATTTTTTACTATGTGGGGCCTAAAAATTTCCGTTACAAAACAAAGTCTTCTTCCAAAGGTAAGAGTATTTCCGAAGGATTTTCTCTTCCGAAGCCAAAACTTACTTCCGAAGGTAAATAAATTTACTTCCGAGAGTAAGAAGGTCTTCCGAATGGAGAGCTTTGTATGCTTCAGAAGTAGATCTGATACTTAATCAATCGCTTCTTCCGAGACTAAATACTCTTCCGTAAAGAAAGTTTCCTTTGGAGAAATTCAGCTTTGGAAGATATGAAACAGATCTTCCGAAGGTTAATTTCTCTTCGAAAAACTATACATAGAAATTTAACTTGTTGTAACAGGGCTTAGATTTTTTTGACACACAACAGTACACATTTATTATAGGTTTTTCAAGTGAGATAGACTGATCAATGTTTATCAACCTAATAGCTATAATAAGATACTTAAATCTTTGTTCATCAAATGCCTTAGTTAAAAATGAGCATATTCTTCATTTGAGTCGACTTTGATTAGTTTGATTAGATTTTTCTCATTAATATCTCTAATCAAATGGTACGTGATATCAATGTGCTTTGTTTTGGAGTGCTTCATAGGATTTTCATTGATAGAGATAGCACTGTTGTTGTCAATGTGGATAGGAGTGCCCATGAAGTTGAATCCATAGTCTAGCATCTGCTTTTGAATCCACAGCAGTTGTGCACAACAACTTGTAGCAACAATGTATGCAGCTTCAGTAGTAGATGTAGAGATGGAGGATTGTTTCTTACATTGCCATGAGATGATCCTTCCACCACAAAATTGATATCCTCCGGATGTGGAATTCTTGTTAATGTTCCAGCCACCATTGTCACTATTTGAGTAGCCATAGAGATTGAAGTTGGAGTTTCTAGGATAAGAAACCAAGCTTTGCTGCTCCTTTGAGGTATTTAAGAATTCTCTTGGCAGAAACTAGGTGAGACACCTTTGGAGCAATTTGATATCTTGCACAGATGCATGGAGCAAAGATGATATCAGGTCTACTGTTGGGAGATATATTAGAGGACCTATGATTGCCCTACACTGATGTTGATCAGTATCCTCCCCTTAGTGTCAGGACAATGGTCATCGTTTCTTGGTATGGGTGTCTTGGCTGGCATACAATCCTTCATATCGAATTCTATAATATTAGAAACCTACTTAGATTGATTGATAAAGAACCCTTCCTTTATTTGTTTCACCTGAATTCCAAAGAGAAATTCCATTTTTTCCATGGAACTCATCTCAAACTTCTTCTTCATAATGCTATCAAAGTCTTTACACATTTGGTCATTTGAAGAACCAAATATGATATCATCATAATAGTCTTGAACAAGCAATATTTCTTTCCAAAATTTCTTAATAAAAATAGTCTTATCAATGGTTCCTCTAGTTTAACCATTCTTCACGAGAAACTGAGACAAAGTCTCATACGACAGGCTAGGAGCCTGGTGCAGCCCATAAAGAGCTTTATCTAGTTTGAAGACATAGTTGGGGTGTTATGGGTCTTCAAATCCTTGAGGTTGGCACACATAGAAGTCCCTATCTATATTTACATATAAAAAGGCACACTCGATATCAAGTTGGTAGATAATAAAGTTTTTGGATGCAACATAAGCAAGGAAGATTCTAACTGCCACAAGTCTTGCAACAGGTGCAAAGACATCAATATAATCAATTCATTCCTCTCTGGTCTATCCTTGAACAACTAGTCTAGCTTTGTTCTTGATGATCAAGTCTCTAACATCTCCCTTGTTCATGAAAACCCATTTGGTGCCTATAGGTACTTGACCAGATGGTAGCGAGCGAAGGTTCCCAACCATTTCTCTCTTGAATTGAAGCAATTCTTCTTGCATTGACTCAACCCATGTACTACACTTTAAGGCTTCTTCTACTTTCTTGGGTTCCATCTCAGACAAGAAGCATGACTACACGCAAACATTCCCATGATGAGTTTGTCCCCTTCTTCTCATGCCTTCAGAGACTTCTCCTATGATGTTTTCAGCTGCATGGGCGTTGTGAATCCGTAATCTAGGAATCACTTCTAGTTGCAAAAGACAAATCCAAGTTGGACATATTTTGCTCAGGAACATCAAGAACATGAACACTTGGTCGAGCCATTGTTTCAATATCATTCAATGAGGATTGATTGAATGAAAGAGAAACATCATCATCAATGATTGGTTGAGAAGTAGCATTAACAGTTAGCTATTCCTTTAGTATACTGCTTCTATCAATCGGGTGTTGTTCAGTGTGTTCATCCGCATTAACGAATGCGGATGACCAACATACTAATGCGGATGATCAAATGAAGAAATGTTGATCAAGTTAACTCATCCGCATTTGTCAATGCGGATGAACAAGCAAAGATACGGATGAAGACTTAGACTAGTTCTGATGTAATAGGTCAGGGGTAGTTTAGTCATTTTGTAAAAGGCATCTTGTCTGCCTTTAAATAGTATAGATAACCTCGTACATGAGGTGGCGGCTGATAGACATAGAGAATTTTTGTTGTCATTTATTCTCTGTAATCAATCAACTTTCATATATATAATACAAAAGCATTAATGGGTATATTTCATGCATTGAATGTTCTTTGATTGTTTGTTTCCACCACTCAATCATTGACTTGATTACCATATTCGATTTTCAGTAAGAATCTCAATCTTACTTACCCAGTCAATTGGTATCAATGCTTTGGCTCTCGGTTCTTTTTCAGATCTGTGCAAGAACTGAATAGAATTCGATTGATCTGGTAATCAAGTTGCTAGTAGAGTATATCATAATCTCTACTTAGTAAACAGTGGAAAATACTCCCATCAACACATTCTCACCAAAATAGTCCCAACAGCAAGAAACCCACTACAATCAAAGATGTGATTCTGAAATACGTTTGAACTGTTTGGACAAGTTGGACTAAGCAATCATAAAAATCATCTAAATTTATATTTATACCAGTTAAACACTTAATTAAAATGGACTCTAACAATACTTAGAACTTGGTCATACACCTAAACCTCCTATGCTTAAACACAAATCTGAGTTTAAACAATGGAAAAACAGGTTTAGGAATTACATCACACGTGTAGATCCTGATTTATGGATCTCAATATGAAAGGGGCCACACATCCCTGTCACTCTGTCTGCAGACGAAGCTGCAATTTACAAAACTACAAGAATACCCATTGAAGATCTAACTCTAGATGACGAAGACTATAAGAAAATCAAAATTGACCTCAAAGCCTATTCCATTCTAACTCAAGAACTCAAGATGGATGTGCTGAAAAGATTAGAGACGTATGGTACTTCAAAAGCTGTAGGGATCCATTGAAAATCATGTGTGAAGGAAGTAGTGAGGTAGCTGAAATTAACAAGGATAATCTTGTTAATTAGTATGAAACATTCCACCACACCAAGGGAGAGTCCATATCCAAACAACTGCATAGATTTGTACAGTTGGTAAATGACTTGGAAATCATGGGAGTCACCTACAAGGTCAAAGAATTAAACAAGAAGATGCTTCACAGCCTCCCTGAAAGCTGGAAACAGAATGTAACAATGCTGAAAAATACTCTTGATCTTGAGAGTACTACTTTGGATATCAAGATAGCCAAAATAGAAGCATTAGAACTTGATGAATGACGCAGAAATCTTGGTGGACCAAGAATGACTGAGGCCTACAAATTTCCATTAGAATCTCATTCATTGATGATTTCTTCATTGATGATAGTTTAGGCAAGGGAACCTTTCTTGAAAATGGTCTTTCATACTCAATTGTGGTTGATTTCTTCATAGTAGACTCTTTATGCACAGGAACCTCTTTGGTGATTGATTTTTCATACTCAATTTCTACATTTGGATCTAGTAGCTTATTCACCTTTTCTTTCATCCTTCATTCCTTCATATGTCATGCCAAAAACTTCATCTCGATCATACCCATGATTGATCAAAAACATTGCTTTATCATTAGGTCATAAGTTTGGGCCTTTGACACCATTTCTTCCACTGCTTCTGTTTTCATAGGACCGTCCATATGAACATCCTCTCAGCATCATAGCCTCTAGCTATCTCTCCTTCTTCCAAATCTATTAATACAGATGGTTTCTTCAATTATGCGTCAGCCTTTTCATGTTCTTCTAGGAATTTTGCTATTGCAGCAAGACTTCTTGGGTCATCTGGTTTGGCTTTCTTAGTTGGTTCATCTTCATTCATTGGCTTTTTTCCTTTAGCTTTCCAGATAAGTATTTCCTCTTTCTGGTATAAGTTTGAAATGGAGGACCAGAAGTGGATTCAGCTTGTTTCATTTCCTCAGGCAACTTTTCAGCCTTTTCTTGTATGTTTTCTTGATCATCATCCCTTTTTCTTTTTCTTGTTCATTCTTCTCCTGTTCTTTTTCCCATATTTCTGTTCTCATTTCTTTTTGTTCCTCAGACATAGCCATAAGAGGTACAATCTGCATACTCAACTCTTTCTCCAATGGAACTGGGGATTTGGGAATGACTACAATAAGTTCAGAAGTGGTCTTTCAGTTTACAACAAGTCCCAAAAATCTTCATCTATTGTGAATTCTTCTCAAGTAAAGCTATCCATAGCACTGATTAATTCTTCAAATTCATCTTTCTCAGTCTAAGTAGCCTCTGATTGCCCAGAATAAATCACCATTTCTAAGCTTTGTTCCTCATTCTTTGGTTGGTTTTCATCTTCTTCTTGTTCATCATCATCAGAAGTAGATTGTTTCTCATCATCAATAACCTTTCTTCATCATTTTTAGTTTCTCCTGTCATAACACTTCTTTGAATTTCAAGTAACAACTCAAGTTCAGAGATCCTTTTAGATTGAGTTTCTACTTGACTTTGGAGGTTTGATATGATTTGAGCTTGTTCTTCAGTAATGTTCTCTTGTTCTTCCATAGCTATGGTTTGAATGGCAAGAGTAACAACATGGCCACTCACTTCTTCTCTAGAATGATTTAGGGCAGCTTTCAAATTCTCAATTTCTTTCTCTTTGTCTTTCTTTTCAGCTTCATACTTTTCTTTTAATTCTTTTAATTCATTCTCCTTTTCATCAAGCTCTAGAATCCTGTCATTAATGATTCTAGCTTTCCTACTTAGAACCCTTTCCATCTTTCCATCTTTTGTAGGAGCTCATATATGAGTTCATCCTTTTCATCAGGCCTGCTCATATTGGATTCAGCAAATCTCTCTGAGGGGGCAGTCTCAGAAGTTGATTTCTTTACAGGCATTTGAGCATGATTATCCTCCTTATCTAAAGATGATTTGGATGCTTAGAAGTGCTAGTTGATTCTCCAAATTCAACAGGGTAATCATGGGTGGGCAGAGCTTGATATGGTGATGTTGATAAGTGATGAGATGGTAGTATTGGTGATTGATGAGGTGGTGATGTTGGTAGTGGTGATGGTTGTGGTGTGGTTGTGGTGTTGGTACTGGTGTTGGTTGTGGTGTTGGTTGTGGTGTTGGTAGTGGTGTTGGTTGTGGTGTTGGTTGTGGTGATGGTTGTGGTAATGGTTGTGATGTTGGTAGTGGTGTTGATTGTGGTGTTGGTTGTGGTGTTGGTTGTGGTGTTAGTTGTGGTGATGGTTGTGGTAATGGTTGTGGTGATGGCGGTGGTGATGGTTGTGCAGTAGCTTGTTCTTGTCCTTTAACTTCTTGATTTATCTACTGAATCATCTAGGGAAGAAGAGGTGAGTAAGCCCCACTATAAAAGTTTCTTCAATCCCTCTTCTTAATGTATTTGTAAGATCTTGCATCATAATAAGGAATATCAAGCACCGGTCCCTCATTAGCAATATCAGGGAATGATTCATTGATCAGGCACTGAATAAATCTTGGATACATCAAGAACTTGCATCTTCTCCTTCTTGAATGTTTGAAATCAGACCATTGAAAACATGGGCAGGCATATTGAATGGCCTATTACTGCAGAGAGCACAGATTGCTGAGGATGTGGTGACTAGAATATCATTCCATCCTGTCTTTCTCTTGGATAGGCAGTGCTAAAACATGTGAATTAGAAATCTCCAAGGTAGATAAACTAATCCTTTAATAATATATTTAGCTTCATAACCAATCTTAGCAAAGAATGTGGTTATTTCATCATCATCCAGCTCTAAAGGTGCATTAGCATCATCCCCAAAGTGAAAGCATCTTCTAACAGTGTCTTCAGTGATTCTCAGAGTGTGATCATTATCAATTCTTCCAACTAGAGTTCTAACACCATCTTCTTCAATTACTTCAGTTGAGTTCCAGAAAGACCGTATTAAGTTCTCATAGATGGTGGGTCTAACAGTGATAGCATAAGCTACCCTTGTAGTAGAGATGAGTCTGATGATATCTCTAAGTCCCTCGGCTTCTAGTACATTAGGGTTTAAATAACCGCTGACATTGTGGAGCTTGCTCCATGAAAGATTTGCCATATAATCTTGTTTTTGATGGAACTATAGGTTAGGAATCAATGACAAGAACAGGTTGAGTGGAATCACACAAAAATCTTTGGTTGTTTATGATGAAGATGATCGAAGTGGGTGTACTGTGTATTTGCGCTCGCCTCACTATGAAGTCTCTCAAATTTGAAAAGTATTAAATGACCCGTTTATATTCCTTTAAATAGTCAAATAATGCGTTAGGAACGATTTTACAAGTTTAAGAAGAAGTGCGGTCACCACTGTAGCAAATGCAGAAGTGTAAATTTTTTGACTTTTGGTACTCCGCATTTGTTAACTGTAGCAAATGCGGAAGACAAACTTTGGACTTTGACTACACACATTTGTTCACTGTTGTAAATGCGGAAGTTTTTTTACTTATTTTTATTCTATCAGCATTTGTTCACTGTTGTAAATGCGGAAGAACTAACTTCATCAGCATTTATTCACTGTAACAAATGCGGTTGACATAACTTATTCAGTATTGCTCACTGTACCAGATGCGATTGAAAAAGATTTGTGAGCATTTGCTCGCTGCAGCAAATGCGATAGAATAAAATCCACATTTACTTTATCATCATTCATTCACAAGAGATTCATCACTTGATTATTTTTGCTTGATCATACATGAGCATTGAAGATGTGTATCCACAAATGCGGATAGGTAAAACAAATGCGGAAGTGTAAATTTCATCCGTATTTGACAAATGCGGTTTAACACTTTAAATGTTTATCCGCATTGACTAATGCGGTTGACCACTTGAAAATTATTTTATCCGCATTGACAGTGCGGTAGAACAATTCTTGTTCCGCATAGGTTTTAACACTTCAAAATTTCATGTATACTTGTAACACACTAATGCGGTAGAGTAAAATCATTGTCCACATTAATTGCAGTTGAAAATATACAGTTACCCGTATTGGTTATATGCATGGGTTACGTTCACCCACATTAACCAATGTACTTACCTGCATTAACTTTTGAACTTAATCATAAGTTAATGAGATTGAATTGATTAGTCATCTTATGAAGACTTGTCCTTGATTGATTTTTCTTATGAAGTTGACTGTTGAAGTTGTCAATTCTTGCTTGGATTGACTTGTATGTCACAAGTGATACAAGTTTCCCAATTTTGACTGATCTTGGACTTTTCATGCTTCTAAGAGTCTGTATAAGCCGAGATATAATGGTATGTCTTTTTGCAACAACACCAAAATTCCTTTTGTTTTGTTTTGAAGGTAAGTTAAGCTAATACACAAAAATATGGACTTACTCAAAAATTTTAAATTACTCCCCCTAAAGTTTATATCCACATTTGGATAGAAACTTTAAAGATTTAAAAACTTTTTGGATTTTATTATGCTTATTAATAAATAAGAGAATTATCTCTTTTGTTAGGATCATATCAGTCTTACATTACACATGTGCATCCTTTATGATTAAATGGAAATGTTTATGAACTTGAAGATTGAAGGTATGTTTGTCCTCTTAAACTCATACCAGGTTGATATTTTGATGCAAATGATTTTTATCATGTTTTGGTTGATTTAATTATTTAATGTGCACCTCACACACACAAGCATGGAATGATCAACCATCCTCATACAATGCATAGTAGAACTTTTTCACAACTTTTCTTACCAGGTTACTTAAGTTATGAGAACTCATTTTCACTAAACCTCATTGGGATTCTTTTACTTTGATCCTTTTCATGATGATCCTCATTGGGATCATTTTCACTTCACTTTGGAAGGTGATCCATGATGGGATTCTTTTGTTCATTCACTTGGAACGTATTGCTTTTGTAGACTCATCCAAGTTGGATGTGTTCCTTATTGGGAATCTTTTGGATGAGGACATCTACACTATGTGCATGTTTGATCAGTCTTTGCTCAGCAAAACAAAGATGAAATTGATGTAGGTGAAAGAGATTCATAAAGTATCATTACCTGGTGTGTTTAGGTTACTACACACACATGCACTCAAATAAGCCAATACATACCTGTACTCTGTGATGAGTGTTTCACTATTAAATAAGATTTTAATTCATCACTACATGTATCTTCTCTTTCTAGTTGAGCCTACCAACATATCTGGTAAGTCATGATAGTCTTGCAATTTTTGAAACTTAAGTGCAGTGAATGATATAATGACTGTAATTATATCATTTCCCAAGATTCTTTTCTTCATCAAAATTGATTTCTTTTTGTGATCTTCTCATGTTATTAATTTTTTTGATGTTTTTCATGGTTTTACTCAAAGTTAATTATGCCAATTGACTGAACCAAGAATTCAAACCTACTAGGTTCAAATGCCTTGGTAAATAAATGAGCTAATTGATTTTCAGTTGGTACTTGAATCAATTGATTAAACCCTTTTCAACATAGTCTTTCAAAAAGTGATATCTAATTTCAATATGTTTAGTTTTTGAGTGCTGAACTGGATTATTTGTTATGAAAACAGCTGCCGTGTTGTCGATGTAAATTGGTGGGTGCAAGAAGTTAAAACCATAATCAAGCATCTGGTTTGAATCCAGAGTAGTTGAGAGCAACAAGCTTATGCTGCAATATACTCACCTTCTGCTGTGGACACTGATACATTGGTCTCTTTCTCCATTGCCAAGATACTAGTCTGGGACCAATAAATTAACAACCGCCAGAGGTGGATTTTTTGTTGAAGTTGCATCTTTAATAATCACTGTCTGTGAAGGCATAGAGATTAATTCTCCTTCCTTTGGATACCATAACCCAAGAGCTGGTTTGCCCTTCAAATATCTGAATATCCTCTTCACTGCATGCATATGTGATTCTTTTGAATCAGCTTGATATGTGGCACACACACAAACACCAAACATAATGTCAGGCCTACTTGCTGTTAGATACATAAGTGAACCAATCACTGATCGATAATAAGTCTGATCCACTGGTTTGCCTTCAGGATTAGGTCCAGTCTTCACTTTAGTATCCACATGAGTTCTCATAGACTGACAGTTAGCAATGTAGAATTTCTTCAACATGGTTTCCACGTATTTTGATTGATTGATGAAGATTCCATCTGCTGTGTGTTGGACTTGCACCCCTAGAGAAGGTGAGTTCTCCCATAGCACTGATTTGAAATTTTGAGTGCATAAGGTCTTCAATTCTTTGCAAAGTTTCTTGTTTGTAGAGCCAAATATAATGTCATCCACATAGATCTTGACTAACAACATATCTTTTCCTCTTTTTCTTTTGAAGAGAGTCTAATCAATCTTTCCACTTTCATATCCATATTCAAGAAGAAAGGATGATAGAGTCTTATACAACTTTCAATCTTGTAAACTCTGTGTGGGAAATCTGGATCTTCAAAGCCAGGTGGTTGACTCACAAAGACCTCCTCAGCAATCTTTCCATACAGGAAGGCACATATTACATCCATTTGATAAACAGTAAATTTCATGGATGCAGAATATGCAAGAAAGATTTTGATTGCTTCTAGTCTGGCAACAGGTGCAAACACTTCATCATAGTCGATTCCTTCTTCTTGAGTGTATCCCTGTGCCACTAATCTTGCTTTGATTCAGATGACGATCCCTCTTTCATCAGTCTTGTTCCTATACAGCCATCTGGTACGGATAGGGTATTGTCCTTCGAAAAGATCTACCAGTTTCCATATTTCTTGCTTCTTGAATTGTTTGATGTTCTTGGGTACTTTTTGACACAGAAAGCATGAGAACAACAGATGTTTGCAATACTGGATTTGCTTCTTGTCACCCTCTCATTAAGATCACCAATAATGGTTTCAACTGGATGATTCTTGTGTATTCTTGTGGATGGAATAGAGTCACCAGCAATTGTTACTACAAGATTGGAGACATTCAGTTTATTATGGTCAGAGGCACATTCATCTGGTACTGTTGTTGAATTATGAAGATTGTCAGACTCTGTTTCAGCTCCTCCTACAACTTCAGTAGCATTGTGATTGCTTACATCATTTGATGTCCCTTGTGTTTCTACTGGAGGAGTAGCTTGTTTTTGAATTCTGAACTCATTTAACAAGTCATCTGAGTGAGATGGTACCAGGCTTGGACCTCCTTCAGAGAAATACTAAGGTTGTGTGACAGTTGTCTGATGGGATCAGCTTGAAAAGGAACATCTTCATTCATGTGTTCATCAAATGTAGGAGGAATCAATGGAAAATTATATCTTCTTTCTACAGCTGACGAAGTATCACTTGAATGTATATTTCATGCATTAGACAAGTGAAATTGATCAAATGATTTTGTAAACATGTCAATATCAAACAACAAGTCGAGACCATTTGTAGATTTGGGAAACGAATGTTCCTTGAATTAAACATTTGTTGATTCATCAATAATGTTTAATCTGGGATTAAACACTCTATAAGCCTTTGAAACAAAGAATAACCTACAAAGATTCCTTCATCAGACTTGGATGAAAACTTTCCCACATAGTCTCGGGTGTTTAATATTGAGACATGACTACCAAATGATTTAAGAAATCCAATGAATGGTTTTCTATAAAAGAGCATTTCATAAGGAGTCATGTTGTTTTCTTTGACAAGTAGAGTTCGATTCTGTACAAAGCATGATGTATTAACCACCTCTGCCTAGAAAGTGATTGGTAGTTTAGCATTACCTAGCATCGTTCTTGCTGCTTCAATGAGTGTTCTATTTCTCCTTTTAGCTACCCCATTTTGTTGAGGAGTTCTAGCTGCACTGAATTGATGAGCAATGCCTTTGGTTGCATAAAACGAACTCATACATTCGTTTTTGAATTCAATAGCATTATGACTTCTTATTATTTTGACCTTAACGTCAAGTTGATTTTCAATTTTAGTGATAAATTCTTGTATGATTTGGGATGCTTTGTTTTTATGAGTTAAGAAGAAAACCCATATGAATGGTGAAAAGTCATTAATGATCCTTAAACAATACTGTTTCTTTCCAATACTCATTACATGAGTTAGTCCAAACACATCCGTGCAAAGTAACTTCAATGGAGTATTGTTTGTGTTCACCAGCTTGTTTTGTGAGACGATTTATGTTCTTTTCCTTGAGGCACGCAACACATTGATCAATAAAATGAAATTATTTTTGAGGAAGACCAATGACATGGTTTCCTTTGAGCAAATTGTTCATGTTTTTGAAGTTTGTGTGCTCCAAACGTCTATGCCAAGCTGTGATTCATCAAATGATGCATTTGACAAAAGACATGTTTCTTCTTTAGGTGATGCAGAACACAGGTTTAAGACATATGTATTGTTCTTCCGTGGGGTCTTTAAGACAACCCATTCCTCAAGGATCTGAAATCCAGGTTTCAGAATGTAGCAATGAGTGTCTATAAGTGAGTGGAATATTTCTTGTCACAGATCTAAGACACGCGAAGTAGATTGAAATTCAATTATTCACAGTAGTTCACTCAATCAAAGCTCAGCATCCCATTTCTTAGAGATCCTTCACGTGTAATTCTACCACCTTGTGAACCTCCATCAAATGGCATAGTAGTTCCTTGTACATGCTTGAAGTCATGAAGGAGGGAACGATCTCCAATCATGTGTCGGGAGCATCCATTATCCACATACCGTAAGCTATTGGACATGTGTGGATGAACGTGCAAGCAAAAATAGCTAATTAGAATAAGGAACCCAAGCCATGATGGTCTTGGGTTTCCCATTCCTATTCATGATGGTGACCACTTGATATTTCCCTCTAAATTATGGTTTAGTTGGAGGTGTCCTGGGAGATTGTTGGTAATGACTAGGTTGAGTCATCTTATCAACATCTACTAAGGATTCAGATGAGTAATGAAATCGTTGGTCACTATTTCTTCATAGAAATTTGGCTCGTTTTTCATTATCAAAAGTATGTTTTTGTTTTGGAAGGTCAATTTTGTGTTTCATTGTGAGATGTTTTCTTTAACCCTTCCTCAACTCCTTAAAATTATTCCCGTCATTGGTTGATCTAGGTGTCCTATATTGAGTATTGTGAAAATGAGGGCTGACAGAATATGTCACAGTGGTTGTTTTTGAGATGGGCTTGTGTTGGGGAATTCTCAAACCGTTCTGATTGAAGTAACAATGAGATGTATTGTGATTGTTCATGTCACACATTTAACAATACTTTTTGAAATAGTAGTTTTTGGTGGAGTGATTGTTCATATCACAGATAGAGCAATATTGATTGAAAAAGCATTTATCTTTCTTGTGATTGAACATTTCACAAATGTCACAATACATTTGTTTGTTTCTTGAATCAGATTTTGCCTTGTGTGACTCAGCTGATATTTTCTTTTGCTTAATAACTTTCTTTTCTTTAGGGGATGAATCAGAATTAGCCTTTTAGTAGTTTGCTTCACAACACTACCTTTGTTTAATTTTCTGGACTGTTTCTGTTTCTTCAACCCATTCTTACCTCTTTCTCAAACTGGTCAACATGTTCCTTGTTGCAGATATCAAACTCAACTCCCGACCTTAATCTTGAAGAGTAAGGATCTGATAATGTTTTATGTGTTGAACTCAGTGTTACTGTTTCGATTCTTTTGCAGTGAAACCTTTTTTGATTTGCTTGAATTTTTTGGAGATATGATCTTATTATCATAACTGCTCTCAGTAGTGGTTTTCACTGACTTCACATATTTCTTTTTACCTTGTAAAATAGATGGTATGAATTTTATAAAAGGTTCAATTGCTTTACAGGGCTTGATGGTTTCATGACACTCATTATATTGTCTGAATACTCTTTAAATTTTATTGGATGACCGAACATGATTTTATCCTTAATGGTTTCAATATTAACATCAGGTTTTTTTTTAGGATTGGTCACTTGTTTTACTATAGATTTAGGTTCCATAGTTCTAGTTTCAATTCTTAAGTGAGTGAGACAAATTCAGGCATGACAATGTAGTTGTCATTGTATGGTGGAGCTTGACTAAAGACATGTCCTTTCGATCCTTTTGAGAATCAAGCATCTCCTGCAGCTTCACTGAAGACATTTGAAACTTTTCAAGTTTCACTTCAGTCAGTAAATGTTTAGCGTTAGATTGAGCTAACTTTTTAGTAAGGAGCTCATTCTTAGCTGCAAGAGTGTACTTTTCACCATATAGTTTTTCTATGTTAGAGATAAGAGATTTGATTTTGATTTCAAAGCTTTTTATTTCTCTCTTCACCATCTCTGACTTTACCTTTTCTTCCTTAATTTTGCCAGCCATTTTGTGGCTATGCTCCGTGTAACCTTGCAATTCATTAATACATTTTTCACTACAAAGGTTAGATTTTACCTAGGTAGGCATGGGAGATGGACCATCATTGATGTGAGCCATAAGAGCATGATTCTGAAATTGAGGCTTCACTTCCTCTGCATACACGCTCCACTCACATACCCCATCTTGCATTATCACAACGGCACTTGTAGAAGACTGACTGCTTCCATGAGCTTGATTTGTCGGTTGGGGTCGATTCTGATATGATTGGTGTTCATGATAATGCTATTGTTGGTTGTTGGAGTGAAAGCTTGAGTTAGGCTGTGAGGATGACTCACCTTGAGAGTTCCTTTGATAGTTGTTTCTCTTGGGGGCATTGCACTCTCTGCAGAAGTGACCAGCCATGCCATAATTACAGCATTTCACCTTGGATTTATCGTATCCAAGTTTTGTATTTTCATTTAGGCTCAGCTTTCTACCTTTTCCTAAGAATTTCTTGGCTCTCATGGCAATCATGGCCATTTGCCATTGTAGATCCATTTCTTCCACATCATCTAGATTCATTTCCTCTAGATCTTCTTCAATTAGATGAGCAGAAGTGAGTCTTCCTCCTAAGTATGCTTTCAAACTTGCAACAAAGGCATTGCAATTGCCTTTTGTTCTTCTGATCTTGTGTCTTCAGGAGTGGTTTGAGGGGCTGCAGTGACTCTGGAAGCTTGAGGAGCAGCAGTGACTCTAGATGTTTGAGATGATGTTGATGGATGATTGATTGGTGGAGCTAAAATGAACCCAGTGTTGTTTAGTTGATATCTTGATGAGATGAAATCATCCTCTTTTGTGATGAAGGCATTTTCCACAGAATGAGATTCTCATGGAAATTTGTAAGCCTCAATCACTCTTGGTCCACCAAGATTTCTGCTTCTTTCATCAAGTTCTAATGCTTCTGTTTTGGCTATCATGATATCCAAAGTAGTACTCTCATGATCAAGAGTATTTTTCAGCATAGTTACATTCTGTTTCCAACTTTCAAGGAGGCTGTGAAGCATCTTTTTCTTTAATTCTTTGATCTTGTAGGTGACTCCCATTATTTCCAAATCATTTACCAACTGTACAAATATGTGCAGTTGTTTGGATATGGACTCTCCCTTGGTGTGGTGGAATGTTTCATACTGATTAACAAGCTTATACTTGTTAATTTTAGCTACCTCAATGCTTCCTTCACACATGATTTTTAATGCATCCCATATAGCTTCTGTAGTACCATACTTCTCTAATCTTTTCAGCACATCCATCTTGAGTGTTTGAGTTAGAATGGACTAGACTTTGAGGTCAATCTTGATTATCTTGTAGTCTTCAACATCTTGAGTTAGATCTTCAATGGGTATTTTTGCAGTTATGTAAATTGCAGCATGATCTGCAGACAGAGTGACAGGGATGTGTGGCCCCTTGCATATTGAGATCCAGAAATCAGGATCTACACCTGTGATGTAATTTCTAAACCTGATTTTCCACTGTTTAAACTCAGATTTGTGTTTAAGTATAGTAGGTTTAGGTGTATGACCAAGTTCTGCGTAACTGTTAGAATCCATTTAAACAGAGTGTTTAACTTGTATAAATATAGCTTTAGATGATTTTTAAGATAGTCCAACTTGTCCAAATAGTTCAAACGGATTTCAGAATCAGATTTGTGATTGTATTGAGTTTCTTGCTGTTCGGAATATGTTGGTGAGAATGTGTTGACACGAGTATTTTATGATGTTTACTAAGTAGAGATGATGATATGCTCTACTAGCCACTTGATTACCAGATCAATCGAATTCTATTCAGCTCATGAGCAGATTTGAAAGAGAACCGAGAGCCAAAGCTCTGATACCAATTGACTGGGTAAGTAAGATTGAGATTCTTACTGAGAATCGAATATGGTAATCAAGTCAATGATTGTGTGGCGGAAACAAACAATCAAAGAACATTCAATGCAGGAAAAAATAATCATAAATGCTTTTGTATTATTTATGAAAGTAGATTGATTATAGAGAATAAATGAAAATAAAATTCTCTATCTATCAGCCGCCACCTCATGTAGGAGGTTATCTATTCTATTTAAAGGCAGACAAGATGCCTTACAAAATGACTAAACTACCGTGAACTATTACATCAGAACTAGTCCAAGTCTTCATCCGCATCATTTCTTGTTCATCCGCATCATTTCTTGTTCATCCGCATTGACACATGCGGATGAGTTAACTTGATTAGCATTTCTTCACATGATCATCCGTATTAGTATGTTGGCCATCCGCATTGGTTAATGTGGATGAACAAATACTTATGCGCATTTGTTCGGTCATCAAATGCGGATCAGCAAAGTCTTGTGTGGATTATTTCTTGGTCTTCCGCATTTGTCAATGTGGAAGAACAAATACTTGTCCGTATTTGTTTTATGTCTTTCGCATTGACAAATGCGGAAGACAACACTTGTTTTTTTTAGCAGGATCTTCATCCGCATTTATTCTTGGACTTGTGAGATTCCAGCGAAGCAATCATCAAATCACCCATTGACTTGGCATGTATGATCATTTCAGGGTGCAACATACACACAGCATGCAGTGTTGAGTTCCTCTACCTAAAAAGTAAGAGGCAACTTTGAATCAGCTAACATAGTCTGAACAGCCTCAATAGGTGTACTGTTCCTCCTCTTAGCAACACCGTTTTGTTGAGGAGTTCTAGGAGCACTATATTGTCTGACAATCCCTTTTTAGTTATAGAATAAGCCATGAATTTGATTCTTAAACTCAGTCCCTTGATCACTTCTAATTATTTTTACATTGAGATCAAATTGATTTTCTTTTTTAAGGATAAAATATTGTAAGGTTTTAGTAGTTTCATTCTTAGTTCTTAAAATTAATACTTATGTAAATCTTGTAAAATCATCAGCTATCACAAGGCAATATGATTTTCTTCTAATTCTCAATATACTTGTTGGACCAAAGAGATCCATGTGCAATAAGTGTAATAGGGTGGTGATGGAGTTAAAAATTTAGGATTTATGAGACGCCCTGTGTTGCTTTCTTTTGAAACAAGCAACATATTTATCTTTGTAGAAAAAATCCTTTTTAAGAAAACCATGTACCAAAATATTTTTAACAAATTTATTCATAGTAATTGACATGACACATTCATTTATGCCATAGTGTTGACTCATCACCATCAACTTTGGAAAGAAAGCATGATACTTCTCACAGTGGGGAAGCATAGTTCATATCCAGCTTGTACACATCCCTTTTTTTAGGAGATCTAAGAAGCACCAATTCGAGAGGAATGGTCATCCTAGGTTTGAGGACAATGCACTCATGTTCTGTGAAACGCATTTGGTGCTTTTGATCATAGAATTGAGAAACACTCAAAAGATGTGTTCAAGTTGTTTGCAAAGTGTACTTTGTCAACCATTAACTTGTCGTTGGATACACTCCCTCTGCCAAAAATGTATCCCCTAGCCTCACCTACAAACTAAAGAGGACCTCCATCAAAATGTTAAAATTATTGAATAAGAGATTTGTTCCTATTCAAGTTCCTGGAGCATCCACTATCTACAATCCACACATTATTGTTCTTGTTGTATGGATATCCCTGCACATAAGGTGAGAAAGTTAGTTTTTATTGGAAACCCAATCCTTGTTGGTCTTGGGTTCTTCCAATGAGGATTTTATTGAACCAAAATTTATGTATGGGGGTTCAATAAGTGATTGTGAAGTGGAGGTTCTGGCTGCAATATCTTCTTTGATCTTCCATTCCCTCCCTTGGTTGATCATGGAAGTTAAGTTTGTTGAAACTTGAGCAGCATGGCATTCTTCCAAAGCTTCTTTCTTTTTAGAAGAAGCCTTTACCACCTTATCTTTCGAAGCGGTCTTCTTCTAGGATGATTTCAGGGGGACTCTCTTGGCTTTCTGAGTTTTCACAGATTTAGCTTCTCAAGTCATTTTTCATTCGGAAGAAGGATTTCTTCCGAAAGCAAGCTTGCTTCGGAAACAAGCTTCCCCTTTTTCATCACTTGGACCATTTGATAGGGTCCAAATGAGAAACCTTCCCCAACTCCTTCTTTCTTAACAATTTTTGCATAATGTGTGCTAGTAGGATTGTAATAGCAATCTTTGGTCATATCATTTTGCAGGCCACACATTATGCATGCAATGTTAATTTTTTGGGAATGTACAGGTTGTTGTTTCTTGTTCTTCTTGTCTTTAACAACAATCTTTCCCTCCCCCTTTTGATCCTTTTGTTGGATGGTTGTGCTCGTACTACACGTTTTCAAGGTTCAGAAATTTCCACCAACTGGAATCCAGTTGAGATGAACACACCCATTTGCTTTATGTCAATCTTTAGCTTTGATTCAGCCATTTTCTTGCAAGTTTTTCTAGTTGCCTTAGCCTGTAAGGCCCGTTCCTGGGACGCTCATAGTTGGTCATCACTGCACATAAAACATATCATAATCTTAAAGAAATCATTGCAGCGGAAACATTTAAACATCCATTTCGTTATAATCACTTTTGCAAAAAATACATTGTTTACTGGTTACAAAACATCATTTTTTGCATTGCATCACAAACGTCATATTTCTATCAAATGGATGCCATCCAAAAATGCCAAGTAGCTGCCCCGTGCCATCCTCAACAATGCTCACCTTCCAACTGGAAAATGTATAAAATCTTAGCGTTGCGAAGTGAGTTCTAGTTTTATAAAGACAATGCATTACCTTCAATTCGTTAAAACATTTTCATTACCATTGCACGTGATCACATATCATACATACATCAAGGTAATAATTATTATCTTCATCATCGTTGGTTTAGTACATTTCACACGTTCAAACATATCTCACATATCGCACATATGGCACATATCACACATATCGCACATATCGCACGTATGCAGTGGTCACTAGGACAGACTCCCCTATGTTTGTGACCTCTTATGGGTTTGCCAAGATCGCACGCTGTAAGTAGATATACACATAGTAATTAGGAATTGCACGTTATTGGAGCAGTTAATAAGACTGAACTCTTACTGTGTGTATGAACCCTTATGAGTTAGCCAAATCGTACACTGTAGAAACATACAAGGTAAAACTCTCAATGAGTTGTGAAGCTCCCTTCAGTTGCTTGCATGACTTTTCATTCATTCGCTCATTACGTTCCACTTTCATTATCTTAAATCTTTCACTTCGTTAAGATAATACTTTACCTTCATTAACAATATCACACCACGTAAAGTCACATCATCACATGTAATAAGGAATATATAGATCATATTATACATAAGCATAACATCATCAATTACACATCATTAATCACACATCATCATGCATAACCATCAATCATACATCATCATCATCATCTTATATCATTCATGCCCATGACATCATCTTTACATTAAAAAGTCAACTTACATAACCCCCGAGAACATTCCAGTCAAAGCCTACTTTTACATTTTCCCCAAAATTCAAAAAATATTCTAAGTCTTTAGGTGCATGAGCATTATGAAGGCACATAAGCACTATGCAAGAGCATGGCCATTCAGACACATGAGGAACACTTAGGCGCATCAGGAAACTTTCAAGCGCATCAGCACTATTGGGGCGCATGAGCAACACTTAGTCTATTCTTGGCAAAATTCTAGGCACATGAGTGCTTCGGCGGATGAGCTATCCTGGGCGCATGAACAGTTAGTCAAATTCAGCCTATTTCTTGGCACATGACTACTATATGGGCACATGAGGTTTCAGGTGTAACATCTTGTATTTTTGTTAACCAAAAGTTAACTGTGTTTATTCTTATAAGGGTCATTATGGTCATTTATGGAACTTGTGGCCTATTTGTGCTTGTTTCTTTATTAAATGTTAATATTTAAGCAATTATTAAATATAATAAGATAACAATGTGTAATATTAATAATAGTAATAACAAATAATAATACTAATAATAATGATAATAGTAATAATAATAAAATTATAACAATAATAATTATATTAGTAATATCAATCTGTAAGAGTTATTAAACTTGGAACTATTGAAAACTTAAATTAAGAAAGTTAAAGGGGTTGTTTTGTCAATTTAAAAAATTTTAAATGAACGTTTTGTGCATAAATTAATAAAAACGAAACTGCAGGGACTGATTGTGTAATTAACAAAAAAAACCCAAAACCTTTTCCCCTCTTTCCTGTTTTTCTGGCATGTTTTCCCGGCCGACATCTAGCGGTCCTCCGGCCCCTTCGAAACCCAGTTTCTGCAATTAAAACAAAATTAAACTCTCAAACCATCATGTTGCTAACCGTTTCGAACTCTTAATGTGGTTTAATTGGAGTTAAGGCTGGATATGTGAGCGTTTGGGTCGACAACCGACGACCTTTGAACCAAACGATAATTGAAAGTAATGATAATCTAATTAAATGGAACCTAAACAATCATTTACTATCTTTAATCTATTACACTTTCAATTTCCCTGAAACACACAAAATTCACACCTTTGATTAACCATTGTAACCGCGACGTGCAACTTACTCGAACACTACCTTCTGGACTTCAAAACTTGAGATTGCTTGAGGGCTTTGATTCGTGTACGTTTCACGAAGATCCACACGAAGTTAATTGGATTATGATAATCATTTGACCAATAACCGAGCTCTACGTGGTCGCGGGTTGTTTTTAAACCGTTCTCATCAATCTAATCTTCGATCCAGGTAATTTAACTTATGTGCATACTCGAAAATACGTGGGGAATCGAAGCCTCATGTTTATTTTTGAAAATGCTATCGAATCGAACTCCAATTTGATCGAAGGAGGTTCCAGGGTTCATGTAAATTGGGGGAAATCGTTTAAGGATTGCTTTTAAGATTTAAAATCGGGTTTACATCACTGCTTGGAGCCTTGCTTCATTAGCCAACATGTTGCATTCCATCCATGAGGTCCCGGGTTCGAACCCGGGCACCCTCATGCGATTTTTTAAAAAGGTTTTAGCCTTTAAAAAGGCTATATAAAATTTCTAAAAAATTATAAAAAATGGTTTTATAAATTTTGTTTATTTTAGAAATTATCTAGTTATTTTCTCTTCATTTATTTCTTTAATCTTCTTAGTAAATTTGTTTTATATGAAATGTTACTAGAAAATGTTATAATTAGTTATTTTCATAAAAACAAACTTTAAATAGTTGAAATCACTAAATTATTCTTTGGTTTATCGGTTATCTTTAATTTAGATTAATTACGTTGATGATAAAATTTAATTTACATTTAATGATTAAATCATTATAAGGGTTAATTTAAAAGGAATAATTAAGTTTTCTTCGTCGTATTAAAATATATGTTTATACGGTCGACAAATAACCTTATTTATAAAAACCCCAAATTCATATTGGAACCCTAGTTCTCGTTTATCGTCAACCTTATTATTGACGTAAATCTTATAATATATATATAGGTGCCTTGTGATGTTTATTATTGATCTTATTAATCTTCATAATATGCTTATTGATCATGTGAGTTTTCTTGCCTCTTTTTATGTTTTTCACACTATATTGGGGTGAAACATGATACTTATATATCATACACTTATAATCATTTGAAACTTGTAAAGCACTTGCAATTCATCTTTACATTTTGTCATGGTTATTTGGTGTAGTAAGTGATTATATGAGATACATAGTTGTTTACAATCATAACTATTGCTAGCATGTCGATGTCTTAGATCTTTGGGCCCGACAAGCCCATTTGGTGCTAAAGTCGATGTATTGCCGACTCCTGATGACGTATGTTTATTCATCATGGGAACCAAACACAGTTAGCCAATCTTATATACTTGTAATCCAGTCGAGGTTTGGTTGTAACGATATGTGTTCTATAACCTTACTAACTTATGACCTATGACATGAATTGCTACTTGTAACTTTCTCATATTATGTATGAAGACCTTGGAAACTCACCAACTATTTATAGTTACCTTTTATTTTTATCATGTTTCAGGTAACCCCCAAGTTTAAAGTGGTCTTTTAAAGCTTGCAATAAAACTAGGACTTGGATCTAGTTAATTAAATAAAATGTTTATGTAATGTTTTGTTTTGTTTGGAACTTATTTTATGTTTGAGACTTATGTTTGTAATGCCTTTTGAAACTTATAATTTTAATATTTACATTTCAATATAGCGTTATGTGGCTGTGAACAATCTTAACCCTCACATCTCGACGTTTCCGCCGTCAAGGTTGGGGTGTGACATCGGGGTATGAGGACACCTAGGCACATTTCCATACCAGGCGCATGAACCCGATTTTGGTGCATGGGCAGTCTATTTCACACATAAACATCATAATCAGTCCCCAATCTTGCTCAAACTTATTGTAAGATTAAATCTTGCATTCTAAGCCATAGAAACATAATCATAATAACATGAAACATATACATAGTCCAAAATCAATCCCCACCCGCAACATACTCACATACATACATACAGGTATAGACCCAACTTTTATAAAAAATTCATACATGCATTTCCAGCCCCCAAAATAGTTTAAAACAAGTAAAAAAATGGTCCTAGAACTCACCTTTGAAGCTCTTTGGGTAAGACTTCTTCAGACCCGTTTGCAAATTGAGGTCAAACACCTAGAAACCCACCAAAACACACAAACAAAACACTTAATACATATAAGCATACAACCGAGTATAAAACCAGTTAAGAACATCTTAAACTCATGAAATCTTACCTTGAATTCACACTTTTCTTTTGTTCTTCTTCAAACCAAAATCTTTGCACTTTCTTTCTCAAAAATCCTGAATGAAAAGGTGTAGGCAGCCAACATGGGCGGCCATCACCTTTTACACCCACTTTTTAAAGATTTTGTCCTTTCTACACTTTTTCCCTTCATCTTGGGTAAAATATCTTTGCTTTCTTTTTCTTCACTTTATTCTTCTTTCATTGTCTTTAACAAAAAATAACCGGGAGTTACAAGTCCACCCCCTATATAGGTTTTGTCCCCGAAACCTGTTATTCCTCGAACAAACGTGGGTAATGTTGTCTCATCTCTTCTTTGGTCTCCCACGTAGACTCAGATCCCTTTATGTGTATCCACTGTACACACACAAGCGGGACCACTTTATTTGGTAGCCTTTTATCTTTACGATCAATTATTGTCACTCGTTGCTCCACATAATTGAGCCATTCATCCCAAGCTCTTGATTTGTGGATCTATTTCAGGTACCATGACGTTAAACCTACTTCGTGTTCTTCGTGTGTTGCTCAGATCTTGTTACGTGTGTTGTTTCTATGTTAAAATAGAACTTGAAACCATGTTCTTATCACCTTGCGAATCTGATGATATATATTTTGTTTCAGTTCAAGTAGAATTCATCAAATTAGGGTTTTTGGCAGCCTTGGCGGCTATAGATCTGAAAATCTGCGTGCAGACCTGTTCGTGCGACTGGACAATGCTAATCCACCATTCGTAAGATTGGACCAGGCTAATGGACCATTCGTACGATTAGACCACGCGACTGGACCATTCGTACGACTGGAAGGCGACTAGACAAGTCTTATGACTAGTCATGCTACTGGACCAGTCTTATGTCCAGTCATGCTATTGGACCAGTCTTATGACCAGTCATGCACTAGACCAGTCTCACGAAGATGTCATTCGTATTATCCAATCAAACGAATGTGATAATTGTACTCCATGTCATATGAATGAACGTGTTCCAGACCAAATAAAAGGTCTGGAACTACCTTTTGCATAGATTTGAGGATGAGTGAAGCACATTCACCTTGAGGTTCTTTTGTCAAATAAGTTCGATGGATACCCCATTATTCGTTGGATTTCCAGAATAGGTGATTGTAGTGAGAGCACAAAATACAGAAGATAAGATGTCAGTAGTCGATGCTGATTTTGTGGGGTAGTCAGGAGCATGTGACTATTTATGGGCCAATCAAGTTTTATCTATCCGCACAAAGAGGATTCCCATTCTTAGGGGGACTCCTTGTATTGAGAAATTGAAGATGCAATCAGAGAGTGATGATGTGAGCCAGTTTCTGATGATGAATTTGAGTGCATGCTGATTTGGTTGAGATTGTCTGCTGTGGATTGGAACCCTCTACTTTTTGCCCAATACACCCTGTGAAGACGCAAGGAGAGCACAATGTCTATATATTGGGATATGCTGAATTTGAGGGGGACTTTCTGCAAGTGTTAATGTGAATCAGGTAGCCTGTGTGAAGACTAAAGCGATGGAAAACTGTTCATGCATTATCTGGAACAGTTAGTCATACGGGGAATCTTGCTGCTATGATGGTTATGGGTATTCTACATTTGAAGAAATTGAAGATTTCCAACGTTATTGAAATTGAAGATTTAAAGAACAATAGCAACAAGATAGTAGTCTAGGGTTTGTTTTGTAATTATTTTAAATGCTAGACTAGTATATATATTAGAACATATTATCATTGTATGTGTGAGTAACTCACCACTTGTTAGGGTGAATTAGATTCATCACCAAAAACATCATATCATTATCCTTCATGGGTGATGATTTCAACAACATATCAATAAACACCAATCATTAAACATGTTCGTGTTCTTCATGGTGTTCATCATTATTATTATTTTAGCATCGAATCATCAAGTTCTTGTCTTTATCAATATGAATCCTAAGATCCGTGCTCAATGTTCCCTTCATATCAGGAACACACAATTGTATCAGAGCTGGACTTGATGGATTCATATTTATTTTAATGATATTTCATGGTAAGATTGTTGAATTATTGAAGATCTAAAGATAACAATTCAACAATCATGTCAACACTCATGTGTGCAGCTGTATCAAGCATAAAAAATTAGGCTTTGCGGAATCAAAAATTATTGGTTTGCGGCTGCCTCAAGTGTCATACAATAATGGTTGCGGCTAAGGATTAGGGGTGCTTCGAAACCAAGCCGAATAGAGGTTGTCGAAGGCAGCCCTTGCAAATTAAGGGCGGCTGAATGGAGATGGATATGCCCACATTAGGGCAGCCGAATGAGGATGCCTTTGCGAACCGAGTTGCGGCCGAATGGGGCTACCTAACAAGGCTGTCAAATCGGATTGTAGCAACCGAAAAGGGATGCCCTAATTAGGGTTGCCGAGCCAAAGTGTCCTTTGCGGCCACCTTAGGGAGGCAAAATTAGGGTTTGCAACCTAGGGTTGCAAATGGGCTCGTGAACACCATTGGATTTTGTTTCTTGGGCTCCATCATTAAAACAAAAAGAAAGGTGGACTTGGACATATTTGTTTGGACCGCCAACATCAAAAAGAAAAGGTGGACTTGGACTTAATTGTTTGGGCCGCCAACATCAAAAACTAAAATAAAAAAATGGTTGTTCCAAAGTTTTGAAGCCCTCGCTTCCGCATCAACAACAAAGTTCTTAGCTTTGAACAACTATTCAAAAAAATCTACATCAAGCTTCAATTCACATTGGAAATCTATAATTTAGGGGGAGTATTGTTGGGTATTCTACCGTTGAAGAAATTGAAGATTTCCAACATTATTGAAATTGAAGATTTAAAGAACAATAGCAACAAAATATTAGTCTAGGGTTTGTTTTGTAATTATTGTAAATGCTAGACTAGTATATATATTAGAACATATTATCATTGTATGTGTGACTAATTCACCACTTGTTAAGGTGAATTAGGTTCATCACCAACAACATCATATCATCATCCTTCATGGATGATGATTTCAACAACATATCAATAAACACCAATCAATAAACATGTTCGTGTTCTTTATCGTGTTCATCCTTATTATTATTTTAGCATCGAATCATCAAGTTCTTGTGTTTATCAATATGAATCCTAAGATCCATGCTTATTGTTCCCGTTCATATCGAGAACACAAAATGGTGTTCTTCAAAGTAAACGAAAGCTATTATGCCTAAATTCATTTTTAGGGATACTCTAGCAACCTGACGGATCGGCAACGTTGGCTAATATGGTTTTTGGTTTGATTCTATTGGAAACCAAAGCAAAGATTGACTGAAGATTGTAAGAGGTGTTTTCTACTATTCGCAAGCAACGTCCAAGGGGGAATTTGTTGGAGCATATATTGTCATATATAGTGTGTCCGTCGCTTGTCGAATAGTCTAGGCTTAATGTAATGCACCTGATATGTTGTAAACACATGAAACTAGGTCATTCGCAGGAGCGTATGCGAATAGACTCAGTTGTACCACTGCGCCATGCTAATAGACTAGTCGTGCTACTGAGAGATGCGATTGGGCTAGTCGTAAGACTGACCATAAGTATGGTAATGTCGTACGATTGAACCTTACGCATGGCCCAATCGTACAAGTGGGCCCAGTCACATCTAATATGGGAGAGGCCTATAATTACCAGTTTCATAGTGTAGAGGTTAAGGAGTGTGCCTAGGGCATAGGTGCTGCTGGATGAGAGGGGAGATCATGCTCGATCTCCCTTTGCCAAAAGTCTTGATTCATATGTTATATGAGCTTGTAATCATTAGGTTTTTCAATGAAACCCTTTTATTATAGTTCGTGTTTATTGTTTGTCTCTTGATTTTTGTTCTGTTTCCTTCCGTCAAGAACATGCTCGGATGTCTACCGATCCAGCGCCTTCAAACAGATGGGATCTCCTGCTCTTCAGTACCACACCTTGGTTGTCTAATAGGCTCATAAGAGTGTGGTGGAGTAATTTCATTGGTCCCCAACCCTCCTTTGTTTTGATAACAAAATTTTGAACACGATGAGGATGCAAGGATGGCTTGGAAGTTTTGCTCTGAGATAGCATGATTCCTAGCTTGAGCCTCACCTGTGAGAAGCTAGGCTTGAGCCTCAGACAACATAGATCTTAAATCCTTTATTTGAGTCTTATAATTTGTGTGTTCATGCTTTAAATGAGACATAGTTTTCTCTATCTCTTCAATTTTTATTTGATAGTTAGATTCAGATCTTTTAAAATCAAATTTTAAAATATTTAAAGATTGAATATCATATTTAATTTCCATATTGTAGTCCTAATAGAGTTTTACCTTAGTAATACAAGCTCGAGTACAGATATGTTCATATACCTTGTTATCATTTGTTCCAGCCATGAGTGCTTGAGCAGGAGTCACATCCTTGACCTTAAAGCTCCAGTCAACTTCTTGAGCTACAGTTGTTGTTTCCATTGACTTCCCATGGGCTTTTGGTGTGGAGGCATGTGAGGTGGCATGACAGGTTCCTGAATTTGACTAGGGAGCCTTGCATTCCCTAGCAAAATGACCAAGTTGATTATAGTTGTAACACTTGGCCTTGGTTTTGTCAAACCCAAACTTGCTGCTAGCTGGGTTTTGAGGGAATTGCCTTCTAGTTCTTTTAATAACTTCTTTGCTTTATAGGTAAGCAGAGCATTTGTTGCACTATGTCCACATACTCCACATCATCTGGGCTAAAGCACTCTAGATCATCAAAGCAAAACTGATGATCACCAAGTGCCCACTTCTTGAAACAAATGCATAACTATCCTGGAAACAGCTTTGCTGTGCCTGTTAAGACCTTGGAGTCCCAAGAAATATGATGTAGGGTCCTAAAGAACAAGATGGTTGCTGCGAGTATGTCAGGTATTGCTGAGGTAGGGTGGGTCTTATGCCTTCAGCAACCATTAAAGTGTTGCTAGCAGGAAGGCTTGAGGGTCTGCTCATTGAATGGCCCCATCTGTACATGGTATCCATCAATAATACCGTATAGTTCGGTCATGGTGAAGGAGTTCAGATTCTCTAACCTTTTGATGGAAACATAGTAGAACGTCCACTTATTTGGAAGTGCACTCATGAATTTCCTTGAGAGATCTCTCAAGTCATGGCAACTCCCAAAGACTGAAGGAAAGCAATAAGATCTATGTACCTGAAGTATTCCTAGCTGAGGGTCTCTCCAGGGATGTAGGTAAAGTTCTCAAACTATTGTTTGAGTGAACATTTCTTGGAGTCGTTCGAGTTAGAGTACATGTGTGACAGTGCATCAAACAGCTACTTGGCAAACTTGCAATGCTCAAACCCCACCATGATGGAGTTGGGTATAGCAGTCATAAGAGTCATCATAACATTGTTGCCTATGTCCATCTGCTTCCGGTCTTCATCAGCCTTGTCGATCATGGCATCATTTCCTCCTAGTGCTGCAACCTTGGGCTTGTAGGGACCACTGATGATAGATAACCACAATTTACCATCAAGGCACCTGAGGAAACCTTCTATACGTCTGCTCCATTGTCTAAAGTTTTCAAGGGTGATCATGGGTGCTTTGGTCATCATCGCCATCTCAACTTAAGATTTCTGAATAAGGGCCATTTTAGAGTGTGTTGAAATTAGGAGTGAAAAACAAGTTGAATTGGATGGTAAGATCACACAATCAAGAACCTACAGTGCTCTAATACCAATTGTAGGATCGTTTATTATACTTAACACAAGTATTTCTCTCAAACTCGCTAACATATGCTCAAGAAGAAAAGTTCTTCTAAGAGTTGATTATAATATACTAAGTAACACAAGGAAAACCCCAGAGAATAATTTTCAAGATACTTGTATATAATACTTCTCACAAAAGTTTAGAAGACTCTTTCAAGCTTACTACAAAGTTCAATGAGAACTATATATACTACTTCTACAGCCGGATATACTTTGATACCAGCTGGAATTATCTAACTAAAGCAGATACTACAAAACTATAGTTAAGGTATCTTAGATAATGCCTTATCTAAATATGTAGTCATGACATGTCCATGACTTACCTTGTAAGGATCAGTGATCGCAAGTTTGATGTATTGAGCGTAGCACAGCAGAATATGAACAAGAATTAGACAAATTGTAGCAAGAATTGATGCTCGTATGCATTAAGAACAAATATGGTTATAACGAGAGAGATATTTCTATAACAAGGTGTTTAATATATCGAATATTTCTGATCAAATCATTCATTTTATTACATTAGGTTGACACTCCTTATATAGAGTGCAATCGCTGCTGTTATCACGGTAAGTGACAACTGGCGGATCTATTACAAAAATAACTAACTCTTAACAAACTACTGAAATGTTCACACTACTGAGAACATATCAGAGTGTTAAGTACAAAATAAGAAACTACTGATAGAAACTACTGAAACTACAACGACTAAAGAACAAGCTCTTCAGTCGTTTTACAAAACTACTGATAAATAAAACTACTGATGAGCACAACAACTGAAGAAGTATTCTTCAGCTGTTGTGTCAAACTACTGAAAATATAAAAACATAACAACTGAAAGGTAAACCGTCACAACTACGAAGAAGACCTCTTCAGCTGTTGTGACAACGTCTGATACTTTGGTCTTCAGCACTTGTGTCTTCAGACTTTGTCTTGAGCACTTTGTCTTCAGACTTGTCTTCAGCACTTGTCTTCAGACTTGTCTTCAGCACTGGTCTTCAGACTTTGTCTTTAACACTTGTCTTCAGACTTTGTAATCAGCTGTTGTCTTCAGCTGTTGTGGCCTTCAGTAGTTGTTGTGACGTCTGTGGGACTTAAAGGTTTTTCTGATCCGGCTCATTGGTTCTTTTGGTCCAACAAACTCCCCTTGAACCAATGCAGCCAAAACCTTTAACTTTATTGAGGTCCCACTTATTGTTGGCAGAATGGTTGGTCTTTTTCCTTCTTGATCAGTTGAGAAGATGACCCATATAAGCACTGGCCTGGAAATGAGTCTCTGATGATTTGGTTGGCAATGTATGGATGGGAGCTCTGTATTGGGGAATTGGACACTGAGCTGTTCCCCCATCCATGAGACTCACTTCCCATGTATAAGCCTGTAGGATTCTCTGGTGTATGCTCTGAGAAACATAATTTGTTCTTCCATGGTCAGGTTCTCGACTTCACCATCAAACAATCCTTCACGCCCATACAGCTCTGAGATGTACTTGTCCTGTTTACATTTTTGAGCTCAACTGTTATAATCTGTCTGTATGCAAACTCATCAGGATGAGTCCCTTCAAGTAACAGACTGAGCTCATTTTGTTTGAAGTTCTCAAGCCTCTAGTAGACTACCCCTTTTTAATATTCTGTTCTCTAACATCTTTGGGGTGGTTGTTTAGTCTCATAGGCCTTCTTGAAGTCTTCTACAATCTCCAGGGTGATACTACAAGGACCACTGTGATATCTTCATCTACGATCCTTTTGACTTGGCCCTTGTATCTCAAGGAATGTCTTTCTTTACAATCCTGTGAGCCACCCTAGGATCAGGCCATACTCTCACCTTTTCCTTCTGATATTGAAATGTGTTGGCAAGGGTGTACAGCCTCAGAGCTTCTTTCTTCATACTTATTATTGATGACGAGGCAGCATAAGTTTGTTAATGCTTTTCAGCATTCATCATCATGAAGCTTTTGCTGCTGTTCTTCTTCAATCTTTACTCTCACAGCTTCCATCTGTGAGTGGGGGAGTGATGGGTATGGTTTGGCTTAGCCAATGTTAGGACTGTAGACAAGGCAGCCTACTCTTCTTCCACATCATCCTCTTCTTCTTCTTCTAGCCTCAACACCCTTCTCTTCTTCTTCTTAGGTGCATCATCGGCTGTTGGTTTAGATGGTAAGGGAGTTGGTTTTGTGGGTTGTGGTTGTGGTTGTTTTGGAGAGGGAATGTTGACAGGCTGAGTTAGCATTTTGGAGGTGAGTGTTGCTTTTGAGTATTTGGCTAGCTCAGTCCTGCTCCCTGCTCCTGCTTCATTCAAAGCTTCAACTACTAACCCCTTAGTGTATGCCTCAGACGAACAGATCTTGGAGGTTATGGCCAAGATGCTGTCCCTGGTCCATGATTTTACTTTGATCAATGATCTCCCAAGGTATTTGCTGATGAATCTGATCATGATCTCAAGTCTCCTCTCTCCATAGTGCTGTAGCTGGCCCATCTGTGTTGGATCTCTTCGATCTCTAATCTTCTTATTTCAGAATCCAGCTTTTCAGTGTCGAAACCTTGCCTAAACAGCTGATCAATGATATTGTCCATTGATCTGCTGTGTTCACATCAGCCTCTTTAACCATTTCGTTCAAGTTCTTCTCTTTCTCAGCACTCTTCTTTTTCTTGTATGTGACATGAAATCTTTATGACTTTCATGTACTTTTTCAATTTCAGCTCCCTTCTCAATCACATTCTCCTTCTCTTTTTCGGCCTCATACACACAATCCTTCTCTTTTCCACTCTTTGTCTTTCTTTCTCTCTCTCCTTCTCCATCCTCTTTCTTTTAGCTTTCACTGCTGAACTCTCCCCTTTTTGGGTGCATTGGTTGCAAGGGATTGAGTAGCAGAAAGTTGTTGCGCAATACATCCTCCACCAGAGGTTGTAAGACAGTAGAAAGTCTCTCATCAACAGTTTTAATAACAAATTCGGTTAGCTGTGGGTGATGAGAGATAGGGGATTTTGAGGGATAGCATCCATTTGCTCAGGGGGTTTTTGGTCCTGAGAAATGGTGCCAGAAACAGAGGCAGGTGGCTGAGAGGTTTTGTAGTGGCTGTGTGTTTATGGGACCTTCAGAGGAAGGTGCCATCTGTGGGTTAATGTGGTGGCAGATGGTCTTTCTCCTTGAGAGAGTTGGTCAAGTAGTTTTTGCAGCCTACTGACTTCCTCCTCTAGGATTGTGTTCTGGGCAAGAACGTCATAAAAGAAGCCCAGGTCATCATCAGCAGATGCTGAATCACCTGACCTCCTGCTTGTAGCAGGATGTACATGCACTGGGTGTAGACCAGTTGTAGCATGTGCCCCTTTGTCTTGGAACTGGGGACTTCCAGCCTCAGGACTTTGTCCTTCATCAGCTGTTGCCTCTGGTGAGGTCTTAGGAATGTTACCAGCCTCAGTCTGATCATATGCTGATTCAGAAGAGATGGCAGCTTCACCAGATGTTCTGGTCTCCATATCCACACCAGGAGATAGAACATTTAAACCCCGTGCTGTGGGTTGTCAGAAGCATGGTGATCGTCGTCCTCATTAGCTGTGGTTCTCCCCTTTGTTGGTGGTTGTTGAGGAGGAGGAGAGGCATGCAACTGAGTCAGCACGTTTGCAATGATAAGGGTGGGACTTTGGGGGGCGGTTGCATGGGGAGATGGGGTAAAAGCAGTGTGCACCTGGGGAGAATGGTGCTCTTCAATGGCAATCTCCTCAAATGAGGAAGATCCCAGATTGGTGGGTACCCCTTCTGTGGTTGCTGCAGGCTCCTTTTGAGAGGAATCCTGAGCGGCTGTGGCTGGGAGAGTCCTTATATCCTCTAAGGGGTTATAACCAGTGGATATAGCCTGCGTTTGTGTTGCAGGGGCATCCTCAGGGGACTCATTTCCCTGATAGCCTTTTTGGTTTTCTTTTTAGTGGGTTTGGTGGGGACTTTTGATTGGAGGTGGTGGCTGTGGGTTCCAGCTGCGTGGGTTTGCACAGCTTGGCAGCCATTTTGAGTGATTGGTCAAAGTTGTGCCGGGAGTATACTTCAGGCAGTACAGCCATAGTAGGGACTCCCAGGCCAACAAGTCCCTCAGCTTGAAGCTGGTTTGCAATATGGCCATTATGAACCGAGGATATAATATCCAATGGTTAGCAGTTTGTTTTTGACCCATATCCTTGAGCTCTGAAAATAGTATTTCCGAAAAATTTAAAGGTTGTTGCTCAAGGATGGAGTACATTACCTGTTGCCACCTTGTGGACATTTGATGCCATGATGAGGTCTTGGAGGCAAGGCATACATTTACCATATGAAATATGAGACGTTCAGCATCTGGGAAATGTTTCTTGAGTAAGGTAGATGCACTCAAGTCACCCTGGTATCTATGGTGGGCAAATGATTGATCTGTTGTGCCCTTTGGATAACCAGTTGGGAAAGTGGCATCATCTAGATTCAGGGTTTGACAAAGAGTGTCTGGAGTGATGACCACTTTTTGGCCATGGACAAACGATTGAAGAGACTCTGTGTCGTTCTCCTCACAGACTAAAGTGACATTTGTCCAGAAGTGGTTAAGGGATGCGGCATATATGGTGGGATTTATGAAATGCCGTTTTGTAGGGTGATTGAACCATTAAATCAATGGCGTTGTGAAAATTGGTCCAGTATGGCGATTTGGTGAGATGTGCGACACAGTTGTGTCGTGGTTTAATTGCATGGTCGCCATTGATGAAGAGAGGGTAGAGAGTTTTTGAACGTTAGGTTTGAGAAGAGAAGATAAAAACTCTGAAGGTGGATAAGGTATTTAAAGGGTCGGGATAGAAAACGTCTGAGGATTTTGGTGTGAGTCATCAGTTGTTGAAACTACTGATGACGTGGTATTAACCGTCAGACGTTGAAACAGCTGAAGTCTCGAATTTAGTCATCAGTAGTTATAAAAACTACTGAAGACTGTTTTGACTTTAGGTGATGAAACACTGAAGACTTGGTATCAGTCATCAGTAGTTGTGAAACTACTGAAGACATTGGTTTTGTCAGCAGTTGTTGTAACAGCTGAAGACTTGGTGTTAGTCTTCAGTAGTTGTAAACTACTGATGACATGGTTTTGGCTTCAGTTGTTTTAAACAGCAGTTGTAGAAACAACTGAAGAGAAATTACTCATCAGCTGTTTTCGTCAATTCTTAGCTTTTCAGCTGTTTCATACTGTCCTCAAAACTTACTCATCAGACTTTGCATCTGCTTTTCAGGTGTTTCATAGGACGTCAGTACTTATCTGTTTGTACTGATTTCAGTAGTTGTAACTACATCAGTAGTTGTAACTACATCAGTGTTTAGAACAGATAAAGTACTTCAGTACTTGTGAGGCAATAGCCTTCAGTAGTTATAAAAACTACTGAAGGTGAAAGAACTCATCAGTACTTATATGTGACATGGTTACCAATGATCACAAGTACTTATTACTAAGATCATCAGTAGTTGTCACTTATTCTAGCTGCAGCATACCAAGCCTTAACACCAGGTTGTGGAAAGCTGAACTATCCAAAGGCTTAGTAAAAATGTCTACAAGCTCATCAGCACTAGGCACAAACATAGGATTAATTAGACCCTTTTCAAAACAATCTCTTATAAAATGATGTCTAATTTCTATATGTTTGGTCCTAGAGTGCTGGACTAGATTTTTGACAATGCAAAGAGCTGAAGCACTATCCATTAATAACGGAGTCTTAGTCTCTGTAATGCCATAGTCCAAAAGTTGATTCTGAAGCCAGAGTACTTGGGATGTACAACTTGCAGCAGCAATGTACTCGGCTTCAGTAGTGGATGTAGCAACAGATGTTTATTTCTTACTCTGCCAAGAAATCAAACAGTTGCCTAAGAATTGACATCCACCAGAGGTTGACTTCCTGGTCAACTTACACCCTGCATAGTCACTATCAGAGAAGGCAACTAATTTACAAGAGTGCCTAGTGGAATACCATAAACCTAGAGATTGTGTACCTTGCAAATATCTAAAGATCCTCTTGACTGCAATCAGATGAGACTCTTTAGGTGCAGCCTGAAATCTAGCACAAACACATGTAGCAAACATACATCTGGTCTAGAAGCTATTAAATACATCAAGGACCCAATCATACATCTGTAAAGTGTTTCATCAACCACTTTACCTTTCTGATCTGTATCCAGTTGTGTGGTGTTGCACATGGGGGTAGAACAGGGCTTACAGTTTTGTAAATCAAACTTTTCCAAAAGATCTTTTGTGTATTTGGACTGATGAATGAAAATTCCTTCAGCCTTTTGTTTGATTTGCAAACCCAGAAAGAACTGTAATTCTCCCATGGCACTCATTTCAAACTTCTGTGCATCAACTTTGTAAAGGCATCACAAACTGAGGATCAGAGGATGCAAAAATAATAATCTACATAAATTTGAACAAGTAGATTATGCTGCCCAGCTTTCTTAATGAATAAAGTCTTATCAATGGAGCCTCTAGTGAAATCATTTTCCAGAAGAAATTTTGATAATGTCTCATACCAGGCTCTAGGAGCTTGTTTCAACCCATAAAGAGCCTTATCAAGCTTATACACCCAATTAGGATGTTTATTGTCCTCAAAGCCTGGTGGTTGACATACATAAACCTCTTCTTTAATTTTCAATACAAAAATGCACTTTTGACATCCATTTGAAAAACTTTAAGTTTTTGATAAGCAGCAGCTAAAAACAATCGAATTGCTTCCAGTCTGGCTACAGGGGCAAAGGTTTCATCATAATCAATACCTTCTTCTTGTGCAAACCCCTGAACAACCAGTCTGGCCTTGTTCTTAACAATTAGCCCATTTTCATCAGTTTTGTCCTAAACACCCATTTAGTGCCTATTGCACACTTACCTGGAGGTAGAGGAACCAGTTCCCACACTTGCTGTTTCTTGAACTGAAGAAGCTCAAGCTGCATGGCATCAACCCATCCATTGTCCTTTAAGCAATGTGATAATTCTTTGGCTCTTGCTGACTGATGAAGAGAGCATAGAAGAAGAAATTTGACAATTGACTTCTTATTGATACGCCAACAGTGATATCACCAATGATTTGAGACATAGGGTGATTCTTCAGATCTTGATACACAATGAGATCTGTGCAAGTGTTTGCAGCAGGTTCAGCAGCAACAGATGGTGATGGTGAATCATTTCCTTGAAACCAATCAGTGGATGGTAATTCAAAGGAGGTTGAATTTGAAGAAATCTCATTAGCATTTGTTGTGGATTGTGCTACTGGAGCTACAGGAACATCAGGTCTAGCTGAATCAGGCAGTTGATCACTAAACCTAAATAGGTGAGTACTGCTATCATCATCATCACAAGCAGTACCACCAGGTGGTGAACTGTTGACAGAGCAACAGCAGGAGGTTGATAAGGAACATATTGCAGTATGTCCAAATCAAATAGCTCCACAGGGCTTTGTGGAATCTTGTCCTTAGGAGATTCATTAAACTTAACATGTAGAGTCTCTTCAACCATCTTTGTTCTGCAGTTGAAGACTATATGCTTTGCAAGTTGATGAATAACCAACAAAGTACCCTGCATCCACCTTAGGATCAAATTTTTGGAGTTGATCCCGTGTGTTGAGAATGAAACAAGGACACCCAAATGCTCTGAAGAATGAAATTAGAGGGGCCAAATGATGAAGAACTTCATATGGAGTCTTCATCAACCTCTGATTTACTAGAACTCTAGTCTGTACATAGCAAGCTGTATTGACAGCTTCAGCCCAAAAAGTCATTGGCAGTCCAGAATCAGCCAACATAGACCTTGCAGCTTCATAAGGGTCCTGTTCTTTCTCTCCACTACTCCATTTTGCTCAGGAGTTCTTGGAATGCTATACTGCCTCTTGATTCCCTTTGATAAGTAAAACCTCAACAAGTGTGTGGTTTCTAAATTCAGTACCATTATCACTCCTCACACACTTAACTGGTAGGGAATACTGCTTCTCAACGTGTAACACAAAGTTCAAAATGGACTGTGCAGCCTCATCCTTTGAATGCAAGAAGAAAGTCCATACAAATCTGGAGTAATCATCCACAATTACCAGACAGTACTTCTTCTTAGCCATACTCATCACTTTCATGGGACCAAAGAGATCCATGTGAAGAAGCTGTAAGCAGGCAGTGGACTTAGGTTCTTCTATGAAGGGAAATGAAGCTTTGTGTTGTTTTCCTTTTAAACAGCAGTGCAGTTATCTTCACACTTGAACTCCTTCATTGGCCCTCCCCTTACTAAACCATGGTTTATCAGCTGATTCATGTTTTTGAGATCAACATGACCCAGCCTTCTGTGCCATAGAATAGATTCTTGGAGGAAGCCTTGGAAAATAGGCAAGGATGGCCTTTAAGATCTATTTTCTTGGAAAGATCTAAGGCATACACTCTTCCTGTCCTGTTGGCCTTTAGGAGAGTGTGTTCATCCAACACCTTATCAATCAAATTTAGAACTTTGGATGACAGAATCCGACAGTTCTGACTGGTGAAAAGAGCAACATGGCCTTTGTCACACATTTGACTGACACTCAAGAGATTGTACTTGAGATTTTCCACATGGTTAACATCATCAACCTTTATTTCCCCATTGGAAACAAAGCCTTTGCCAATGATGTAACCTTTTGCATCATTGCCAAATGACACAAACCCCTTCCTTCCTTGAGAGTAGTCATTAAGAAGTGATTTGTTTCCTGTCATATGCATGGATCCTCCACTGTCTACATACCAGATGCCTCTGAGGTATATTGAAGAACCCTGCAAGATACAACAAATTAGTTTGATTTTGAGACCCAAACCTTTTTGGTCTTGGGCCTGTTCTCATCAACAGATGGTAAACTAACATGTTTGTTGGAAACAACAACCTAAGAGGAAGAAGCAGGTGAAGAAAAGGAATCCTTTGGCTTGGACCTCCTTTTCTGTGGTTTCAACATAGGAACATCTAATTGGTTAACTCTTCCCAATAGATGTTGAACCATCATAACCAGCTGTGTCTGATTTTGGGATAAGGCTTTCAGCTCTTCGGACACATTGGCATTGGAGTTTGATAAGTTCCTATGTTGCACCTTCTTCTTTTGAGCAATCTCAGCTGTTACCTGTTTAACCCCTTCCTTTTTGGATTTCTGTTTGGACTTGAGGGTTACAGGATTTTATGTTGCTGGTACAAATATGGATCCAAACTTAGTTTTCATTTTAGCCATTTTCTCTTGAGTTTCTTCTTTAAGTTTGAGTTTGGATCCCCTTTTGTACCAACAATCATCTGTAAGATGATTGAACAAACCACATACTTCACATGGTTTCTTCTTCATCTTATGATGATCATCAACTAAAGAGGATGAAACTACTGAAGACTTGCTCTTCAGTACTTTAGAAGCATTATTTGCTTTCTTGACTTCCTCTTTAGTAGTCTTCAAACTCTTTCTACTGACAGTTTTCTTCTCTTTAGTGCTGTCATTAGTTGGAGTTTGAACTTAAGGTGTTAAATCTTGCTCTCCAGTCCTTTCAGGACTTTTAGAAATAACTCCTGAGTTGATCATCTCTTTTATCATGTGAGTGTCAGCAGTAGAACCATCAATATCAGCTGATGGGTTCTGAGAAGGCTTAGTGCTGACTTCAACTTTTGATGATGCTCTATCAAAAGGTGAATCACATGATGAGGTGGATTGGTTATTGCTTTCTCCATCAGATTTCACTTCTGCTCTTGAAGCAAAATCTGTAGGAGGAGCATTGTGATTGTAACAATACCAAACTTCACATTGGAAGCAGATTGCTTACTAAGAAGCATTTCGAAACCATTGCATGATTGTACCCATCGATCACACTCTACCTGGTGACTGCAAGGGTTTCTTTTAGATTTCTCTGGCCATCCAGAATAACCTCTAGCTTAGCCTTTTCATCATTTAGTTGGCATTTAAGCTTATAAATCTCATCATTTTTACAATTAAGAGCAGACTCAAACTTAGCTTTTCTTTTGGAAATGGTTTTCTCAAGCTCAAGTTTTTGATTTATTAATGCTACATTTGCCTCTCTAATTGAGACAAAGGCAGCAATGCATGATTCAGAACATAACTTGGCTTTAGCCTCTGAAGATACCTGAGTTACCTGTGAAGATGATGCATTTGAGCAGGAACCCTCAGTAGACTCCAGGGCCATGAGAGCGAGATTCCCAAAAGGACTATCACCACCATGTTGACCAGCACCTGTGAACAGTTGTTCATGCCCAGACATGTCATCCGGTAAACTGCTCCAGTCAACACCTCCAGGGGTGAAGAAGATGTGTTGTTGAGGTTGAGGAGGTTGATGAGATTGAGATGGTTGAGGTTCTGGTAGTGCATGAGGTTGTGGTGCTATAGGAACTTGAACTTGATTTGACTGTGGCATGTAATAACAAGGGTAAGGATATGGCATTTGACCCTGAGGAACAAAATATGCAGGAGATTGTGGTTGAGAATGATGACTAGAATTGACAAGATGTTGCCCACTGTGTTGTTGACTATTGCCAGGGAAAGTCACAAAAAGTGCAGAGGAATTAGATCCAGATGATCTGCATTCTCTAGCAAAGTGTCCAAGCCGATGGCATTTGTGACACTTCAACTTACTCTTGTCAAAACCAACTTTTGTTTTGCCAGAGAGTCCTGGGAACTTTCTTCTAGTTCTTTTGTAGAACTTCTGAGATCTGATATTTATCAAGGCCATTGGCTCAAAATATCCATCTCTTCTAAGTCATCATCAGCAATCCCCTTGAGATCATCCATGATGAAGCATAGATTGTCATTATTACATGCAGAATCAGAAGTGTTTGAAGAGAAGTCAATATGCTCATCATACTGGCATTCAGATGAAGCATATTCTAACTCATGACTAACAAAGGCAGTGTTGCCTCGTACAAAGTCTTCAGTGAGCTTTCCAGATGAAGGCAGTTTTCGTTTCTGTTCTATCTCTCTCTCAAATGTGAGCAATTTCCCATGGAGTTGGGTGAGAGATAGTTTGTCCAAATTTGCACTGGAGCGTAGGACAATAGTGTATGTGTCCCATCTCTCAGCCAGTGATCTAAGAAATCTGTTATTCATCTGGCTATTGGTGTACTCATGTTTGACCATTTTTAATTTAGAGATCAAACAAGAGAACCGCTCGAACTGTTAAGTCAGTGTCTCACCCTTCCTATGAGAGAATGTCTCATATGTTGGGCAAGGATTTCTCTATTATTTGCCAAGACCTCATCTGTTCCTCCAAATTGTTCTTTCAAGGCATTCCAGAGGTCATGGGCAGTTTTATGATGCATTAGCCCAGAATAGATTTCATTAGGTAGTGCCATGGCCAGAATTCCATGGGCTTTTGCATCAATCTCAAACAACTTCTTATCCTCATCGGAGTATTGCTCCCTCCTCTTGGAACCATTTGATTGGTTTCTGGGTTATTCACCATAGGCTTGTGTGGACCATGTACCACTGATGTCCAACAACCTGCGCTGTTAACAGACAGGTGATGGAGAATTCGTCGTTGCCATATGTTATACTCAGTCCTAACCAGCATTGGAGGCTTGGTTGAGGAACCAGTATTGTGAGGATCATTGGAAGGAGTAGTCATTTTGAGTCCAAATACAATTTAATTCAAGCTTTAAAACATTTTTATAAAGACCACAACAGACTCAATGAAAACCAAGAGAAAATCTCAGGATGAATGACCAGAAAACACAGAAAATTCAATCTCTATAACCGTGTCTTGCAAAACACAAAAATGCTAATTCAGTCAAACTTGGATCTTGAATAGGAGTTTCAATGATCAATTATTAGATCGATCAATGATTAACCGGCTCTGATACCATTTGTAAGGATCAGTGATCTCAAGTTTGATGTAATTGAGCGTAGCACAGCGGAATATGAACAAGAATAAGACAAATTGTAGCAAGAATTTGATGCTCGTATGCATTAAGAACAAATACGGTTATAACGAGAGAATATATTTCTGTAACAAGGAATGTTTTAATAATATCGAATATTTCTGATCAAATCATTCATTTTATTACATTAGGTTGGCACTCCTTATATAGAGTGCAATCGCTGCTGTTATCACGGGTAAGTGACAACTGGCAGATCTATTACAAAAATAACTAACTCTTAAAAAACTACTGAAATCACAACTACTGAGAACATATCAGAGTGTTAAGTACAAAATAAGAAACTACTGATAAGTAACTACTGAAACTACAACGACTGAAGAACAAGCTCTTCAGTCGTTTTACAAAACTACTGATAAATATAAAACTACTGATGAGCACAACAACTGAAGAAGTATTCTTCAGCTGTTGTGTCAAACTAGTGAAAAGATAAAGCATAAAACTACTGAAAGGTAAACCGTCACAACTACTGAAGAAGACCTCTTCAGCTGTTGTGACAACGTCTGATACTTTGGTCTTCAGCACTTGTGTCTTCAGACTTTGTCTTGAGCACTTGTGTCTTCAGACTTTGTCTTCAGCACTTGTGTCTTCAGACTTTGTCTTCAGCACTTGTCTCCAGACTTTGTCTTCAGCACTTGTCTTCAGACTTTGTCTTCAGCACTTGTCTTCAGACTTTGTAATCAGCTATTGTCTTCAGCTGTTATGGTCTTCAGTAGTTGTTGTGACGTCTGTGGGACTTAAAGGTTTTTGTGATCCGGCTCATTGTTCTTTTGGTCCAACATACCTTTTGTCACCAACTAAAGTTGGCAACTTGTACTAACATATAAAGGTGAACAGTGGAATAAAGTATGGTCAACTACATGGCCTTTTGGGAAACTCCATGAAGTATCATAGGTCTGCAATGGGGTGTCAGAGACCATACTTATGTCCACTAGTTCATAGCACCATCTTCCGAAGGTTAATTGGCATTTGAAGAAAAAGTTCTTCCGAAGCCTTTTATACTTTGGAAGAGGCTGCTTCTACTATGGCTTTGGTACTTCTACTTTGGAAGTCATTGTCTTTGAATTCTTCTAATTATTGAACTCCAGAAGAGAAGACTTTGTCTTCGGAAGTTGGAGCTTTTCCTTCGGAAGTTGATATTGCAATTTGTCTTAAGAAGAACTCCATTTCTTTTGGAAGTTTCACACTTAGATTCAGAAGTCCTGTATAAGTTGCATCAAAATAGTCTTGGTGTTTAGTTTTGGTTGCACCAGCGTTTCTAGATCCAACAGACTAGTTTATAGTATAGGGGTAGTTTAGTCTTTTTGTAATGGCGTCTTGTCAGCCCATAAATAGAATAGAAAACCCTAGTTTTGGGAGGACTAAGATTAGACAATCAAAATATTTGTTTTAGTCTTATGTTTCAGAAGGTGTGTTGTTATTGTTGTATGCTAAAAACGTTAAGCATTCATTATGACTTTTCAACATTAATACAAGGGCATTTATGAGTATTTCTTGCATTCAATGTTCTTTGTTTATATGATTTTGCCATATAATCACTGACTCAATCATCATATTCGATTCTAGTTGATTCATATCAACTGAGACTATCATTCTCACACCCTGTCAATTGGTATCAGAGCTTCGGCTCTCAGTTCGTATACCTCTAATGAGTAATCATGTTGAAACTCATCTGAAACATTGACAAGTCACTGTTCATCCGAATATAAACTCAAAAAGACACCCGTGAACAGCTTTTTTTACCATAAAATGAGAACAAAAACATCATTCACATCATAATCTTCACACATCAAAAACAACAGATTAGTTACACAAGGACTCTCAACAAATCACTATTACTATTCATCATATTTAAGCACATAGACTGTTTTGGACCCATTGGACTTAAAAATTAAACTAAGTATTATTCCAACAAGTTAAAACAAGTTTATTATAATGGAGTCTTATAATTTTTCTCAAATTGGTCATACTCCTAAACCTCCTATGGTAAAACACAAATCTGAGTTTAAGCAATGGAAAATCAGGTTTATGAATTCTATTACAAATGTAGATCCGGTTATTGGATATCCATATGCAAAGGACCTCACATCCTTGTGACATTCTCAGTTGACGAAGCTGCATTATATAAAACATCAAGAAGACCCATTAAATATCTAACTCTTGATGATGATGATTACAAGAAGATAAAGATTAACCTCAAGCATACTCAATTCTCACAGAAGCCTTGAAAATGGATGTCCTAAAAAGAATGGAGAAATATGGAACAACAAAAGCCATATGGGATGCACTGCTGATCATGTGTGAAGGTAGTAGTAAGGTAGGTGAAATCAACAACGACAAGTTGGTCAATCAATATGAACCCTTCCATCACTCTAGATTTGTTCAATTGGTCAATGATCTTAAGATTATGGGGTTTACATACAAAGTAAAGGGACTGAACAAGAAGATGTTACATAGTCTCCCTAAAAGTTGGAAGCAAAATGTGACCATGTTAAAAAAACACATTTGATTTGGAAAGCAGCACACAAGATATAATGATTGCAAAAGTTGAAGCTCTTGAACTTGATGAAAGGAGCAGAAACCTTGGTGGGCAAAAAGTAATTAAAGCATAAAAATTTCCATGAGAAACTCGTTATGTGGAAAACACATTAATTACCAAAGAAGATGATTTCCTCTCATCCAAAGTTCAAGTAAAATCAACCGGATTCATTGCTACTCCATAAATCAAGAAGCCATCAACCTCATCTCAACCAACTATGTTTACTATGCCATAAGACCAAAGATCTGAAAAGCAAAAGGCTACTTACAATGCCTTTGTTGCAAGCTTTGAAGCTTACTTGGAAGGAAGACTCACTTCTGCTCATTTGATTCAAGAAGATCTAGAAGAAATGGATCCTAAGAACATAGAAGAAATGGATCTACAATGGCAGATGGCTATGATAGTAGTGAGAGCCAAAACATTTTTTAGAAAAGGAAGAAAGCTATGTCTCAATAAGAATACCAAGCTTGGATATGACAAATCCAAAGTTAAATGCTTCAACTATGGTGTGACTCGCCACTTCTCAAGAGAATGTAATGCTATAAAAAGAAACACAATAGTTTTCAAAGGAATTCCCGGGGCAAATCATCATCACAACCAAGTTCAAGCTTCCAATCCAACAATCAAGAACAATATCATGATCAACAATAACGTCAACAACCATACCAAAGTCAGCCACAACTGATCAATCAAGCCCATAGAAGCAACCAACCTACTTCAATTGTTCTCGTCATCGGACAAGATGGAGTATGTGATTGGAGCCTGTATGCTGAGAAAGTGAAGCCTTAATTTCAAAATCATGCTTTTATGGCCCATCTCTAATGCCATCTAAGGCAAAATATAATCTTTGTAGTGATAATTGCATTACCGAACTATAGGGATATCGTGAGCACAACCACAAATTAGATGCTATGATTAAAGAAGAAAAAGTAAAATCTCAGACGCCTAAAAGAGAACTCAAAAGTTTTGAAATAAAAATCAAATCACTCATCTCTAACATTAAAAAACTACATGGAGAAAAGTACACTTTTTGAAGTTGAGAATGAAAAGTGAACTGAAAAGTTAGCACAATCCAAGGCTGAGCAATCAATCACTAAAATGAAACTTGAAAAGTTTCAAATGTCTTTAGCCAAGATGCAAGAGATGGTTTATTCATAATAGGATCCCAAAGATGACTGGGATCGGATATAATTAGTGTCTCCCACCATACAATGACAATTACACTGTCATGCATGAGTCAGTCACTCTCACCGAATAGAATGAACCTAAAACTATTAAAACAAAATCTGTAATAGAATAAATTACAAATCCTCAAAATAAATTAGGTGTTTATATTGAAACAAATGTGGAGAAAATCATGTTAGGTCATCCAGTCAAAATCAAAGAGTGCTTAGACAAGTTAGTGAAGGTCATTAAACCAAAGAGCCAGTCAAAGCCATAGTGCCATTGTGAAATTCATTAGAGAAATTTCCAAAGAAAAGAGTAAATCCAATGTTTTTGTGTAACCAACTACTAAAAGCATATTGATTGTGAGATTAAATCTCTAAAGAATTCAAACAAATTAGACAATGTTTCACAAAAAAACAAAAATAAAATATCACTCATTTCAAAAACAAACATCAAATCAGATCCTTAATCATCAAAACCAAAGAAAGGGGTTGGTTTTGATATTTTCAAGAAAGATCATGTAAATCAGTTAGAACCAAAAGTCAGGAAAAGCTTAAGGAAATGACATCAACCCTAATAAATGAAAAATAGCAGTGTTGTGAATGAAACTATTAATAAGGCTCATATTGCTTCCTCTTTCGAATCAAAGAGTGATGCTCAGTTGAAAACTCGTAAATCTACTTAGGCATCAAGGTTAATCAAAAGAGACAAACACATGTATTGTGACATCTATGACATGTGAAATCACATAACAGATAAATGCTGTTTCAATCAATGACATGAACAACCATTCCACCAAAAAATTTTATTTTAACAAATATTGTTTTGTCTGTGATATGACCAATTAGAACACATCTGATTGTTTCTTCAAACAAAAAGGCTTGAGAATTCCATAAAACAAGCTCATCTCACCAACACCATTTGTGAAGCCAACAATCAGAAGTCAAAGTAATGAAAATCATAACAACAAATAAACTAATCATTTTCATGACTCAAAATTGTTGTTTGATAATAAAAAACGGGTCCAATTTCTAAAAAGAAATAGGGACCAAAGGATTGAATATTCTTCTGACTCATCAAATGCAGATGATGAGATGAAATCATTAAGATATCAAAAATCAAACTAAACGCCATCCTCTAAGTCATAGTTTAGAGGAAAATACCAAGAAGTTATTGTCATGGATGGGAACGGAAAACCCAAGACCATCATGGCTTGGGTTCCATATTTAATTAGTTCTTTTCATGCTTGCAGGGTCAGGAATACAGGTCCAATACCCTATGATATGTGGACAGTGGATGCTCCTAACACATGACTGGAGATCATTCTATCCTTCATGAATTCAAAGTTATTTAGGGAACTATTATGGCATTTAGGGGAGATTCACAAGATGGCAAAATCACTAGTGAAGGATGTGTGACAAATAGGTCGTTGAGCTTTCATAGAGTGAACTAATATGAACTATTGAACTTCAATCTGCTCAGCGTGTCTGAGATCTGTGACAAGAAATATTTCAATCACTTCGCTAAAACTTGTTGGTACATTCTACAACTAGGATTTAAATTTCTTGAAGAATAGGTTGTCTTGAACACTTCGAGGAAGAATAATACCTATGTCTTAAATCTCAATTCTGCTCAACCTAAAGAACAAACATGTCTTTTATCAAAAGCATCGTTTGATGAGTCAACTTTGGCACAAATGTTTGGGAGACACAAATTTCAAATGCATGAACACATTGGTCAAGGGAAATCTTGTCATTGGACCCTAAAGAATTTCATTTTATTGATCACTGTTCAGCATGTCTAAAAGGGAAACAACATAAGTCTTCTCACAAGCCAAAATATGTGAAAACAAATAATTCGGCATTAGAATTACTTCATATGGATCTCTCTGGACAAACTCATGTGAGATAATTCACTTCACATGTAGTTCCCTCTAAAAGTTTTGCTAAATCAGATGTGAGCAGACTTGATGAGAAAGAAGAAATGATCTCTGATCTTCTAAAGAAAGTGGCTAAAATTGAAATATTTTTTAGATAAAAGGTCCAGTATAACAAAGGACAATCTTCTAGAGTTGGATGAGTAGGAGAAAGAATTGAAAGAGATGAAAGAATAGCATGAAGCTAAAAAAGCAGAGAAAGACAACGACATAAAGGAACTAAAGGCTGCTCTCCAAAAATCAAGGGATGAAGTCAGTGGCCATGTGGATACTTTGGCTATTCAAACCATTGCTATGGAAGAGCAGGATGGGTTGATTAAAAACAATCTAAGGTAATCATGGAACAACAAACACAAATAAAATCTCTTAATATGAATATTTCTGAATTGGAGCTATTGGTTGTGATTAAACAAGAAGTAGAAAAGGAGAAGGATGATAAAGGTGATAATATGAGGTTGAAAATATGAAAGATAATGACAAATAACAAACTGATGAAAGTTCCTCACGGGACAGTGATGATGACTCTCTTACTTCCAATAAGATGAGATTCACTAAGCCTGAAAAAGAGGTCGAATCTAGTGAAACAATGTCTAAAGAGCAAAGCTTAGCAATGGTGGTATACATAGGCAACGATCATGAAGAATCTCAAACTGAAGAATAAGGGTTTAGTGACATGATCAAAGCTCTTGATAGCTTCACTGCCGAAGATCTCATAATAGATGATGAATTTTGGGACTTTATTGGTGACCAAAGACAACAACTGAGCCAATTGTGATAATTCCTAAATGTCCTATGCCTATTGAGAAGGAATTGAGTCTACAGATTGTACCTGTTGTGTCTTTGACTAAGGAAGAAAAGGAGCTGATTAGAAACTCGGTGAAGAAAACAAAAAAAAGAAGAATCAAAAGTTAAACTCAAACAGAAAGAACAAACTAAGGCTGAAAAGAAAGAGGATAAGAAAGTGCCCTAATAGACTGAAATGGCAGAAACCTCTTCCGATCCAAGTACGTGGACCTACACTAGAAGGAGGAAATATTTAGCTAAAAATGAAAAGGGCAAAAGACCCATAGAAGAAGAACCTATAGAAATGAAACAAAAGGTTGATACTCGTAGCCAAGCAGCCATTGTTGAGTTCTTGATGAGCATGAGAAGGCTAAGACTCAACTAAAGAAAAGAGCTAAAATCATAGACCTTGAAGAAGGAGAGATAGAGGGAGGTCATGTGGTTTATGAACCAATAGCAAGAGAAAGCCATATAAAATTTGAGTCTTCAGTTGAAGAGATGGCGGAAAAGGCTCAAACAGCTGATTTGATGGTGAAGTATATGTTTCTTAGCAATCGTAGTTACAATGCAGATATGGTATTTGTAATGACTTATGATGGGATGATAGTTGAAGAGGAAAAGTTAAACAAGCTGCTAGACCCTTTATATGTTATTAAGTATGAAAAGACTCAAGTATCCAAGTCACTTGTTGTTAAACCTATCATCAAAGCCAAAAAGACTGAAGCTCCAAAATCATTTTATCTTGATCCATATTCCATGACTGACAGGGAAATGAATGATTATCTTTCTAAACAAGGTTTCTCCAAGAGAAAGCTTTGGAACATGAAGACAAATTCTCCAAGAGCTACAATCCTCCAGTTGATAAATGTGAAAAAGGAGAGATTAAAGAAGCTAGAGGCAGAGATCATAAGTAAGAAACCAAGAACAAGGGTATTAGCCCAAGACATCCAACTTACTCATAGAGATCATGACTCTCTAGCACCTATGTTTCACAATAATCCTAAGTGGTTTGTAGAGCCTTTTCAATTAACATTTCAAGAAGGACTCACCATTGTAGAGAAGATCAAGGGTGTATCTACTCCTCAGGGCAAGACTGATGCGGAAACTATAGCCTGGAAGTAGGATAGTGATTGGAATCTATTCATGATCAAAAGGATCTTAGGGTTAGTTCCATTCTGCACTGAGTATACAGCTCTAGTGAATTCCCTGCAGATTCATATTCGGAAGGAACTAGCCAATATGGAGCTGATTAGTCACAAGGGTATGTTCAGAGGGTATTAGTTTGAAGATATTCTAAAGATGTTCAAAAGAGCAGAAAAATTTAAATCTCTCAAGGCTATTTGTATGAGTAAAGATAGATCCTTCAACAACCCTGTTGAGAAGAAGAAAAAGGTCATAGAAGTTGAAGAGGTGGTATTTCCTAAGTTGAAGTTAAAGCCAACTGAATGTCTAAATAGGATGATGGTGGGAAGCACTCACTCCTCCAAACCAATCTCAAATGTGTTTGATGATGAGAAGACCAACAAGTTGGTGATTGAAAGGAGGTCAGGAGGAAAGAAGAATCCTGAGATAAGGCTATTTGATGGTTACGAGGTGAGTCTGGTTGATGAGTCTTATATCCACTATATTTACACCAAGAACTTCAAGGAAACAAACAACAAACTAGAAGAAGCTAATATGCATTTTTTCTCAAGTGCATAAAAATACTAAAGACGGCCTATGATAGAATTATGGCCAAGAGAGAGCAAAGGAGGAAGAAGAAGACTTCTTTACAGCTGGGTAACATAGTAAAAATTGAGGTTGATGTGGAAGGAGCTTTACTGATTCATAGAGATGAGTTATCAACTTTGTCAATATGGGCACCCATTTCATTAAGGAAGCTGCCAACTGAAGCCATATACTCCATGAGCCAAATGAAGATTCATGTACATAATGACGATCGACATTTGCTATCATACAGGGATTCATATGGTGCTGCTTTTATACTTGTGTCATAACTGTTACTGTAAGAGAATTCTACTAGGGGAAAGTGGTTATCCCAACCTTAACCAAAATCAATTACAGAAGCTCTCAACATGTCTTCCAAGGTGTGAATGGTTCTCTCGCTTTGTCCGTTGGTCTGAGGGTAGTATGTTATGCTCAAGTCTAGTGGGGTCCCAGAGCCTGTTGGTGAGATTTTCATAATCTTGAAGTGAAATGACCGTCACGATGGAAGATAATCAATAGTGGCACTCCATGCCTAGTCACTATTTCATCTATGTATAGTCGAGCCGATCTTGACATTTTGTAGTCCTATGAGATTGGTAAGAAGTGGGCTGATTTGGTAACTCTATCCATAATCACCCAAATAGCATCATGTCCATGAGATGTTTTTGGTAATTCATGACGAAGTCCATCGTAATATTATCCCACTTCCACTCAGGGATTTTAGGTTGTCGTAGGGTCCCTCATGGTTTTCAATTATCAGCTTTGAACATCGCATAGGTCAGGCATTTTCCCACATAAATGGCTATGTATTTCATAATTCCGGGCCACAAAAACAATGTCCTTATGTCTCCATAAGTTTTATCGCTCCTAGGGTGGAATGAGTATCTGGATTTGTGGGCTTCATCCAGAACTATATCTCTTATTCCTCCATGTTTTGGTACCCATGTCCTTCCTTTGTACTTGTATAGCCCATCTTGATTCATTTCCAATTGCTTTTCCATCTCTCTTAGTGCCTCTTCTTGTAGTTTATCATCCTCATAGCATCCCTCTCTGCCTCTTTTAGTCTGGTGGTAATGTTGGTATACACACTTATCCTTAATGCATGGACCCAAAAGGATGTGTACATCCGCATTAACTAATGTGGATGCTTAGCAAGATATGCACCATGTGTTTGTTCATCTTCATTTCTCAATGCTGATGACCAAACACAAATGCGGTAGAAGAAAACGAGAAATGCTAATGAAGACCAACACATCCGCATTAGTTAATGCGGCTGAACAAAGAAATGTTTATCAAGACTTTTTGTACTTAGACTAGTTTATAGTACACGGGTAGTTTAGTCTTTTGTAAAGAGGCCTTTACAAAAAGACTAAAATACCCGTGTAATATAGAATACCCAACTTTTGGGAGGACTAAGATTAGATCATCAGAATAGTGGTTTTAGTCTTATGTTTCACAAGGTGTCTTGTTACTGTTTTATGCTGAAAAACCCTATGCATTCATTATAACTTTTCAACATTAATACAAGAGCATTTATGAGTATTTCTTGCATTCAATGTTTTCTGTTTATATGATTCCACCATATAATCACTAACACAATCATCATATTCGATCCTAGTTGATTCACATCAATTGAGAATAGCATTCTCACACCCAGTCACTTGTTACATATGGATATTTTTGGCCACACTACTGTAATGACTTTAGGAAGAACATCAAAATGTTATGTGATTATAAATGATTTCATAAGATATACTTGTGTCTTCTTTCTTAGAAGTAAGGATGAGACCCATAAAACCTTGAAATCCTTCATTTTAAAAGTTAAGAATCAATGTAACCACAAGGTAAAGATCATAAGATGTTATAAAAGAACCAAATTCAACAACCAAATCCTTGATTCATGTTGTGACAAAAAGGGTATTTCATGACATTATAATGCTCCTAAAACTCTTCAACAACTTGGTGTTATTGAAAAGAGAAATAAGACACTTATTGAGACTGAAAGAAACATGCTCTTTAACTCTAAACTGCCTATCACCTTCTAGGCAGAGCCAGTCAACACTTTCTGCTAAATCAATAACAAAGTTTAAGTAGTCAAAACTCATGATAACATTCCTTATGAACTGTGGCACAAAAGGAGACCTTTAATTTGTTTACTTTTGTCATTTGGACGGCATGCACTCCCGTGACACTTACAGTTGGTCAATCATTGCACATAAAACGTATGGTTACATTGACTTCCATAAAGTGTTGCAACTGAAACATTAAAACAAACATTTCATTTCATTATAACAAACGCTTTTGAAAAATAATACAACATTTGTTACAAAACACTGTTTGTTCGCATTACAATATAAAAACAATAAGCAAAAGAATGCCATCCAAAAAGAGCCGAGTAGTTGCCCCGTGCCATCCTCAGCAACATTACCTGCCAACTGGAACACTTAAAAGTCAGCGTTGCTGAGTGAGTTCTAGTTTTATAATAAAACATACCTTATCTTTTGTTTAAAAACCATTCATTACTTTCTTTCAAATCATACCAGGCTTTAGAACGTGATCACACATCACACATACACATAGATAATAGTTATTATCGTCATCATCATTCATTTCGTACATTTATTAATCTTTCATTTCCATCTAGCTCCTATCATGTGCTTAACCCCCCTTTAGAGCACCAAGCAATTCATCTAGGGTTAAGCGACAAGGACCCCATACATATGGTCAATCACAAAGATTGAACCCTTGTGTGCATCCTCATAAGTAATTAACCCGCACATAGTTGAGCTGACATCCCTCATTGGGTGTGAACCACCATACATTTGGTTAATCACATGAATTAGGCCCCAGTGTGCATCCTCAAGGGGTAGCTAACCGCACAAGATTGAGATAACACCCCTCATTGGATGTGAACCTCCATACATTTGCTTGCAAGCCTTTCTTACGTTCATTCATTCATTACTGCATGCATTTTTCATTTCGTTCCTCTTTTCGTTATCTTCCACTTTACGTTATATAATACTTTTCATTTCATTCATTAACATTCAACGTAAAACCACGGGGAAATAATCACATATAACAAGGAACATAAATATAAACGTACAACATCACCATACCGGGCCCCAATCATACATGCATAACATACCACATACATACAATCATACATAAGCACCAATCATACATCTTTATATATGCCCATCATATCATCTATGACCTTAAAAGTCAACTTACATGGACCCCCGGGAATCTCCCAAGTCAAGGCCTACATCTACCCATTCTCCGAAAATAAGAAAAATAAACTATCTTCATCTGCATTTCCTCTGACTCATCCGCATTATACGGATGAGTTAGACTCAGAGGGTCATCGGCATTAGTATGTGGTTCATCCATATTGGATAATACGGATGAACAAAAACTCTCATTCACATATGGTTTATCCGCATTAGGTAATGCGGATGAACAAAACTGTCATCCGCATTTCCTCTTGCTCATCCGCATTAGTCGATGCGCAAGAGCAGAACTTGTCTGCATCACTTCTAGTCTTCCACATAACAATCAGCTCTATAATAACTCTCAAACTTATTCTAAGCTTGAATCATACATTCTAAGCCTTAGAAATATAGTCATAACAACATAAAACATAAACATAGCCTAATTTCACACCCCACCCGAATCACACACATACACATACGGGTACAATACCCACTTAATAAAAACATACATACATGCATTTTCAGCCCCAAAGTCGTTAAAAACATGTAGAAGAGGGGTTCTAGAACTCACCTTTGCAGCTGTTTGGGTAAGACTTCTTCAAACTCGTTTGCAAATTGAGTTCAGACACCTAAAACCCACCAAACACACACAGCCGAACAGACAAACATGCATAAGCATATAACCGAGGCCTAAACCAGTTATGAACACCTTAGAACCAAGAATTCTTACGTGAATTCAGCCTTCTTCTTGATTCTCCTTCTAAATCCAAAAGCTTCGTGCTCTCCTTGCTTTCTCTCTCTAAAATCCAAATGATGTGAGTGTGTGTAGACAACATGGGCAGCCATGCCACCTTTTACACCCACTTTTCAAACATTTTGTCCTTTTTACACATTTAACCCCTCGACTTGGGTTAAATTCCTTGTCTTTCTTTTCTTCACTTTATTCTTTGGTTAGAGTCTTCAAAAATATCTGCATGTTACACCAAGTTTGCCAGGAAAGTAGATGATGGAGATTTCATTAGGTGCACTTCTCAAGATAAAGCTTATTGAGTGTAGAATATTAGAACTAGAGTAGTTGAGTAGTAAGTTAATGTGAATTTCAATGAACACGCTCCAAGTATGAAAAGTTCTGAACCTGACTCGCTATTGATCTTGATTTAGTTACTAACTCTTTTAACAAAGTTTGTGAAGATGATTCAAGAACAATATGTACTATGTCTGAAGTAGCACCTGATCCAAGACTTGACCTGAGAAAACCCAATGATTGAATCCTTCGGTTGCAGTGGTAACAAGCACTATATGTAGAAATCCTGTAAACACTACCATGACCAATTCTTCGGCTCATACATCTAAGGTGCCCACCAAAACCTGCAATGAGGTACACAACTTAAATAAACAGATCTCCAATGTAGTAAAAGACGGAGATGGTTAACGCGATGAAGAATATCTTGATGTTAACAAGCAGTCCACTTAAGACAACAACAATGTGTTACACAATCACAACATCAAGTCATAGTTGATGGATGTGCTGATGTGGGAGGTGATACTCGTCACACCCCAAAAAGAGCATGAGAAAGGCACGAGTGTGATAGAGATAATAGAAGTTAGATTCAAACAATTATCATGCAAACAAATCAAGGATACCAAAAGTAAATATTATCATTAAATAAAGTTGTCATTACATTGATCCGTACATAAAACTTATTTAGTAATAACATAACATTGCTTTAAAATCTTAACAAGGAATTGATAAACGGCAGCAGAAAAATAGGTCTCAAAAGTGGCATACAAATTTGATAGATTGGTCGTGAAAACCCTTTTCATTCCCATGAATCCCTGATCTCATGAAAAAACATGCCGTAAAATTAAATAGTAAAAAGTTGGTGAGTTCACACATTTATATAAAAAGTTTATCATAATTTCCTATAACAAAAGACATGATTATCCCAGAATAAACCCCTGAATCGTCAAGGACCGGCTAGGTCCACTAACTATGATCACAACCAAGAGCCGCATAATTAAACCAAGTAAAAAAAATCCCTCAAATCCTTTCAACACATATTCCCTCCGTACTAGACAAGTGCAACCGATCCTAATGTGCGGTTGTCAACCCAATAGATATACCAATATATCATTTGGACCTCCGAGGGTTAATGATTATCTAAGAGGGTAGCCATGCACAAATAATAAAACAACTCTAGGCCATCATAAAGTTCACGCAGTTATTGCCGAATCATATCATATACAAAAACCATTATAGCAATTATCCACCAAAATAGTTTAATAAAACATTTTTTTAAAAATAGGGGCTATGAAAACTCATATTCAGATGTGACAAGGCGATGATCTAGCAAAAATCGAGCCCACAAAATAAACGACCAATTAACGTGCTAAACACAAAGGATCTATTAATAGTCAAGTAATAAGTCTACTATGTAAGTTGTTTACCCAACTCACTAGACTTATCTTGAAATCTACTTTTAAAAGACCTGTTGGTGAATTTTAATAAAGTTAAATAATTTTTATTATATGTGACAAATATTCATTTACAAAATCAATCATTTAAACCTGAAACAACAACAACATAATATACAAAAAATAAACAAATGAATGTATATAAAAATATAACTTAGAATTTACTAAGTTATCTATTATAAAAACAAAGAAATAAATAAATAAATGAAAAAATAAATAAATAAGTAAATAATTAATTCATATTAATATTTTTTTAAGATTAATAATAAGATATATCCATATTCTTGTTCTAGTAAAGTAAACTATCTTTGTCTTATGAGCTTCATCCAAAATCTTCACATGTAGACCCCCAAAACAAGGAATACACATCGTCCCGAATCGAGTTCTAACACCAAGCGTATTTTCACACAATTATGCGACCAGACCTCTCATTCTTTCAGAGTTAAGATGATCTTCTTTCAAGGCCTCATCCTTGAACTCCTTGACTTGCTTCAACACATCCGAGGTCATGATCAACTGATATGTTTTCACCAGAATCGGCTCGGGCCTCTCTTTTCTGCTAAGGGCGTCCGCCACCACGTTGGCTTTGCCCAGATGGTAATGGATCTCGCAATCATAATCTTTTATAAGCTCGAACCATCTCCTCTGCCTCAAGTTCAAATCCTTTGGCTGAAACAAGTACTTCAAGCTCTTGTGGTCAGTGAATATGGTGCACTTCGTCCCATATAGATAGTGCCTCCAAATCTTTTGCGCAAAGACAACGACTGCTAGCTCCAAGTCATGAGTAGGATAATTGACCTCATTAACCTTCAACTGTCATGATGCATAGGGTATAACTTTCCTTCTCTGCATTAACACACACTCCAACCCCGAGTAGGAAGCATTAGAATAAACCACCAGATCATCACTTCCATCGGGTAACGAAAGAACAGGAGCTTGAGTCAATCGCGCCTTCAATTCTTTGAACGCCTTCTCTTGAGCTTGACCCCATACAAACTTCACATTTTTCTGGGTCAACTTAGTTAGTGGGAAAGCGATCTTAGAAAAGTCTTGGATGAATCTTCTATAGTAGCCCGCCAAACCCAAGAAACTATGAATCTCAAATGGCGTCTTTGGAGATTTCCAATGCATCACCGCCTCTACCTTTGCCGGTCCACCATAATCCCGTTGTGATTCACCACATGACCCAAGAATTGAACCTCGCGCAACCAGAACACGCCCTTGGAGAACTTAGGGTACAACTTCTCCTTTCTCAACGTCTCCAAAACCTCCCAAATGTGGCCCACATGCTCAATCTCGCTCTTCGAATAAATCAGGATATTATCAATAAACACAATCACTGAGTTATCTAATATTGGCCGATACACTCGATTCATCAGGTCCATAAAAGTAGCTGGCGCGTTGGTCAAACCAAAAAACATGACAAGAAACTCGTAATGATCATAACATGTGCGAAAAGCTGTTTTAGGAATATCCTGCTCCTTCACCTTTAGCTAATGGTAGCCGGATCGAAGATCTATCCTTGAAAACAAACTGGCACCTTGAAGCTGATCAAACAAACATCAATCCTCGGTAACGGGTACCAATTCTTTATCGTAAACTTATTCAACTCACGGTAGTCAATACACATGCTCATACTACTGTCTTTCTTCTTCACGAATAAGACCGGAGCACCCCAAGGAGAAATACTCGATCTAATAAACCCCTTATCAAGCAGCTCTTGCAACTGCTCCATTAGCTCTTTCCTCTTTGTCGGAGCCAAACAATACGGTGTCTTGGCAACAGGTTGGGCACCTCGGTATCAGATCAATCTGAAACTCAATCTCTCGGTTAGGCGGCACTCTGGGTAAGTCTTCGGGAAACACATCTGGAAAGTCACACACAACCGGTACATTAGACAGTTGTGATGTTGGTGTTTCTACATCCTTTACATAGGCCAAGTAGGCACTACATCCACGCCTCATTCACTTTCCCGCCACCGCCATTAAGATTATTTTCGGGATCGTCGTGACCCGATCCCCATAAACTATCACCTAACTCTCGTCAGACACTGTCGTGGAATCATCTTCTTGCGACACACAATGTTTGTTTGGTAATCCGCTAACCAATCCATCCCAAGAACGATATCGAAACCACTTAAGGTCATCACGAATGGTCTAACAGGAAATTTATGACCATCTAGTTCCACATCACAATCTTCTATCATCTCAAAAATCCTAGTAGACTTACCTATGGTAGTTTCTACATCAAAGGGCGCATGAACACTCCTACTACTAACAAGCAGTTTAGTACAGAAAGCAGCAGAAATAAAACTTTTACTGTCACTAGAATCAAATAACACGAAGGCTACAATTTGGTTTATTTGAAACGTACCTGACACGACATCAGGGTTCGTTCTAGCTTCCTCTTGCGTCATTGTAAACACACTGGCGCTCGCCCTTGGTCCTTCTCCCCCAGTCGACTTCTTCCCTGCACTAGTACTTTTAGCTCATATGGCCCTCCCCGCCACAATTAAAACACTTCACAGTCTTACACTCCCTCGCCATGTGGCCAGGTTTCCCACATTTGAAGCACACGTTAAATCCCAATCTTCATTCGCCGGTGTGCTCCTTCCCACACTTGCCACACCTCCTCGACCCTGCACCTGATGTGGCCATATGGCGGTTATCCACCCATGCCTTCTTTTTACTTGTTGAGGCACCACCCTGATCGGCCCTTTTCCCATTCGAATTCAGATCACCACCACGCTTCTTGATTGCCTCAGCCACCACCACCTCTCGCTCATCATACAGTCTTCTTACCAAATCAACTGCCGACCTAAACGTGCTCTGTCGGGCAACGATCATGTGCCTGCGAATATCCGCCGGAAGCCCTGAATGTACCTCTTAATCTTCCGCGACAGAGGCGTCACCTAATCTGGCACCAGATGTGCCATCTCGTTGAACTTGGTGGTGTAGTGCTGATGTGTCATGGTTCCCGCCTCCAACTATAGGAACTCTCTCTCAACTTTGTCCATTTCTCTATGAGGATAGAACAACTTAATCACCAACATCTTTAGTTTGGACCATCTCATCCTCCCAATTGCCTGACTACCCTCGGCCTGAACTATATTATCCCACCAGCATAGAGCCCAGTCCACAAACGAGTGGGCAGCAAACTTTACTTTCTGATCCTCCCAACACTCGCTGATATTTAGAACAACTTCCATTTCTCTCACCCATCAGTGAGCCGCAGCAGTGGTGCTGTTACCCTCAAAAGTAAGGGGCTTGCATTGTTCGAATAGCCCGTAGTTACAGCCTCGTGCCGCCTCTGGAGCGGGCTCTTCTTCTTCCTCTCCTTTTTCGTCATCAGACAGAACCGTCTCAGTCTTTTACTTCTTTCTTTCCTCTCCCCCTCCCATACAGGTTTATTAACTTCAGTCACTACAGATGATAAGATCGTCTGCATGACTTGATGCACCTCTTCCACCACAGCCTCTTTCACCAATGCCCTTAAGTTTGCACTCTCATCACCACCCTCCGGATGAGGGGTATCTGGTTCTTCAAGAACTACCTTTTCAACTCTAGGTCTTCCTCTCGTAACCCATAGTTCAGCACCACGACCTCCACCGCATGAAACCTTTGAAGATCTACCGCCAGCCATTCACACGCACACAAAAGATTCAAACACCAACACAGTTATTCAAGAGAACAACTTAGTTTATGTCAAGTATAGTAAGTCCCTAGTTACAGTGGCCAGTTGTGATTAGCCAATTACTCTACTCTTCATACCCCAAGAATTACCTATCCTGACTACATCTGTATCTAAATATACAAACAACACATAACCACATAATATGTGCACATAATATCGGTTAACATTATGAAAATACCTTATGGCACGCAACTACTTAGACTGGCATCCCTTCCCTTTCTGTCCCATTCTTAGTTTGATTTTAGGTTTATTTTGAAAATTTACCCGTTTCACTTAAACTTTGGCTCTGATACCAACTTGTAAGGCCCCATTCCCTAGACCTCACAACTGCTCAATCATTGCTCATAAAACCTATAACTACATTTAACTTTCATAAAAGATCATAGCGGAATCATCAAAATAGACATCTCATTTCATTATAAAAGCTTTTGCAAAACAATACATCATTATCAAGTCAGAAAATACATGTTGCATTACATAACAAAAGCACTATAAAAATGGATGCCATCCATAAGAGCTGAGTAGTCGCCCCGTGCCATCCTCAGCAACATCACCTGCCAACTGGAAACACATAAAAGTCAGCATTGTTTACTGAGTTCTAGTTTTAAAATAAAACATACTTTACTTTCGTTAAAACCATACTTTACTTTGCATGTGATCACACATCATACGTACACAGAGATAATATCATTATTATCTTCATTATATGTTTGTTCATTCTGTACATTCATCATTAAATCTCTACTTTCATTCGGACCAATGTGATGTGCTTCACACCACTGTATGCATAAAGATGGTATTGGGCTTGAGGTCATTCATAGACCCCGAACATTATGCACGAAGCTGACTCCAGTTACCTAGGGTGAGTGGCAAGGGTCCCACACATATGGTCAATCAAAAGGATTGGACCCCAATGTGCAACCTTCTGGGGTAATTAACCCGAACACAGTTGAGCTAACACCCTTCATTGGGTGCGAACCTCCATACGTATGCTTAATCACACGTATCAAGCCCCAGTGTGCACCCTTCTGGGGTAGATAACCCACACACGGTTGAGCTAACACCTTTCATTGGGTGTGAACCTCCATACATATGCTTAATCATACGGATCAAGCCCAAGTGTGCATCCTTCGGGGGTAGCTAACCCGCATACGGTTGAGCTAACATCCTTCATTGGCTGTGAACCTCCATACGTTTGCTTGCAAGCATTTCATACTTTCATTCTTTCATTAATGCATGCAATCATCATTTTGTTCCTCTTTTCATTATCTTCCACTTTACGTTACATAATACTTTTCATTTCATTCATCAACATTCAACGTAAAGCCATGGGAAAATAATCATACAAAGCAAACAACATAACATACACAGTCAACATCATCATACCAGGCATCATACATACATAACATACACCATACATACCATCATGCATAAACATACAACATCATACATCATCGTCATCCATGGCCAACATAACCTCTATGGCCTCAAAAGTCATCTTACATGAACCTCCGAGAACCTTCCACGTCAAGACTTACATGTGCACTTTCCCCCGAGAGTTAGTAAATAAACTATGTTCCCTCGGGTGCACAAGACCTACTTGGGCGTATGGGCACCCTTCAGTCGCATGGCCTCCCAGGCGAGTGAGCACAACGCGGATGAACATTAGGCGAATAGGCCCTATGTGAATGGACTCGTTGCGGATGAACACAATGCGGATGAGTCCCATGCGAATGGAACTAATGCGGATGAACACTTGTGCGAATTAGCACTAATGCGGATGGAAACTTATGCGAATGGACCCTCAATCGCATGACTCCCCATGCGAATGGCCCTTAGTCGTACAACTCACAAGCGAATGGACTCCAGTCGCACGACTCACATGCGAATGATGTTGGGTTTGCAAGAACATAAAACAAAGTTTAACCCATTAAACTTACTGAAAACGCAGCGGAATATCAACATATTATTGACTTACTTATAAGCTGAAAAATATGTTCTTTAGGTGACCATTTGAATGTATAAAGCAAACCCAAAACAAAGGATCATAAATATGTGAATGAACAAGCTATAAACACAAGTTATGCAACATAAAATCACAGCTTCAATGAGCTGTGATTACTACCTTGTTCCAGCCAAAGTTGTCGACCAAGAAAAGGTTGAAAATGCATGTGAATCGGCCAAGACTTCAAGGAAGAAGCACTCAAGCTTGTATACCCCAAGCCCTTGAAGTAAACACCACTCTTGCTAGGGAGAGCACACCAAAACAACTCAAAAAATCCGAAAATTTTGCTCCTACAGCCTGCTGCCTTTCGAGAGGTGTAGAGAGAGAGAGAGAGGGGTTGTGTGTGTTGTTTGCATATGTGATGGATCAGATTTTGAGTAGTATGTCAAGCTAGTAGAGTGTGTCTTTTGTTTTTAAAGAAAAGGGGCCAATGAAAGCCAAATGGGGCGGCCGAAAATTGCCCCCAAAATGGGTTTTCCCTCCTCTTTAAATATACATACACACTCTTGCTAATAAGCCTTTTTGTCACATATTAAATAAGTCATCTACTAGACATATTTAAATGTGACATGTCTTCTCTAATTAAACAATGTAATTAAAGTATACTCTCACGTTATTTGTGTTATTTAAACCCTTTAAATAACGAAATAACAATAAACCTATCAACAAATTATCCTCATAATTTGTTCCATTTCATATGCAACTTATTTAGAAAACCATTTTCTAAATTGGTGTAAATATTTAATTGCATGATCATATCATTAATTAAATATTAATTGGTGTTTGCTAAGCTTGTTATTGGGTATAACCCGACTTGGATCATAACGTATTAACCGCATCAATATTCTATGTCTCTTGGGCACATAGAATCCAACAATCTCCCACTTGCCTAAGATTCATAGAAGATTGATGCAAGCAGTAAATACCGCCTAACAACGGTTTACTACCCTTAATACGCATGACTTATAGCCATTCAATACATCATCCCTTTCAAGTACCCTACTTGAAAATATTTAGGTGAATAAATCATCTATCCTTTTGTTTGAGATGTCATGTTAAATCCAAGGACACAGAATGATCATTCCTTGTTGATTTAACTTAATCAGGCCTTAGACATCTAACTCTCAATGAATAAGAGGATAAAATTCCATCTTGACTACATACGTTTCTCACAAACACCTCGTATCATACGTGAACATACCCTTATGTACTGTCCATTACTTCAGGGCAGTGAAGAATCAGCTCAAGGCATAATACTTGGTGAATATTAAAACCCAATATGTATCTCAGGTCGGAGGATACCAAATGATATTCACCTTTACTCAAAATTACTTATGATCAATCAATAAGATTCCATGTAGTAAAGTTTGAGTTGCGGGTTAGTCCAATATTTGCATCCCACAAATATCCATGAACCTTGGTAGCAACCCATTGCTCTATATTCATCCTTATGAATATCAACCAATCCAAGTTCATAATAATCATACCCTCACACTTGTTTCCACAAGTATGAATGACTACAGACATTTAGAGTAAACAATTTACTCATGGATTGAACATGCTAAATTGGAACATTAATTGAAACATTATAACCAAATAATTTTATTCAAATAATAAAGAGTTCCACATATCCAAATACAAAATTTACAAATCAAATCCAATCACTAGAATATCGAAGTCCCATGGCACAAGTATGACCTTCATGCTTTGCCTTTTCAAGGAGCTTCGTGAGAGGATCCGCAATGTTCTGATCCGTGTGAACTTTGCGAATACATATCTTTCCTTTTTCAACTTCATCTCGTATGTAGTTGAATCTCCGCTCAATGTGCCTAGTCTTTTGGTGAGCACGAGGTTCCTTGATTTGAGCAATCGCACCCTCGTTGTCACAAAAGATCTCTAGGGGGTCCTGAATGGAAGGGACAACCCCCAAATCGGCAATGAATTTCTTTAACCATGCAGCTTCTTGAGCTGCCAATGAGGCGGCGACGTATTCTGATTCTGTAGTTGATAGAGCCACCACATCCTGTTTGGAACTTTTCCATGAGACCGCACCTCCATTCAGAATGAAAATATATCCCGATTGTGACCGAGAATCATCACTATCGGTTTGGAAACTCGCATCCGTGTAACCTTTTACAATGACTTCCTCATCACCAGATCCATAGATTAAGAACATATCTTTTGTCTTCCTTAGGAACTTAAGTATGTTCTTAACAGCCATCCAATGACTGTTTCCAGGATTTTGCTGGTAACGGCTTGTCATGCTTAAGGCGCATGACACGTCCGGTCGAGTGCATATCATCGCATACATGATGGATCCAATAGCAGATGCGTATGGGATTGCCTTCATTTTATCTTGCTCATCCTTTGAGCTAGGACATTGAGTCGTACTCAATATCGTTCCTCTTTGAATAGGCACGGTACCTTTCTTAGAGTTCTCCATCTTAAACCTTTTCAAGATTTTATCAATATACGCACTATGATTTAAACCAATCAACCGCCTTGATCTATCCCTATAGATCTTTATTCCCAGAATATAGGCAGCTTCACCAAGATCCTTGTGTCTTCAGACTTTGTCTTCAGCACTTGTGTCGTCAGACTTTGTCTTCAGCACTTGTGTCTTCAGACTTTATCTTCAGCACTCGTGTCTTCAGACTTTGTCTTCAGCACTTGTGTCTTCAGACTTTGTCTTCAGCACTTGTGTCTTGAGACTTTGTCTTCAGTACTTGTGTCTTTAGACTTTGTCTTTAGCACTTGTGTCTTCAGACTTTGTCTTCAGCACTTGTGTCTTCAGACTTTGTCTTCAGCACTTGTGTCTTCAGACTTTGTCTTCAGCACTTGTGTCTTCAGACTTTGTCTTCAGCACTTGTGTCTTCAGACTTTGTCTTCAGCACTTGTGTCTTCAGACTTTGTCTTCAGTACTTGTGTTCAGACTTTGTAATCAGCTATTGTCTTCAGCTGTTGTGGTCTTCAGTAGTTGTTGTGACGTCTGTGGGACTTAAAGGTTTTTCTGATCCGGCTCATTGGTTCTTTTGGTCCAACAAACTCCCCCTGAACCAATGCAGCCAAAACCTTTAACTTTATTGAGGTCCCACTTATTGTTGGTAGAATGGTTGGTCTTTTTCCTTCTTGATCAGTTGAGAAGATGACTAATATAAGCACTGGCCTGGAAATGAGTCTCTGAAGATTTGGTTGGCAATGTATGGATGGGAGCTCTGTATTGGGGAATTGGACACTGAGCTGTTCCCCCATCAATGAGACTCACTTCCTATGTATAAGCCTGTAGGATTCTCTGGTGTATGTTCTGAGAAACATGATTTGTTCTTCCATGGTCAGGTTCTCGGCTTCACCATCAAACAATCCTTCTCGCCCATACAGCTCTGAGATGTACTTGGCCTGTTTACCATTTTTGAGCTCAATTGTTGTAATCTGTCTGTATGCAAACTCATCAGGATGAGTCCCTTCAAGTAACAGACTGAGCTCATTTTGTTTGAAGTTCTCAAGCCTCTTGTAGACTAACCCCTTTTAATAATTCTGTTCTCTAACATCTTTTGGGGTGGTTGTTTAGTCTCATAGGCCTTCTTGAAGTCTTCTACAATCTCCCAGGGTGATACTACAAGGACCACTGTGATCTCTTCATCTACGATCTTTTGACTTGGCCCTTGTATCTCGAAGGAATGTCTTTCTTTACAATCCTGTGACCCACCCTAGGATCAGGCCATACTCTCACCTTTTCCTTCTGATATTAAAATGTGTTGGCAAGGGTGTACAACCTCAGAGCTTCTTTCTTCATACTAATATTGATGACGAAGCAGCATAAGTTTTGTCAATGCTTTTCAGCATTTCATCATCATGAAGCTTTTGCTGCTGTTCTTCTTCATTCTTTACTCTCACAGCTTCCATCTGTGAGGTGGGAGTGATGGGCATGTGTTTGGCTTTAGCCAATGTTAGGACTGCACATAGAGGCAGCCTATCTTCTTCCACATCATCCTCTCCTTTTTCTTCTTCTAGCCTCAACACCCTTCTCTTTTTCTTCTTAGGTGCATCATCGGCTGTTGGTTTAGATGGTAAGGGAGTTGGTTTTGTGGGTTGTGGTTGTGGTTGTTTTGGAGAGGGAATGTTGACAGGCTGAGTTAGCATTTTGGAGGTGAGTGTTGCTTTTGAGTATTTGGCTAGCTCAGTCCTGCTCCCTGCTCCTGCTTCATTCAAAGCTTCAATAACAAGTCCCTTAGTATATGCTTCAGATGAACAGATCTTGGTGGTGATTGCCAAGATACTGTCCCTGGACCAAGCTTTGATTTCGGTCATTGATCTTCCCAGATATTTTGCAATAAATCTAATCATGATCTCAAGCCTTTCTCTTTCTAACACTTCATAACTTGCCCATCTATTCTTGATTTCTTCAATCTCTAATTATCGAATCTCAGAGTCAAGTTTATCGGTGTCATGGCCTTGCCTAAACAGCTGATCAATGATGTTGTCCATTGATCTGCTATGTTGGCATCAGCCTCTTTTATCAGTAGCTCCAAGGCTTTCTCTTTTTCCTTCTCTTAATCGGTCTCCACATTCAACTCCAACTCCTTTTCCACTACTCTCCCTTCTGTTTCTTTCTCCTTTTCTTTCTCCTCTGTACTCCTCTTTCTTTTTGCTTTCACTGGCTTAATCTCTCCCTTTTTGGTTGCATTGGTTGCAAGGGGTTGATTGCCAGAAAGTTGTTTGCCCACAACCTCCTCTATCAATGGGTGTATTACTGAGGAAAGCCTTTCATCAATGGCTTTGATCACTATGTCAGTGATTGTGGGTGTGATGAGAGGGACGGAATTTTGAAGGATAGCAACTATTTGCTCAGGAGGGTTCTGTTCCTGAGAAATTGGCAGGTGGCTGAGTTATTGGGAGTGGCTCAGTGTTTGGGAGACCTTCAGATGAAGGTGCCATCTGTGAGGTGGTGGAGGCAGATGGTCTTTGATCCTTAGAAGTTTTGGCAAACAGCTCTTTGAGTCTGCTCACCTCCTCTTCCAGGATGGTGTTTTGGGTGATTACATCGTAAAAGAAGCCCAGGTCATCATTAGTAGAGACTGAATCACCTGACCTCCTGATAGGATCAGGATGAACATGCACTGAGTGTAGCTCAGGTGTAGCATGTGCCCCTTTGTCTTGGAACTGGGGACTTCCTGCCTCAGGACTTTGTCCGTCATCAGCAGTTGCCTCTGGTAAGGTCTTAGTAATGGTACCAACTACAACCTGATCATATGCTGAAGCAGGAGAAGTGGCAGCCTCATCAGAAGTTCCAATCTCCATTGCTACACTAGGAGAAGGAACATTGTAACCCCTATGCTGTGGGTTCTGAGCTGCACTTTGGTCCTCCCCCTCAATGGTAGAAGTGTTCCCAGTAGTAATTGGTATCTGGGGAGGGGTGAGGAGTGCAACTGAGTCAGCACTTGTGCAACAAGTAATGTAGGACTTTGGGGGGCGGTTGCATGGGGAGATGGGGTAAAAGCAGTCTGCACCTGGGGAGAATGGTGCTCTTCAATGGCAATCTCCTCAAATGAGGAAGATCCCAGATTGGTGGGTACCCCTTCTGTGGTTGCTGCAGGCTCCTTTTGAGAGGAATCCTGAGCGGCTGTGGCTGGGAGAGTCCTTATATCCACTAGGGGGTTATAACCAGTGGATATAGCCTGCGTTTGTGTTGCAGGGGCATCCTCAGGGGACTCATTTCCCTGAGTAGCCTTTTTGGTTTTCTTTTGAGTGGGTTTGGTGGGGACTTTTGATTTGGAGGTGGTGGCTGTTGGTTCCAGCTGCGTGGGTTTGCGCAGCTTGGCAGCCATTTTGAGTGATTGATCAGAGTTGTGCCGGGAGTATACTTCAGGAAATACAGCCATAGGAGGGACTCCCAGGCCAACAAGTCCCTCAGCTTGAAGCTGGTTTGCAATTATGGCCATTATGAACCGAGGATATAATATCCAACGGTTAGCAGTTTGTTTTTGAGCCATATCCTTGAGCTCTGAAAATAGTATTTCCGAAAAATTTAAAGGTTGTTGCTCGAGGATGGAGTACATTACCTGCTGCCACCTTGTAGACATTTGATCCCAAGAGGAAGTCTTAGGAGCCAAACAGACATTTACCATGTGAAATATGAGACGTTCAACATCATGGAAATGTTTCTTCAGTATGGTGGAGGCACTAAGGTTTCCCTGATATCCATGGTGGGCAAAGGATAAATCAGTTGTGCCCTTTGGATATCCAGCAGGAGAAGTGGCATCATCCAGGTGTAGGGTTTGACGAAGTATATCGGGAGTGATGACCACTTCGTGGTTGTTGATGACCGACCGGAGAGACGCTGTGTTGTTCTCCCCAGTGGTGAGGGTGACGTTCATCCAAAACTGGTTATGGGATTCGGCATGAAGGATTGGATTGAGAAGAAAGGCCGTTTTGTAGGGTGACTAGACCATAAGATCAATAACATTATCGAACTTAGCCCAGAATGGCGATTTGGTGAGCTAAGCTACACAGTTGTGTCGCGGTTTGAGCTGCATGGACGCCATTTATGAGAGAGAAGTTTTGGAGAGATGAACATTAGGTTTGAAGAAGATGAGGCTCTGAAGGATTACGTCGGATATTTAGAGGGTACGGGTTAGAAAACGACTGAAGGGTTTGGTGTTAGTCATCAGTAGTTTTAAATGACTGTTGACATGGTATTACCCTTTCAGACGTTGAAACAGCTGAAGTCGTGGTTTTAGGCATCAGTAGTTAGGAAACTACTGAAGACCATGGTTTTGACTTCAGATGATGAAACAACTGAAGACTTGGTATCAGTCATCAGTATTTGGAAAACTACTCAAGACATTGGTTTTGTCAGCAGTTGTTGTAAACAGCTGAAGACTTGGTGTTAGTCTTCAGTAGTTGTGAAACTACTGAAGACATGGCTTTGTCATCAGTTGTTGAAAAAGCTGATGACTTGGTATTAGTTATCAGTAGTTGTGAAACTACTAAAGACATGGTTTTGTCATCAGTTGTTTAGGATGAAACAGCAGTTGTAGAAACAACTGAAGAGAAAGTTCTCTTCAGTAGTTTTCATCAATTCATAGCCTTTCAGCTGTTTCATACTATCCTCAACACTTACTCATCAGACTTTGCATCTGCTTTTCAGGTGTTTCATAGGACGTCAGTACTTATCTGTTTGTACTGATTTCAGTAGTTGTAACTACATCAGTAGTTGTAACTACATCAGTGGTTTAGAGCAGATAAAGTACTTCGGTACTTGTGAGGCATTTAGCCGTCAGTAGTTATAAAAACTACTGACGGTGAAAGAACTCATCAGTACTTATATGTGACATGGTTACCAATGATCACCAGTACTTTTTACTGAAATCATCAGTAGTTGTCACTTATTCTAGCTGCAGCATACCAAGCCTTAACACAAGGTTTTGGAAAGTAGAACTATCCAAAGGCTTAGTAAAAGTATCTGCAAGCTCATTAGCACTAGGCACAAACTTAGGATCAATCAGACCTTTTTCAAAACAATCCCGAATAAAGTGATGTCTGATCTCTATATGTTTGGTCCTAGAGTGCTGGACTGGATTTTTGACAATACACAGAGCTGAAGCACTATCCATTAATAATGGAGTCTTAGTCTCTGTAATGCCATAATCCAAAAGTTGGTTCTGAAGCCAGAGTACCTGGGAAGTGCAACTTGCAGCAGCAATGTACTCGGCTTCAGCAGTTGATGTAGCAACAGATGTTTGTTTCTTACTCTGCCAAGAAATCAAACAGTTGCCTAGGAATTGACAACCACCAGAAGTTGACTTTCTAGTGAACTTGCACCCTGCATAGTCACTATCTGAAAAAGCAACTAATTTGCAAGACTGTCTAGTGGAATACCATAAACTTAGAGATTTTGTACCTTGCAAATATCTAAAGATTCTCTTGACTGCAATCAAATGAGACTCTTTAGGAGCAGCCTGAAATCTAGCACAAACACATGTAGCAAACATAATATCTGGTCTAGAAGCTGTTAAATACATCAAGGACCCAATCATACATCTGTAAAGTGTTTCATCAACAACTTTACCTTTCTGATCTGCATCCAGTTGTGTGGTGTTGCACATTGGAGTAGAACAGGGCTTACAGTTTTGTAAATCAAACTTATTCAAAAGATCTTTTGTATATTTTGACTGATGAATAAAGGTTCCATCAGGCTTTTGTTTAATTTGCAAGCCTAGAAAGAACTGTAATTCTCCCATTGCACTCATTTCAAACCTCTTTTTCATTAATGTTTTAAAATCATCACACAACTGGGGATCAGAGGATGCAAAAATGATATCATCAACATAAATCTGAACAAGTAGCTTATGCTGATCCACCTTCTTAATAAACAAAGTTTTATCAATGGAGCCTCTAGTGAAATTATTCTTAAGAAGAAAAGTGGAAAGTGTCTCATACCAGGCTCTAGGAGCTTGTTTCAACCCATAAAGAGCCTTATCAAGTTTATACACCCATTCAGGATGTTATTATCCTCAAAACCTGGTGGTTGACACACATAAACTTCTTCCTTTATTTTACCATATAGAAATGCACTTTTGACATCCATTTGAAAAACTTTAAGATTGTGGAATGCAGCATAGGCTAAAAACAATCTGATTGCCTCTAGTCTGGCTACAGGGGCAAAGGTTTCATCATAGTCAATACCTTCTTCTTGTAAAAACCCCTGTACAACCAATCTAGCCTTGTTCTTAACAATAAGCCCATTTTCATCAGTTTTATTCCTAAACACCCATTTAGTGCCTATTGCACACTTACCTGGGGGAAGAGGAACCAGTTCCCACACTTGCTGTTTCTTGAGCTGAAGTAGCTCAAGCTGCATGGCTTCAACCCATCCATTGTCTCTCAAAGCAACATGGTAGTTCTTTGGCTCTAGCTGACTGATGAAGAGAGCATAGAAGCAGAAGTTAGACAATTGACTTCTTGTTGAAACTCTAGCATTGATATCACCAATAATCTGAGACATTGGGTGATTCTTCAGTTCTTGATAAACAATGAGATCTGTGCAAGTGTTTGTAGGACCTTCAGCAGCAGCAGATGTTGATGCAGACTCTTGAAACCAAGAATTAGATGGTAACTCAAAAGATGTAGAGGAATTAGAGATCTCATCAGCATTTGTTGTGGATGGAACTGCTGAAGCTACAGGAACATCAAATTTAGCAGACATAGGCAGTTGGTCATTAAACTGAATAGGTGAGTATTGATATTATCATCATCATCATCAATACCACCAGGTGGAAGACATGCTGCAGAAGATGATTTATCCACATGATCTGCAACAGCTGGAGGTTGATAAGGAACATATTGCAGTATGTCCAAATCAAACAACTCCACAGGGTTTTGTGGAATCTTGTCCATAGGAGATTCATTAAACTTCACATGCAAAGTCTCTTCAACTATCTTTGTTCTGCAGTTGAAGACTCTGTATGCCTTGCAAGTAGATGAATAACCAACAAAATACCCCGCATCCACCTTAGGATCAAATTTTTAGAGTTGATCCTTTGTGTTGAGAATAAAACAGGGACACCCAAATGCTTTGAAAAATGAAATTAGAGGAGCCAAGTGATGGAGAACTTCATATGGAGACTTCATCAACCTTGATTTACTAAGGCCCTATTCTGCACATAGCAAGCTGTGTTAACAGCTTAGCCCAAAAGGTCAGTGGCAAACCAGAGTCGGCCAACATGGACCTTGCAGCTTCAATTAGGGTCCTGTTCTTCCTCTCCACTACTCCATTTTATTCTGGAGTCTGTGGTATGCTAAACTGCCTTTTGATTCCCTTTGAAAGATAGAAGTCATCAAGTGTATGGTTTCTGAATTCAGTTCCATTGTCACTCCTAATACACTTGACTGGCAGGGAATACTGCTTCTCAACATACAACACAAAGTGAATAATCTTCTGAGCAACCTCATCCTTTGAATGTAGAAAGAAAGTCCATACAAATCTGGAGTAATCATCCACAATTACCAGACAGTATTTCTTCTTTGCCATGCTCATCACTCTCACAGGACCAAATGGATCCATATGCAGTAATTGCAAGCAGGCAGTGGACTTAGGCTCTTCAATAGGAGGGAATGAAACTTTGTGTTGTTTTCCTTTTAAACAAGCAGTGCAGGTTTCATCACAGTGGAACTCCTTTATTGGTAAGCCTCTGCCTAAACTATTGTGAATCAGCTGATTCATGTTTTTGAAATTAACATGACCTAGCCTTCTGTGCCATAGTTTAGATTCTTGAGGAGAGGCTTTGGAAAATAGGCAAGGATGGCCTCTGAGATCTATTTTCTTGGAAAGATCTAAGGCATATACTCTACCTGTCCTGTTGGCTTTCAGGAGAGTGTGATCATCCAACACCTTATCAATCAAATGCAGAACTTTGGATGACAGAATCCTACAGTTCTGACTGGTGAAAAGAGCAACATGGCCTTTATCACACATTTGACTGACACTCAAGAGATTGTACTTGAGATTTTCCACATGATTAACATCATCAAACTTTATTTCTCCATTGGAGACAAAGCCATTTCCAATGATGTAACCCTAGCATCATTGCCAAAAGAAACAAACCCCTTCTTTCCTTGAGAGTAGTCATGAAGAAGAGAGATGTTCCCAGTCATGTGCATAGATCCCCCACTGTCTACATACCAGATGCTACTTTGGCATGTTGAAGAACCCTGCAATTATAAACAATCAGTTAGTTTTGGAGACCCAAACCTTTTGGTTTTGGGCCTGTTCTCATCAACAGATGGTAAACTAATAGGTTGATGGAAACAACAACATGAGAGGAAGAAGATGGTGAAGAAGAGGAATCCTTTGGCTTGGACCTCCTTTTCTGTGGTTTCAACATAGAAACATCTAATTGGTTAACTCTTCTCAATAGATGTTGAACCATCATAACCAGCTGTGTCTGATTTTGTGATAAAGCTTTCAGCTCATCAGACACATTGGCATTGGAGTTTGATAAGTTCCTATGTTGCACCTTCTTCTTTTGAGCAATCTCAGCTGTTACTTGTTTAACCCCTTCCTTTTTGGATTTCTTTATGGACTTAAGGGTTACAGGATTTGATGTTGCTGACACAAATGTGGTCTCAAACTCAGTTTTCATTTTAACCATTTTCTCTTTAATTTCCTCTTTATGTTTGGTCCTCTTTTGTACCAACAATCATCAGTAAGATGATTGAACAAGCCACATACTTCACATGGTTTCTTCTTCATCTTATGTTGATCATCAACTAAAGAGGATGAAACTACTGAAGACTTGCTCTTCAGTGCTTTGAAAGCATTGTTTGCTTTCTTGACTTCCTCTTTAGTAGTCTTCAAACTCTTTCTACTGATAGTTTTCTTCTTTTCAGTACTGACAGTAGTTGGAGTTTGAACTTCAGGTGTTAAATCTTGCTCTCCAGTCCTTTCAGGACTTTCAGAATTAACTCCTGAGTTGATCAACTCTTTGATCATGTTAGTGTCAGCAGTAGAACCATCAACATCAGCTGATAGGTTCTGAGAGGGCTTAGTGCTGACTTCTACTTCTGATGGTGCTGTATCAGAAAGTAGATCACATGATGAAATGGATTGGTTATTGCTCTCACCATCAGATTCTACCTCTGCTCTGGGAGTAAAATCTGTAGGTGGAGCAGTGTGATTGTAACCAATGCCAAACTTCACATTGGAAGCAGATTGCTTACTAAGAAGCATTTCAAAACCCTTGCAAGAGTTTACCCATCGATCACACTCTACCTGGCTAGTTGCAAGTGTATCCTTGAGATATCTATACTTCTCTAGAAGTATCTCTTCCCTAGCCTTATCATCAGTTATTTGGCATTTAAGTTTGTAAATCTCATCATTCTTCTCATTAAGCACAGACTCAAATTCAGCTTTGCTTTTGGAAATTATTTGTTCTAGCTCAATGTTCTTGTTGATTAAAGCTACATTTGCTTCTCTAATAGATGCAAATGCGGCTATGCATGATTCAGAACATAGTTTGGCTTTTGCCTCAGAAAATACCTGTGATACCTTTGGTGTAGAGACATTAGAGGATGAAGTATCAGCAGAATCCAAAGCCATAAGAGCTAGATTTCCAAAGGGACTGTCACCACCATGTTGACCAGCACCAGTGAACAGTTGTTCATGACCAGACAAGTGATCTGGTAAACTGCTCCAGTCAACAACTCCTGGGGTGAAGAAGCTATGTTGTTGAGGTTGAATTTGTTGATGAGATTGGGAAGGTTGAGGTTCAGGCAATGCAGGTGATTGTTGTGAAATGGGAGCTTGAACTGGATTAGACTGAGGCAAGTAATAGCAGGGAACAGGATATGACATTGGACCCTGGGGGACAAAGTATGCAGGAGATCTAGGATGTGAATGATGACCAGAACTAGCAGGATGTTGCCCTTTGTTTTGTGGACTAGTACTTGGAAAGGTCACAAAGGGTGCAGAAGAGTTAGATCCAGTTGATCTACACTCTCTTGCAAAGTGTCCCAGCCTTTGGCATTTGTGACACCTCAACTTACTCTTGTCAAAACCAACTTTGGTTTTGCCAGAGAGTCCAGGAAATTTCCTGCCAGGTCTCTTGTAGAACTTCTGAGATCTGATATTAATCAATGCCATTTGGCTCAGAATATCCATCTCTTCTAGCTCATCATCAACTATTCCTTTCAAATCATCCATGATGAAGCATAGATTGTCACTATTACTGCCAGAATGACTCTCAATACCAACAAATGCATGATCAGAACTATTTGAAGAGAAATCAATATGCTCATCATAATTGCTTTCAGATGCAGCATATTCTGACTCATGACCAACCAAGGCAGTATTCCCTGGTACAAAGTCATCAGTGAGCTTTCCTGATGAGGACAATTTCCTTTTCTGCTCTATCTCTCTTTCGAATGTAAGCAGTTTCCCATGAAGTTGGGTGAGAGATAGGTATCCAGATTTGCACTGGAGCGTAGGACAATAGTGTATGTGTCCCATCTCTCAGGCAGTGATCTAAGGAACCTATTATTCATCTGGCTGTTGGTGTATTCATGTTTCACCATTTTCAGCTCAGAGATCAAACAGGAAAACGCTCAAACTGTTGAGTCAGTGTTCACCCTTTCTATGAGAGAATGTCTCATATTGTTGGGCAAGGATTTCTCTGTTGTTTGCTAAGACCTCATCTGTGCCACCGAATTGTTCCTTCAGGGCATTCCAGAGATCATGAGCAGTTTCATGATGCATAAGACCTGAATAGATTTCATTAGGCAGTGCCATGGCTAGAATTCCAGGGCTTTAGCATCAATCTCAAACAGTTTCCGATCTTCATCAGAGTATTGTTCCTTCTTCTTTGGAACCATTGATTGGTTTCCGGATTGTTCACCATAGGCTTATGTGGTCCATGTACCACAGATTTCCAACAACCTGAACTGTTAACAGACAGGTGATGAAGCATTCTTTGCTGCCATATGTTATACTCGGTCCTAACCAGCATCGGGGGCTTGGTTGAGGAACCGGTATTATGAGGATCATTAGAAGGAGTAGTCATCTCAGATTCAATCAAATTCAATTAAGCTATAACAAATTTAGAACAAAAACACAACAACCAATTGAACCAAGAGAGATCTCAAAATAAATGAACGAAAGCGTCAGAAATTCAATAATCTATAACCAGTTCTTGCAAATATGCTAATTCAATCAAACATAGATATCAATTAGCAGTTTCAATGATCAATTGTTAGATCGATCAATGATTAACGTGCTCTGATACCACTTGTTAGGATCAGTGATCTACGTTTGATTAATTAGAGAGTATAGCAGCGGAATTCTAACAATGAATTAGACAATTCACAAGAACAAAGAGATATTCAATGTAAGAACAAAAACGGTTATAGATAGAGATAATTCTGCATATATATTTCATTCAATATTAGCTTTCGTGGTAACGGAATGTCACACTTACAATTAGGTCGACACCTCTTATATAAGAGATGTGACGTCTGCTGATGTCACTTGATAGTGACATCTGACAAAACTTATCACAAACTACTGATAGTTAACACAACTACTGAAGATGTCAAACAGCTGACATCTTCTTACAAAAATGCTAAGTGTTAACTATTATTACAACTACTGAAAAGAAACTACTGAAACTATAACAACTGAAGAACATACTCTTCAGTTGTTTTACAAATACTGAAACAAAGAAAACTACTGAAAGGTAAACCATCACAACTACTGAAGAAGACCTCTTCAGCTGTTGTAACAACGTCTGATACTTTGGTCTTCAGCACTTGTGTCTTCAGACTTGTCTTCAGCACTTGTGTCGTCAAACTTTGTCTTCAGCACTTGTGTCGTCAGACTTTGTCTTCAGCACTTGTGTCTTCAGACTTTGTCTTCAGCACTTGTGTCTTCAGACTTTGTCTTCAGCACTTGTGTCTTCAGACTTTTTCTTCAGCACTTGTGTCTTCAGACTTTGTCTTCAGCACTTGTGTCTTCAGACTTTGTCTTCACAACTTGTGTCTTCAGACTTTGTCTCCAGCATTTGTGTCTTCAGCACTTGTGTCTTCAGACTTTGTCTTCAGCACTTGTGTCTTCAAACTTTGTCTTCAGCACTTGTGTCTTCAGACTTTGTCTTCAGACTTTGTCTTCAGTACTTGTGTTCAGACTTTGTAATCAGCTGTTTTCTTCAGCTATTGTGGTCCTCAGTAGTTGTTGTGACGTCTGTGGGACTTAAAGGTTTTTCTGATCCGGCTCATTGGTACTTTTGGTCTAACATTTTTACACCTTCCAGGGTTGGAATGTTATTTCCAAATAGTAGTATGTCATCACATACAATACTAGGAAAGTTATTGTGCTCCCACTAGCCTTCTTATACACACAAGCCTCATCAGCGTTTTTGATGAAGCCAAATTTCTTTACTTCCTTATCAAACGATGATTCCAGCTTCGATGCTTGTTTCAATCCATAGATTGATTTCTTTAACTTGCATACTTTATTAGGATGTTTTGGATCGACAAAACCTTCAGGCTAAACCATATAAACATCTTCCTCAAGATATCCCTTTAGGAAAGCGGTTTTGACATCCATTTGCCAAATCTCATAATCATAATAAGCAGATATGGCAAACAATATCCTTATAGACTTTAGCATCGCAACAGGTGAGAAGGTTTCATCATAATCAACCCCTTGAGTTTGAGTGAAACCCTTTGCTACAAGTCTAGATTTATAAGTATCCAAGTTTCCATGCATATCGGTTTTCTTCTTGAAAACCCACTTACTTCCAACTACCTTGGAATTAAGAGGTGGTACAACAAGTTCCCAAACATGATTGTCATACATGGATTGCATCTCAACGTTCATGGCCTCAAGCCATTTGTCACAATCCAAATTGGACACTGCATCATGGTATGTGCTTGGTTCATCTGAATCTACCACATAGCATCCATCCATAAAAATTCCATATCTTTCAGGTGGATTACTAGTTCTACCACTTCTATGAACGTTTTTTTGTGTATTGATCAACTACTTGATCATCTTCAACATCCTCATGTTGAGTGCTAACTTCAACCAAACGTGCATCGGGTTGTGGTTCTTGATCCTCCTCAAGATCCACTGTTCTACTGCTACTTCCTTCCATAAGGAACTTTGCTTCTAAGAACTCACCCTTTCTGGCAACAAACACCTTTTGTTCCAGTGGATCATAGAAATAATATCCCATAGAATCTCTAGGGTATCCAACAAAGATACACTTGGTAGATCGGACTTTCAATTTGTTTGGGGTGGGAGTCTTAACATAAGCCTCACAAACCCAGACCCTTAAGTATGATAGGGATGGAACTCTTCCATGCCATATCTCAAAAGGTGTCCTTTCCACCTTTTTGGTTGGGGCCATATTTAGAATACGGGCCGCGGAGAGCAAATCAAAACCCCAAAATGATAGAGGTAATGTGCTTCTAGCCATCATAGATCGGACCATATCCAATAAGGTTCGATTCCTCCTCTCAGACACACCATTGTGTTGTGGTTTCGAGGTGGAGTGAGTTGTGAGACAATCCCACAACTCCTAAGATGGTCTTGAAAAGCATCACTGAGGTATTCACCTCCTCTATCGGTGCGGAGAACTTTAATCGACTTGTTGAGTTGATTTTCTACTTCATTCTGAAGATTTTGAACATTTCAAAAGCTTCATCTTTGTGCCTTAATAAGTAGACATACCATAGAGACTATAATCGTCGGTAAAGGTAATGAAGTATCTTTCACCATTCCTAGTCATTGGTTTAAAAGGACCACATACATCCGAATGTATGATTCCTAATAATCTTTTGCCCTTTCGTTAGTTCCACTAAAGGGTGCCTTAGTCATTTTACCTTGTAAACAAGATTCACAAACATCAAATGAATCATATTCATTTGTTTTTAAAAGACCATTCTTTTGAAGTGTTTGTATACGTTTCTTGTTTATATGACCAAGACGACAATGCCAAAGATAGGTATCACTCAAATCCAACTTGAGTTTCTTGGTGCTAGTTTGGTATAATGAACTATTTAAAGTATTTTCATGAACCAATTCATAAATACCATTAATGGGTATAGCTTTAAAATAGAACATATCATTTAAAGAAACATGAATATCATTTTCAATAAAAGATAATACATAATCATAAAGTCTTAATTGGGATACAGAATAATGTTCCTAGTCAAACTAGGAGCATACAAAATATTCTTCAAAATAACATCCAAGCTGTTGGACCAAAAGAACCAATGAGCCAGATTAGAAAAACCTTAAGTCCCACAGACGTCACAACAACTGCTGAAGTCCACAACAGCTGAAGACAAGTGCTGAAGACAAAGTCTGAAGACACAAGTGCTGAAGGCGAAGTCAGAAGACACAAGTGCTGAAGACAAAGTCTGAAGACACAAGTGCTGAAGACAAAGTCTGAAGACACAAGTGCTGAAGACAAAGTCTGAAGACACAAGTGCTGAAGACAAAGTCTGAAGACACAAGTGCTGAAGACAAAGTCTGAAGACACAAGTGCTGAAGACAAAGTCTGAAGACACAAGTGCTGAAGACAAAGTCTGAACACAAGTGCTGAAGACCAAGTATCAGACGTTGTCACAATAGCTGAAGAGGTCTTCTTCAGTAGTTGTGACGGTTTTCCTTCAGTAGTTTTATGTTTTTCTTTTCAGTAGTTTTGTAAAACGACTGAAGAGCTTGTTCTTCAGTTGTTGTAGTTTCAGTAGTTTCGTATGAGTAGTTTTATGTTTTATACATAGCACTCTGATATGTTCTCAGTAGTTGTGAACATTTCAGTAGTTTGTTAAGTTTTAGTTATTTTTGTAATAAATCTGCCAGATGTCACTATCCCGCGATATCAGCAGTGATTGCACTCTATATAAGGAGTGTCAAACTAATTGTAATCGGTGAATGATTGAGCAGAAACATTTGATATTATTGAAACATTCCTTTTCACGGAAATATATTCTCTCGTTACAACCGTATTTGTTGTTAATGCATACGAATATCAAATTCTTGCTATAATTTGTCTAATTCTTGTTCTTATTCCGCTGCGTTACACTCTAATCCATCAAACTTGAGATCACTGATCCTGTCAAATGGTATCAGAGCTAGTTCATCATTGATCGATCTAATAATTGATCATTGAAACTGTTATCCAAGGGCTCAGTTTGATTGAATTAGCATTTTTTCAAGAAACGGTTATAGAGATTGAATCTTCTGTGGTTTTGGTCATTCATCCTGAGATTTATTCTTGGTTTTCATTGAGTCTGTTGTGGTCTGTGTAAAATCTTTTAAAAGCTTGAATTAAATTGTATTTGGACCTAAAATGACTACTCCTTCCAATGATCCTCACAATACGGGTTCCTCAACCAAGCCTCCAATGCTGGTTAGGAGTGAGTATAACATATGGCAATGACGAATGCTCCATCACCTGTCTGTTAATAGCTCAGGTTGTTGGACATTAGTGGTACATGGTCCACACAAGGCTATGGTGAATAACCTGGAAACCAATCAAATGGTTCCGAAGAGGAGGGAGCAATACTCAGATGAGGATAAGAAATTGTTTGAGATTGATGCAAAAGCCCATGGAATTCTGGCCATGGCACTGCCCAATGAAATCTATTCTGGGCTAATGCATTATGAAACTGCCAATGACCTCTGGAATGCCTTGAAAGAACAATTTGGAGGAACAGATGAGGTCTTGGCAAATAATAGAGAAATCCTTGCCCAACAATATGAGACATTCTCTCATAGGAAAGGTGAGACACTGACTCAACAGTTTGAGCGGTTCTCTTGTTTGATCTCTGAATTAAAAATGGTCAAACATGAGTACACAAATAGCCAGATGAATAACAGATTTCTCAGATCACTGCCTGAGAGATGGGACACATATACTATTGTCCTACACTCCAGTGCAAATTTGGACAAACTATCTCTCACCCAACTCCATGGGAAATTGCTCACATTTGAGAGAGAGATAGAACAGAAACGAAAACTGTCATCATCTAGAAAGCTCACTGATGATTTTGTACCAGGAAACACTGCCTTTGTAAGTCATGAGTCAGAGTATGCAGGATCAGAATGCCACTATGATGAGCATATTGATTTCACCTCAAACAATTCTAATCATGCCTTTGTGAGTGTTGATTGTCATTCTCGTAATAATTGACAATCTATGCTTTATTATGGATGATTTGAAGGGCATTGCTCATGATGATTTAGAAGAGATGGATTTTGAAGCAAATGGCCTGATCAATATCAGATCTGAGAAATTTTACAAGAGAACTGGCAGGAAATTTCCTGGACTCTCTGACAAAACCAAAGTCAGTTTTGACAAGAGCAAGTTGAGGTGTCACAAATGCCATTGGCTTGGACACTTTGCAAGAGAGTGTAGATCAATGGATCTAACACTTCTGCACCCTTTTTGACTTTTCCAAATAACAATTCACAATCCAAAGGGCAACATTCTACTGGTTCTAGTCATTCATCACACCCTTAATCTCCTGCATATTTTGTTCCTCAGGGTCAAATGCCATATCCTTATCCCTGCTATTATATGCCACAGTCAAATCAAGTTCAAGCTCCTATAGTACCACAATCTCATGCACTACCAGAACCTCAACCATCTCCATCTCAATCACAACCTCATCACACGCTTCTCACACCGGAGTCGTTGACTGGAGTAGCTTACCAGATAACTTGTCTGGTCACACTGAGCAATACTATGCTGGTGCTAGTCAACATGGTGGTGAACACCCTTTTGGAAATCTTGCTCTCATGGCCCTGGAGTCTACTGAGGGTTCCTATTCAAATGCATCATCTTCACAGGTAACTCAGGTATCTTCAGCCAAGTTATGTTCTGAATCATGCATAGCTGCCTTTGTCTCTATTAGAGAGGCAAATGTAGCATTAATAAATCAAAAACTTGAGTTTGAGAAAACCATTTCAAAAGAAAAGCTGAGTATGAGTCTGCTCTTAACATTAAAAGTGATGAGATTTATAAGCTTAAATGCCAATTAAATGATGAAAAGGCCAAGCTTGAGGTTATTCTGGAAGACCACAGGAGTCTCAAAGAAAAACTTGCAGTGACCCAAGTTGAGTGTGAATGCTGGGTCTCATCATGCAAAGGATTTGAAATGCTTCTTAGCAAGCAAACTGCTTCAAATGTGAAGTTTGGCATTGGTTACAACCATACTGCTCCACCACAGACTTTACTCCTAACTCCATAGTTAAGTCTGAAGTGAAAGCAATCTCCAACCACATTATCGTGTGAGTCATTCTCCAATGATAATCTAAGATCAGAGAATGAAACCAGTGTTAAGATCTCAACAAATAAATTGACTGATGCTCTAACTACTAAGACTCATATGAAGCTGAGTACTTCAGATGTTGTTGCTCAAAGTACCCCAAGTACTGAAAGAGACCCAACATCTGAAAAGCATTTCAAATCAGTTGAAATACAAGGACTAACAACTGCTGAGGAATCCATGAAACAGTCTATTAGGACGGATGGAAAACAGTTGAATTACCACTCTTCAGCTGTTACAAATCCTTTAGTACCTAGTACTAATAGGAGGAAAGTACTGAAGATCACACCTTCAGTAGTTTCCACTTCAGCAGTAAAGATGTCCAAGATGAAGAATAAACCATGTGAAATTTGTGGTAAATTCAATCATCTATCTGATGAATGTTGGTACAAAAAGGTTTTAAAGCTCCAAAGGGATGAGCTCATTAAACTAGAAATAAATAAAATGAAAACTGAGTTTGAGACCAAGTTTGTACCACAATCATCTCAACCTGATAAACCCAAGGCGTTACCCAAATCCACTAAGAAGGATACGGTTTATCAGAAGATAGCTGATATTGTTCCTCATGATAAACATAAGACTAAGTCTGTGAAATCTAAGAAGGAGGAAATGGTGGGTCTCAGGAACTCATCGAAAACAAGCTCTGGAGTGTCAAATGACTGAAAGCTCAAGCTTCAAATCAGACACAGCTTGTTATGATGGTTCAACATCTGTTGGGGAGATTTAACCAACTTGAAGCCACTGTGACCAAACCACTGGAGAGGAATTCCAGGTCCAAATCTATTTCAGCACCATCTCCATCTTCATCAGCTGTTAATCATGAGAAACCAGCTATGGTTAAATCTGTTGATAAAGTCAGTCCCAAAACCAAAAAGGTTGGGTCTCCAAAGCTAACTAGTTTCTTGATGTGTGCAGGGTTCTTCAGCATGCCAAGAAGCATCTGGTATGTGGACAGTGGAGGATCCATGCACATGACTGGGAGCAGCTCTCTTCTTCATGATTATTCTCAGGGAAAGAAGGGATTTGCCTCATTTGGAAATGATGCTAAAGGTTACATCATTGGAAAGGGATTTGTGTCTAATGGAGATATTAGATTGGATGATGTCAACCATGTGGAGAATCTCAAATACAATCTGTTGAGTGTCAGTCAGATGTGTGACAAAGGACATGTTGCTCTTTTCACAAGCCAGAACTGTAGGATTCTGTCTTCCAAGGTTCTGAGCCTGATTGACAAAGTACTGGATGATAATACTCTCCTGAAGGCCAACAGGATAGGAAGAGTATATGCCTTGGATCTATCAAAGAAAATTGAGTTAAGAGGCCATCCATGCTTGTTCTCCAAGGCCTCTCTCCAAGAATCTAAACTGTGGCATAGAAGTTTGGGTCATGTTAATCTCAAAAACATGAATCAACTGATCCACAAGAGTTTAGTAAGAGGTCTTCCAATAAAGGAGTTCAATTGTGATGAACTCTGCACTACATGCTTAAAAGGGAAAAACACATAAAGTTTCATTCCTAACCATAGAAGAATCCAAGTCTAATGCCTGCTTACAACTACTGCACATGGATCTTTTTGGTCCTGTGAAGGTAATGAGTATGGCAAGAAAGAAGAAATACTGTCTGGTATTGTGGATGATTACTCTAGATATGTATGGACCTTTTTTGTATTCAAAGGATGAGGCTGCTCAGTCCATTATCAACTTTGTGTTACACGTTGAGAAGCAGTATTCCCTACCAGTTAAGTGTGTGTAAGGAGTGATAATGGTACTGAATTCAGAAACCACACTCTTGATGAGTTTTACTTATCAAAGGGAATCAAGAGGCAGTATAGCATCCCAAGGACTCCAGAGCAAAATGGAGTAGTGGAGAGAAAGAACAGGACCCTCATTGAAGCTGCAAGGTCCATGTTGGCTGATTTTGGTCTGCCACTGACCTTGGGGCAAGCTGTCAATACAGCCTGCTATGTATAGAATAGAGCTTAGTAAATCAGAGGTTGATGAAAACTCCTTATGAAGTTTTACATCATTTAGCCCCTTTGATTTCATTCTTTAGAGCATTTGGGTGTCCCTGTTACATTCTCAACACAAAGGATCAACTCCAAAAGTTTGATTCTAAGGTGGATGCAGGGTATTTTGTTGGGTATTCATCCACTTGCAAGGCTTATAGAGTATTCAACTGTCGGACAGATAGTTGAAGAAACTTGCGTGTGAAGTTCAATGAATCCCCTAAAGATACAATTCCACAAAACCCTGTGGAGTTGTTTGATCTAGACATTCTGCAATATGTTCCTTATCAACCACCTGTGTTGCAGATCATATGAATCCATCATCTTCTGTAGCTAGTCATCCATCTGGTGTTACTAATGATGATGATGATATCAGTAATCACCTTTTCAAGTTTAGTGATCAACTGCCTGATTCAGCTAGACCTGATGTTCCTGTAGCTTCAGTAGCACAATCCACAACAAATGCTGATGAGATTTCTACAACTTCAACTTCCTTTGAATTACCATCTACTGATTGGTTTCAAGGAAATGCTTCACCATCACCATCTGTTGCTACTGAGCCTGCTACAACACTTGCACAGATCTTATTGTGTACCAAGATCTGAAGAATCACCCTATGTCTCAAATCATTGGTGATATCAATGCTGGCGTTTCAACAAGAAGTCAATTGTCCAATGTTTGCTTCTATGCTCTCTTCATCAGTCAGCTAGAGCCAAAGAATTATCATGTTGCACTTAGAGACAATGGATGGGTTGAAGCAATGCAGCTTGAGCTTCTTCAGTTCAAAAAGCAGCAAGTGTGGGAACTGGTTCCTCTACCTCCAGGTAAGTGTGTAATAGGCACTAAATGGGTGTTAAGGAACAAAACTGATGAAAATGGGCTTATTGTTAAGAACAAGGCCAGACTGGTTGTACAGGGGTTTCATAAGAGGAAGGTATTGATTATAATGAAACCTTTGCCCTTGTAGCCAGACTGGAAGCAATTCGATTGTTTTTAGCTTATGCTGCTTATCACAACCTTAAAGTTTTTCAAATGGATGTCAAAAGTGCATTTTTGTATGAGAAAATTAAAGAAGAAGTTTATGTATGTCAACCACTAGGTTTTGAGGACAATAAACATCCTAATTGGGTGTATAAGCTTGTTAAGGCTCTCTATGGGTTGAGACAAGCTCCTAGAGCCTGGTATGAGACATTATCAAACTTTCTTCTGGAAAATAATTTCACTAGAGGCTCCATAGATAAGACTTTATTCATTAAGAAAGCTGGGCAGCATAATCTACTTGTTCAAATTTATGTAGATGATATTATTTTTGCATCCTCTGATCCACAGTTGTGTGATGCCTTTACAAAGTTGATACAACAGAAGTTTGAAATGAGTGCCATGGGAGAATTACAGTTCTTTCTGGGTTTGCAAATCAAACAAAAGGCTGATGGAATTTTCATTCATCAGTCCAAATACACAAAAGATCTTTTGGAAAAGTTTGATTTACAAAAGTGTAAGCCCTGTTCTACTCCCATGTGCAACACCACACAACTGGATACAGATCAGAAAGGTAAAGTGGTTGATGAAACACTTTACACATGTATGATTGGGTCCTTGATGTACTTAACAGCTTCTAGACCAGATATTATGTTTGCTACATGTGTTTGTACTAGATTTCAGGCTGCACCTAAGGAGTCTCATTTGATTGCAGTCAAGAGGATCTTTAGATATGTGCAAGGCACTCCATCTCTAGATTTATGGTATTCTACTAGACATTCTGGTAAATTAGTTGCTTATTCTGACAGTGACTATGCAGGGTGTAAGTTGACAAGAAAGTCCACTTCTGGAGGATGCCAATTCTTAGGCAACTGCTTTATTTCTTGGCAGAGTAAGAAGCAGACCTCAGTTGCTACATCAACTGCTGAAGCAGAGTACATTGCTGCTGCAAGCTGTACATCTCAGGTACTCTGGCTTCAAAACCATTTATTGGATTATGGCATAACAGAGACTAAGACCCCATTGTTAATGGACAGCTCTTCAGCTCTTTGTATTGTCAAGAATCCTCTCCAGCACTCTAGGACTAAACATATTGAAATCAGACACCATTTTATTAGAGATTGTTTTGAAAAAGGTCTGATTGATCCAAAATTTGTTCATAGTGCTAATGAGCTTGCAGACATTTTCACTAAGCCCTTGGATAGCACAACTTTCCAAAACCTAGTGTTAAGGCTTGGTATGCTGCAGCTAGAATAAGTGACAACTACTGATGATCTCAACTCACAAGTACTGATGATCTCAACTCACAGTACTGATGATCATTAGTTTATTATTGTCATATATATAAGTACTGAAGTTATTTTCCCTCCGGAAGTTTTCTTTAAACTACTAGAGCTTAACTTCTGAGTACTCAAGTACTTTATTTGATAAAATAATTGATGTAGTTACACCAGATGATGTAGCTACAACTACTGTTGTCAGAAATACAAATACGTACTGATGTCCTATGAAACATGTGAAAACAGATGAAAACATCTGATGAGTATGTGTTGAGGACAGTATGAAACAGCTGAAAAGCAATGAATTGACGACAACTACTGATGAGCCTTTTTGTCTTCAGCAGTTTCCCAACTGCTGTTTCTTTCTAAACAACTGAAGCAAAACCATGTCTTCAGTAGTTTCACAACTACTGATGACTAACACCAAGTCTTCAGTTGTTTACAACAACTGATGGTAAAACCAAAGTCTTCAGTAGTTTCCTAACTACTGATGACTAATACCATGTCCTCAGTTATTTCACCACCTGAAGTCAAAATTGTCTTCAGTAGTTCTATAACTACTCATGACTAAATCAGAGACTTTAGCTGTTTCAACGTCTGACGGTTAAAACCAAGTCTTGAGTTGTTTTATAACAACTGCTGATCACACCAATATAGTCAGTCATTCCAAACCTCTGAAAGTTAATACCACGTCATCAGTAGTTTCAACACCTGATGACTAACACCAAAACCTTCAGTTGTTTTCTAACCCTACCCTTTAAATACCTTATCCCACCTTCAGAGTTTTTACTTTCTTCTCTTCTCAAACCTAATGTTCAAAAACTCTATAACCTCTCTTCACCAATGGCGACCATGCAACTAAAACCACGACACAACTGTGTCGCACATCTCACAAAATCGCCATACTGGACCAAGTTTCACACCGCCATTGATTTAATGGTCCAGTCACCTTACAAAACGGCTTTTCTGTTAAATCCCACCATATATGCCGAATCTCTTAACCAATTCTTGACAAACGTCACTCTTGTCTCTGAGGAGAATGACACAGAGTCTCTTCAATTATTTGTCCATCGTCAAAAAGTGGTCATTACTCCAGACACTCTTCGCCAAACCCTCAATGTGGATGATGCCACTTTCCCAACTGGTTATCCAAAGGGCACAATAGATCAATCATTTGCCCACCATGGATACCAGGGTAACCTGAGTGCATCTACCATATTGAAGAAACATTTCCAGGATGCCGAACGTCTCATCTTTCACATGGTAAATGTCTGCCTTGCCCCCAAGACTTCATCATGGGATCAAATGTCCACAAGGTGGCAACAGGTAATGTACTCCATCCTTGAGCAACAACCTTTAAATTTTTCTGAAATACTATTTTTAGAGCTCAAGGATATGGCCCAAAAACAACTTGCTAACCGTTGGATATTATATCCTCGGTTCATAATGGCCATAATTGAAAACCAGCTTCAAGCTGAGGGACTTGTTGGCCTGGGAGTCCCTGCTACGGCTGTATTGCCTAAAGTATACTCCCGCACAACTCTGACCAATCACTAAAAATGGCTGCCAAGCTACGCAAACCCACGCAGCTGGAACCCACAGCCACCACCTCCAAATCCAAAGTCCCCACCAAACCCACTAAAAAGAAGTCAAAAAAGGCAACTCAGGGAAATAAGTCCCCTGAGGATGCCCCTGCAACACAAATGCAGGCTATATCCTCTGGTTATAACCCCCTAGTGGATACAAGGACTCCACCAGCCACAGCCGCTCAGGATTCCTCTCAAAAGGAGCCTGAAGCAACCAAAGAAGGGTACCCACTAATCTGGGATCTTCCTCATTTGAGAAGATTGCCATTGAAGAGCACCATTCTCCCCAGGTGCATACTGCTTTTACCCCATCTCCCACTGTAACCGCCCCACAAAGTCCTATTCTCATTATTGCAAACGTGCTGACTCAGCTGCATGCCTCTCCTCCTCCCCAACAAACACCAACAAAGGGGAAAACCATAGCAATTGAGGAAGAGGATCAACATGCTTCTGACAGCCCATAGCACCAGGGTTTAACTATTCTATCTCCTAGTGTGGATATGCAGATACGAACATCTGGTGAGGCTGCCACCTCTTCTGAATCAGCACATGATAGATTGAGGCTGGTAACATAGTTAAGACCTCACCAGAGGCAACAGCTGATGAAGGACATCGTCGTGAGGCTGGAAGTCCCCAGTTCCAAGAAAAAGGGGCACATGCTAAAACTGGTCTACACCTAGTGCATGTACATCCTGCTACAAGCAGGAGGTCAGGTGATTCAGCATCTGCTGATGATGACCTGGGCTTCTTTTATGATGTTCTAGCCCAGAACACAATTCTTGAGAAAGAAGTCAGTAGACTACAAAGACTACTTGACCAATTCTCACAACAAGCAAGTCCATCTGCCACCAACATAAACCCACAGATGGCACCTTCACCTGAAGGTCTCCCACACACTCAGCCACTCAAAACTTCCGAGCCACCACCTTTTATTTCTGGCACTGCTTCTCAGGGACAGAACCCCTCTGAGCAAACAACTGCTATCTTTCAGCAATCCCTACCTCTCATCACCTCAATGATCACAGACATTGTGATCACAACCATGGGTGAGAGGCTTCCCTCAATCATACAACCCCTAGTGGAGGAGATTGTGAGCACAAGGCTTTCTGCTACTCAAACCCTTGCAACCAATGCAACCAAAAAGGGGGAGAGTCAGTCAATGAAAGCAAAGAGGAAGAGCATAGAGGGGAAGAAAGAAAAGGAGACTGAGAAGGAAGAGGAATTTGTGAAGGGAGATGATATTGATCAAGTGGGTGAAAGTCACAAAGACTTTCAGGTCACATATAAGAAGAGGAAGGTTGAAGGAAAAGAAAAAGAACTCGAACTCGATGAGATGATCAAAATGGCGGATGCTACACATAGTAAATCAATGGACTCCATTATTGATCAACTGTATAGACAGGGGTTCGATACTGCACAGCTTGACTTAGAGATTAGGAGACTTGAAGTTGAAGAAATTAACTCAAGATGGGCAAGTTATGATGCATTAGAAAGAGAAAGACTAGAGATCATGATCAGATTCATTGCAAAGTACCTTGGGAGATCATTGATCGAGATTAAGTCATGGACCAGGGACAGTATCTGGCAATAACCACCAAGATCTGTTCGTCTGAAGCATACACTAAGGGATTGGTGATTGAAGCACTAAATGAGGCAGGTGCTGGGAACAGAAAGGAACTAGCAAAACACTCAAAAGTGTCACTCACTACAAGAATGCTAGAACAACCTGCAAAACCTCCCATTTCAAAACCACCACTACCACAACCCACTAAACCAATTCCTTTACCCTCAAAACCAATAGCCGATGATGCACCCAAGAAGAAGAAGAGAAGGGTGTTGAGGCTAGAAGAAGAAGACAAGAGTATGATGAGGAAGAAGATAGGCGGCCTCTTTCCGCAGTCCTAACTTTGCCTAAAGCCAAACCTATGCCCATCACTCCCACCTCACAGATGGAAGCTGTGAGAGTAAAGACAGAAGAAGAACACCAGCAAAAGCTTCATATGATGAGATGCTGAAAAGCATAGACAAAACTTATGCTGCTTCTTCATCAATAATCAGTATGAAGAAAGAAGCTCTGAGATTGTACACCCTTGCTAACACATTTCAATATCAAAAGGAAAAGGTGAGAATATGGCCTGATCCTAGGGTGGCTCACAGAATTGTGAAGAAAGACATTCCTTCGAGATACAAGGGCCAAGTAAAAAGGATCGTAGATGAAGAGGTCACAGTGGTCCTTGTAGTATCACCCTGGGAAATTGTAGAAGATTTCAAGAAGCCTATGAAACTAAACAGCCACCCTAAAAGATGTTAGAGAACAGAGTAATTAAAAAGGGGTTAGTCTACAAGAGGCTTGAGAACTTCAAACAAAATGAGCTCAGTTTGTTACTTAAAGGTACTCACCCAGATGAGTTTGCATACAGACAGATTACAACAGTTGAGCTCAAAAATGGCAAACAGGCTAAGTACATTTCAGACCTGTATGGGCGTGAAGGACTGTTCGATGGTGGAGCTGAAAATCTTACCATGGAAGAACAAATTATGTTTCTCAGAGCATACACCAGAGAATCCTACAGGCTTATACATGGGAAGTAGATTTCATGGATAGGACCACAGCCCTGTGTCTAGTTCCCCAAAGTCAGGGCTCTTATCCATACTATGCCAACGAAATTTCAGAAATCTATTCCGAGGCCAGTGCTTAATTGGGTCATCTTCTTAGCTGATCAAGAAGGAAAAAGACCAATCTTATCGCCAACAATAAGTGGGACCTCAATAAAGTTAAGGTTTTGGCTGCATTGGTTCAGGGGGAGTTTGTTGGACCAAAAGAACCAATGAGCCGATCAGAAAAACCTTAAGTCCCACAGACGTCACAACAACTGCTGAAGTCCACAACAGCTGAAGACAAAGTCTGAAGACACAAGTGCTGAAGACAAAGTCTGAAGACACAAGTTGTGAAGACAAAGTCTGAAGACACAAGTGCTGAAGACAAAGTCTGAAGACACAAGTGCTGAAGACAAAGTCTGAAGACACAAGTGCTGAAGACAATGTCTGAAGACACAAGTGCCGAAGACAAAGTCTGAACACAAGTGCTGAAGGCCAAGTATCAGACGTTGTCACAACAGTGGAAGAGGTCTTCTTCAGTAGTTGTGACGGTTTTCCTTTAGTAGTTTTATGTTTTTCTTTTCAGTAGTTTTGTAAAACGACTGAAGAGCTTGTTCTTCAGTCGTTGTAGTTTTAGTAGTTTCGTATGAGTAGTTTTATGTTTTATACTTAGCACTCTGATATGTTCTCAGTAGTTGTGAACATTTCAGTAGTTTGTTAAGTTTTAGTTATTTTTAAATAAATCTGCCAGATGTCACTATCCCGTGATATCAGCAGTGATTGCACTCTATATAAGGAGTGTCAACCTAATTGTAATCGGTGAATGATTGAGCAGAAACATTTGAAATTATTGAAACATTCCTTTTCACAGAAATATATTCTCTTCTTACAACCGTATTTGTTCTTAATGCATACGAATATCAAATTCTTGCTATAATTTGTCTAATTCTTGTTCTTATTCCGCTACGTTACACTCTAATCCATCAAACTTGAGATCACTGATCTGTCACAAGCCACTTGGAAGTTTTAAGGTGTAGTCCCCACGAGCTTTAACTTGGACTTTGGTTCCATTGCCCATGAAGAGGCTAACATCCCCTTGATTGAAGTCCCTACTTCTTTTGAACCCCTGCAACAAATTGCAAATATGAGTTCCACATCCGGTATCTAATACCCATGTGTTTGAAGATTTAACATTAAGATCAATATGAATCATGTATGTTGTACCTGAGGTCTGCCCGGCATCCCTCTTGGCTTTCAACTCTTGGAGATGAACAGGACAATTTCTTGCCCAATGTCCAATCTCCCCACACTTGAAGCATGGGTCATTGGTAGCAACCTTTTCCTTCTTCTCTTGTGGTTTGGGTGGCACCCTTGCCACCCCTTTCCCCTTTCCCCAAACGGGTCCCTTACCCTTGGCAACCTTTGCCTTGGGTGCGGGATGAGGCCTTTTCTTGTTCCCTCCTTCATTGATGGTGAGAACGGGTAAAACCCTTTTACCCATAGCTGCCTTGGCTGTTTTTAGCATTGAGTGAAGCTCACCAATGCTTTTGTCCCAAGCATTCATGTTGTAATTCAACACAAATGTCTCGAACTTCTTGGTAAGGCCATTGAGGATCAAATCCGTGGCCAATTCCTTCAAGACGGGACAATTAAGCCTCTCGAGGCGGTCAATATGACTTTTCATCTTAAGTACATAAGATGAAACAGATTGGACGACATGCATGGAGCGCTCGAACCATTTCGAAGCGCTCAACCCTTGCTTGCGTTTGGGACGTTTCCTTCAGCTGGGTTATCACGTCATATGCTGTGTGATGTTCATACTCCTTTTGGAGATCCGGAGTCATGCTCGCTAGCATGAGACAAGACACTTGGACAGAGTCTTCAGTGTACTTGAGCCAATCGTTGTTGGCCTCCCCGTCATCCTTAGTAGGTTGATCGGGGATAGGGTCGTGTAAAACATATGATCTTCTCTCTTGCTTGAGAACGATTCTCAAGTTTCGATACCAATCAATAAAGTTGTTATGATTTAGACGTTCCTTTTGGAGGATCGCTCGTAATGATTGGTTTGACACGGATGAGTTATCGTGATTTTCATGTTGGTGGCCATCTACAAAATTTAACAAAGATCTATTTTAGTATTTTCCATATTGCTATTTTAACAATTAATGCCTTTTAAGGTCATTTTTATATTAAAGTCTAGAACCCAACATTACATTTAAATTGTGGTTAGGTGACCTTTATCCCACGATTTAAATTAATAAGGTGGTCAACGATTGACGGTTGCAACTATTTACAACTTCTAGAGGCATGGGATCGACTTTAAACATCGTATGGAAAGTCAGCATGTTAATCCCATCAAGACCATTTGGAAACCATATTGTAGGTGATCCATTTAACATGGTTTGCAAATCAAGACATCCTACTTACACACACGTGTGAGTTTGCCAAAATGAGTGGTTAGGTGACCTTTATCCCACGAATATGGCATTCTCACCTTAAGTCATAAGTTCCCTCAAAGTGGTTAGGTGACCTTTATCCCACAAAGAGTTCCCAAGTGACTCAAGTGCTATGTAAAAGGACGGTGTTGATCTTGTTTTCTAATGTTTAGAGATTTCATATTTTAGTTTAGAAAACTCTTTGTACTTGTATTTGAATGCTTTCAAATACAAGGTACCCTTTGGTCCTTTGATTAAAACCTATTTTAATCTTTAAAATCATTTTAATAACATTTTATCACCTTTTAATGATTAAGAACCATCATTTTTATAGCTTGTTAAGTTTGTTAATTAGTTTGTAATGCATATCAAAATATCAACCATACAATCAAATAACAAACATACAAACAAGCATAAACATAAACAACCATAATGTGCATAACCATAGCTACTATTGTGACCGCACTTGTTTGCCATCACAAGTGTGGTCATTTGGTCTTTCCTAAGGGTTGAAATCAACACAAAGTTGAGGTCATCATATGCCCCCACTTGAACTTGCATCCATATGCTTCAAGTTCCATGTCTTTGATGTCCATCTTTGGGTCTTGATCTTGTGCATCTTCCTATTACAAAATTGTATCCTAATACATTTTTCTAATAAAAGAAATGCACCTAATCTATTAATCACATAACCAAATGAATAAATAATTACAACCCAAATAATAAAGATGAATATTACAACCCAATTGAATGAATAAAACAACCATTCCAATAATCCAAACAACACAAGGCCAAAAGCTAGGTTATGCACTATCAAGAGAACAATCATAAACATCATTCAACAAACTAAATAAACCCCATCAAACCCAAAATTTTCAGCCAACATTAACTGAAAATTTGGGTTTGTTTGTCCAAACAAACAACATCCAAAATTATCAACCAATTGACATTTCCATCTTTCAAAGTTTAATCATAAGCATGAAGATATAACTATGAAAGACTTGGGGTTTACAAAATCAGCCAAAATCAGCCTCTAATAGGTTGATAATAATCTTCTAAAACCGATTTTAAAGAACAAGAACAAGCAAGTTATCCACATAACCGGCTCTTGATGCCATTGTTGGGTTTGCAAGAACATAAAACAAAGTTTAACCCATTAAACTTACTGAAAACGCTGCGGAATATCAACATATTATTGACTTACTTATAAGCTGAAAAATATGTTCTTTAGGTGACCATTTGAATGTATAAAGCAAACCCAAAACAAAGGATCTTAAATATGTGAATGAACAAGCTATAAACACAAGTTAAGCAACATAAAATCACAGCTTCAATGAGCTGTGATTACTACATTGTTCCAGCCAAAGTTGTCGACCAACAAAAGGTTGAAAATGCTTGTGAATCGGCCAAGACTTCAAGGAAGAAGCAATCAAGCTTGTATACCCCAAGCCCTTCAGGCATGCAACTGTGATGGATCAGATTTTGAGTAGTGTGTCAAGCTAGTAGAGTGTGTCATTGGTTTTTAAAGAAAAGGGGCCAATGAAAGCCAAATGGGGCGGCCGAAAATTACCCCCCAAAATGGGTTTTCCCTCCTCTTTAAACATACATACACACTCTTGCTAATAAGCCTTTTTGTCACATATTAAATAAGTCATCTACTAGACATATTTAAATGTGACATGTCTTCTCTAATTAAACAATTTAATTAAAGTATACTCTCATGTTATTTGTGTTATTTCAACCCTTAAATAACAAAATAACAATAAACCCCATCAACAAATTATCCTCATAATTTGTTCAATTTCATATTCAACTTATTTAGAAAACCCATTTTCTAAATTGGTGTAAATATTTAATTGCATGATCATATCATTAATTAAATATTAATTGGTGTTTGCGAAGCTTGTTATTGGGTATAACCCAACTTGGATCATAACATACTAACCGCATCAATATTCTATGTGTCTTGGGCACATAGAATCCAATAATCTCCAGTCGCACGACTCAGATGCGAATGAACCTCAGTCACACTCCTTTCTACCGTATGGCCTCCGGTCGCCTAACCCTAGCTGATGCAGAATGTTGTTCATCCCGAACCCAATCTACACTTTTCGGCCTCCAAACCCTCACAAACCTGTTCTAAGCCCAAATCAACCATCCTAAACCTTAGAAACACATACCACAACACCGTTCAAGCAAGCACAAGCCCGAAAAAAACTCCACTCGCATCACACGCAAACACATACATAACACATTTCATAAACTGGTTTTACTATGTGTTCCAGCCCTAAATAAGTTGAAAATGTGTAAAAGAGGGGTCCTAGAACTCACACAAATGACACCGTGGAGTAGATCTTCAATCCAACCCGCTACACTTCTACTCTCACGCTCAAATCCAAGAAAACCAATCTTGAAACCCCTTTTTCACTCTCTCTTCTCTCTTGGCTGAATTTTGTGGGTGTGGGGGAGGAGAGTGGGCTGCCCTCCCCTCTTATCGTCCACTCTTTCAAGATCTTTCCCGTTTTGGCAAGTTTGGTCCGTTGACTTTGGAATTTATTTATTTTTCTACTTTCGTCGGCTTCAAAGAAAATATCCGGGTGTTACAGTTCAGTGGTGCGACTGCTCCATTAGCATGAAGGTTGGATCTAGAAAGGCTGGTGCAACCAAAACCAAGTCACTTAAAAATTTTGTTACAACAAATAAAGGACTTCCGAAGCCAAGTGTGGAACTTCCAAAGGAACAAGGAAGTCTTCCGAAGACAAAGTAAAAAGCTTACTTCCGAAGGAAAAGTTCCAACTTCCAAAGATAAAGAACCTACTTCCGAAGTTCAAGACTTAGAAAGAAAGATCTGAAGTCAACTTCCAAAGCACAAAAGTCCTCAAGCCTCGGAAGTATAGAAGCCATTTCCGAATTATAAGTGGGTTCGGAAGAACAAGTTCTTTCGAAGCCAACCTACCTTCGGAAATCACTGCTATTATCCAGTGGACATAAGTATGGCCTGCCTGATACTCCGCTGCAAATCTCTGAGATACTGCATGGCGTTTTCTCAAAAGCCATGCAGTTGACCATACTTTAATCCACTGTTTACCTTTTATGTTAGTACAGTTGCCATCCTTAGTTGGTGACAAAAGGTAAGTCATGGACATGTCATGACTACCATATCTTAGATAATACTTTATCTAAGATACCTTAACTTTAGCATTGTAGTAGATGCTTTAGTCTTAGGTTTCCAGCTGGTATCAAAGTATATCCGGCTGTAGGATCTAGTATATATAGTCTCTCATTGTAACTCATATATCATGCTTGTAAGAGTCTTGTAATATCTTGAGTTGAGATTTAATATATACAAGTGGCTTGAAAATTTATTTGTGTGTGCTCCTTTACTACTTATTATATTATTATCAACTCTTGTAAAAGACTTTACTTCATCTGAGTTGAGTGTTTCTATAAGTGAGTTTGAGAGAAATCCAAGTGTTTAAGTGACAAACCCTATCCTGCAACTGGTATCAGAGCTTTTTAGGCTCTTGACTGTGAGATCTTACCATCCTAATCAACCTGTTATTCACTCTTCCTTATACCTCACTCAAAATGGCCCTCCATAAATCTGAAGTAGAGATGGGGACGATGACCAAAGCACCCATCATCACCCCTGAAAACTTCAAGTCCTGAAGCCGAAGAATGGAGGGATTCATCAGATATCAAGATAGCAAAATCTGGCAATCCATCTTCAATAGCCCGTATAAGCCAAAAGTAGCTGGTGGAAATAGTGCCATGATGGAGAAAGCTGTTGAAGATTATTCTGATGAAGACAGGAAGAAGCTTGACATTGACAGCAACACCATGACTGTTCTCATGACTGCAATTCCAAATTCTATCATGGTGGGGTTTGAGCACTACAAATCTGCAAAGGAACTGTTTGATGCGCTTGCTCAAATGTACTCAAGCTCAAATGACTCCAAGAAGGACTCACTGAAGCAGCAGTTCGAGAACTTCACCCATGTTGCTGGAGAGACTCTTAGCCAGCAATATTTTAGGTACATGGATCTCATTTCTTCCCTTGAATCTGTGGGAATTGCTCATGAACTCAAAGACCTTACAAGAAAGTTCATGAGTGCATTAGCCAATGAGTGGACATTTTACTGTGTCTCTATCAAGAGAACAGAAAATCTGAATATATTCACCATGACCGAACTCTATGGGATCCTTGATGGTTACCATTTGGAAATGGAAAGTAAGAGGGGTCATCAGACAAGCAGACCCTTGAGCCTTCCTGCTAGCAACGCCTTAATGGTTGCTGAAGGCTCCGGAATCTCCCGGCCTCAACAATACCTGACTTACACCCAGCAGCCATCTTGTTCTTCTGGGCCATACATTACATTTCCTGAGACTCCAAGGTCCCAACAAGCTCAGCAAAGCTCCTTTCAGGACAGCTGTGCTTTTGTCTCAGAAAGTGGACACTCAAGTGATTATCAATACTGCTTTGATGATCTAGAGTGTTTCAGCCCGGATGACGTGGAATATGTGGACATAGTCCAACAAATGGCTGTTCTAACCTACAGAACAAAGAAGTTCTTTAAGAGAACCGGAAGGCAATTTCCGCAGAATCCAGTCAATAGCAAATTTGGGTTTGACAAAACCAAGACCAAATGTTACAACTATAACCAACTTGGTCATTTTGCAAGGGAATGCAAGGCTCCCAAGTCCAACCCAGGATCCCCACAGGTCTCCACACATCCCTCTACACCAAAGCCCACCGAAAAGTCAACTGAAACAGCTGCAATGGCTCAAGAAGTTGACTGGAGCTTCATGGTACAGGATGTGACTCCTGCTTAAGCACTCATGGCCGGAACAGATGAAAATAAGGTATATGAACATCTCTGTACTCCTGCCTATATTGCTAAGGTTAAATTGTATCAGGACTACAATATGGAGATTAAATCTTATATTGAGTCTTTAAATGTTTTGAAATCTGACTTTAAAAGGGCTGAATCTGACTACCAAAGAAAAATTGAAGAGTTAGAGAAAACTGTGTCCCTATTAAAACATGAACATACAAACTATAAGACTCAGATAAAGGATTTAATATCCAAATTCACAGCTGAGGCTCAAGCCAGGAAGTATGCTATTTCTGAGCAAAACTTCCAAGCCATCCTTGCATCATCCTCTAACTCAAAACTTTGCTACCAAAACAAAGGAGGGTTGGGAACCCATGAAATTGCTCCACCATACTCTTATGAGTCTATAAGACAACCATGGTGTGGTATTGAAGAGCAAGAGGTTCCATCTACTGACCCACCTTTGCATAAGTCAAAGAATGATGCAACTATGGAGACCATCACAGGGAAGAACAAGGTAACTGTGCCCTCCCCTACCAATGATGATCAAACCCTGACCACCAAAGCCAGAAGAAGTAGAGCTAAGGCAGCCAGATAAACTGCCAAGAAAGTGGCTGAGTCCAAGCTTAAGATAGACCCAAAGCAAAAGGGTATATTCATCTCAGCTGGATTCCAGGTGGTTGGAAACTCTGATTCAGGAAAGGGGTGTAATACCAGCACTCCTGTCCTATCAAAGGATGAGAAGTTAAAGGGAAAAGTTGCTGATGAATATAAAAAGAACAAGAAACAGCAATCCTCAAATTCCGAAAAGACTAACATTGCATGCATAATGTGTGGTCTGCAAAACCACATGGCCAAAGATTGTTACTACAATCCTGCTAGCACACATTATGCAAATAATGTTAAAAAGGAAGGAGTCAGTGAAGGTTTCTCATTTGGACCATATCAAATGGTTCAAGTGATGAAAAAGGGAAAACTTGTTTCCGAAGCAAGGCTACTTTCGGAAGAAGATTCTTCTTCCGAAAGGAAAAAGGCTTCGGAAGCTAAAGCTGTCAAGACTCAGAAGAACAAAAGAGTTCCCTTCAAACTATCCCATAAGAAGACTGCTTCAAAAGAAAAGGTGGTGAAGGCTTCTTCCGAAAAGAATGAAGCTTCGGAAGAATGCCAAGTTACAAAAGCTTCAACAAGCTCATCCTTCATGATCAACCAAGGGATAGAATGGAAGATCAAGGAAGATGCTGTAGCCCAAACCTCTTCTTCAAAGACATCCATTGAACCCCCATGCATAAATTTTGGTTCAATTATGTAATTATCTTCGGAAGAACCCAAGACCAATAAAGCTTGGGTTTCCAATCAAAACTAATCATCTCATCTTATGTGTAGGGACATCCATATGACAAAAATAACAACATTTGGATTGTAGATAGTGGATGCTCAAGGCACATGTCACGGAACAGACATCTCCTTCAACAATTTCAACATTATGATGGAGGTCCTGTCCAGTTTGGAGGTGAGACCGGAGGATATATTCTGGCAGAGGGAGTATATCCAATGGTTTGTTAACACTTGACAAAGTTATCTTTGTCAAATAGCTTGAACACAATCTATTAAGTGTTTCTCAATTCTGGAATCAAAAAGCACCAAATGCTTTTCACAGAATATGAGTGCATTATCCTTAATCCAGGGATGACAATTCCTCTAGAATTGGTGCTTCTTCGATCTCCCAGGAAAGGGGATATGTACAAGCTTGATATGAACAATGCTTCCCCAATGGGTGAAGTATCATGCTTTCTTTCCAAAGCTGATAGTGATGAGTCAACATTGTGGCATAAACGTATGTGTCATGTAAATTTTAAGACAATGAATAAATTGGCTAAAAACAACTTGGTACATGGTTTGCCTAAAAAGGAGTTTTTCTACAAAGACAACTGTGTTGCATGCCTGAAAGGGAAACAACACAGGACATCTCATAAATCCAAATGTGTTAACTCTATCACTACTCCATTGCACTTATTGCACATGGATCTTTTTGGTCCCACAAGTATAATGAGCATTGGAAGGAAATCATATTGCCTTGTGATAGTTGATGATTTTACAATATTAACATTGGTATTCTTTTATGAACTAAAGATGAAACTGCTGAAACATTAAAATCTTTTATTCTTAAAATAGAAAGTCAAATTGATCAAGGTTAAAATAATTAGAAGTGATCAAGGGACTGAGTTTAAGAATTTTGTTCTTGACTCATTCTCTAACTCAAAAGGGATTGCCAGATAATATAGTGCTCCCAGAACTCCTCAACAAAATCGTGTTGCTGTGAGGAGGAATAGGACACTTATTGAGGATGCTCGAACTATGTTAGCTGATTCAAAGCTACCTCTAACATTCTGGGCAGAGGCAGTCACCACTGCGTGCTACGTGCAGAACAGAGTTCTTGTAGTTAAGCCCTATGGAAAAACCCCTTATGAGCTATGGAACAAGTGACCATCGTTCATTGGCTTTCTAAGGTCTTTTGGCAGCAGGTGTACCATACTTAACATAAAGGACAATTTAGCAAAATTTGCTGAAAAGTCAGATGATGCTATCTTTGTTGGATACTCTTGTAGTACCAAAGCCTACAGAGTATACAACATTAAGAATCAACAATTTGAGGAGTCATCCAATATAGTTGTTAATGAGCACACTCCTTGTGTTACGGGGAATGGACCTGATCACATCTTTGATTTAGAATTGTTTCCAAACTATTCTAAACCCTCTTGTGAGAATGTTTCAGTTGGAATAGGTGCTCAAAATGATGCTGATGCTACTGCTAATGATCAACTGTTTGAGCTTCCCAGGCCTAAACCAAATTCTCCAAGTACTGCAATACAACAAACTTCCACTATTCACAGATCCGATAGTTTAACTATATCAAGGAATAGTGAAGCTTCAACAAGTGAGTCACCTACTGAGCCTCAAAACTCATCACGTGATCCACCACAACACTAGGCAGAAGGAGGTAGTAAGTTGAAGGAAGAAGCAACTGTTAATACTACTTCACAGCCAACTATTGATGATGTTTCTCATTCATTCAATTAGTCCTCATTGGATGACTTTGAAACAGCAGCTGGACAAAGTGTTCTAGTTCCTAAGTAGAATATGTCCAACTTGGATCTATCTCTGCAACTGGAAGTGATTCCTCGTCTTAGGATTCACAACACTCATCCAACTAAGAACATCATAAGGAATGTCTCTGAGGGTGTGAGAACAAGAGGACAGACTCATCAAGGGAATGTCTGCCTGTACTCATGCTTTCTATCTTAGATGGAACCCAAGAAGGTAGAAGATGCCTTAAAAGATAGTAGCTGGATTGAATCGATGCAAGAGGAGTTGCTTCAATTCAAGAGACAGAAGGTGTGGAACCTATGTCCGCTACCATCTGGTCAAGTATCTATAGGCACCAAATGGGTGTTTAGAAACAAGGAAGATGATAAAGGCTTGATCATCAAGAATAAGGCAAGACTTGTGGTTCAAGGATACACTCAAGAGGAAGGAATCGATTATACTGATGTCTTCGCACTAGTTGCAAGACTTGAGGCAGTAAGGATCTTCCTTGCTTATGCTGCATCCAAGGACTTCACAGTATACCAACATGATGTCAAGTGTGCTTTTCTATACAGGGATATAGACAGGGAAGTCTATGTATTCCAACCTCCAAGATTTGAAGATCCAGAACACCCCAACTATGTGTGCAAATTGGATAAAGCTCTATATGGGCTGCACCAAGCACCTATGTTGTGGTATGAGACTCTGTCTCAGTTTCTTCTGAAGAATGGCTATACTAGAGGTACCATTGACAAGACTCTCTTCATTAGAAAGTCTGGAAAGGACATTTTGCTCGTACAAGTCCGTGTTGATGACATCATATTTGGTTCCTCAAATGACCAATACGCAAGGACTTTGAAAGCATTATAAGAAGAAGTTTGAGATGAGCTCCATGGGAAAAATGGACTTTTTCCTTGGAATTCAGGTAAAGCAACTGAATGAAGGGTTCTTCATTAATCAATCTAAATATGTCTGTGACATCTTAGAAAGATTTGAGATGAAGGATTGCAAGCCTGCCAAGACACTCATACCCAAAAACCATAATCTTTGCCCTGACCTTGAGGGGGAGGATACTGATCAACATCAGTATAGGGTAATTATTGGTTCTCTAATGTATCTAACAACAAATAGACCTGATATCATGTTTGCTACTAGCATTTGTGCAAGATATCAGGCTACTCCTAAGGTGTCTCACCTGGCTGCTGTTAAGAGAATCCTTAGATACCTCAAAGGAGCACCTAAACTAGGTCTCTAGTATCCCAGAAACAAGGACTTCAATCTTTATGGATACTCTGACAGTGACTATGGAGGCTGCAATATTGACAAGAAATCCACATCAGGAGGATGTCAATTTCTTGGTGGAAGGATCATCTCATGGCAATGCAAGAAACAATCCTGTGTCTCTACATCAACAGCTGAAGCTGTATACATTGCTACTGCTAGCTACTATGCTCAACTGCTATGGATTCAAAATCAGATGTTAGACAATGGATTCAACTTTATGAGTACTCCTATCCATATTGACAACAACAGTGTTGTCTCCATTACTGAAAATTCGGTGAAGCACTCCAAGACTAAGCACATTGACATCAGGTATCATTTCATTAGAGACATTCATGAGAAAAATCTAATCAAGTTAATCAAAGTTGATTCAAATGAATAATATGCTGATCTATTTACCAAAGCTTTTAATGAACAAAGGTTTAAGTATCTCATAACAGCTATGAGGATGATAAACATTGATTAATGTGATCTCTTTTGAAAACCTTTTTAATATTTAAGTCTTGTGTCAATATAATTTAAGCCCTGTTACAAGAAATTCTCTCTGAAAGTTTCTAAGTGTAAATTCCTTCCGAAGAGAAATTAACCTTCGGAAGATACTCTCATATCTTCCGAAGCAAAATTTCTCAAAGGATAACTTTCTTCTCTGAAAAATTTTTGGCCTCGGAAGAAGCGATTATTATACATAAGATCTACTTCCGAAACTTACAAATTCTCTATTCGGAAGCAACTCTAACCTTCGGAAGCAAAGATTTGGCTTCGGAAGTAAGAATTGCCTTCGGAAGACAAGTTACCTTCGGAAATGTTTTACACTCGGATGAGGGATTTCACTGTGTAACGTAAATTTCTTGGGCACCACACTGTAAAAAGCAAAAATTTTGCTAATGATGTCAGATTATTTAACTGATTTTAACCTTACCGCCACTGTCATTTCATCCAATAAACCATCACATCACCTTATCCTAACCCCTATTACCGCCTCTCCACAATCTTTTAAATAATCTCGACTATTCACTTCCACTCTCTTACTTGCAAATTTTATAGCCCTAGAAATTTCTCCTACTCAACTTTACCCAGCTCAAATCATCCCCATTCAACTTTCCAAATGGCGTTCAACCCTCAGCACAACCAAGTCGCACTTCTTGATTCAACAAGAGATGCTGACTTCTCAGATATTTTCTCCTTTCTAACCCAATCTTCCTACTACACCGCTCTGACCATTAACCCCACAATTTACTCAAACCATATGTCTGAATTTTAGGCAAACGGTCAGATTGAAACCCTAAACAGGGTTCGTGTCATTCGATCGAGCATTTATGGCCAGGAGTTGCTCATTTTTTAACACCTCATCACGGAGATTTACAGCTTCATAATGAGGGCGCTCCAACAAAATTCCCCAAAGCAGATTTGGACGATTCTTATCTTCAAATGGGATATGGTGGAGACGTTAGCAGGTCAACTATCTACAAATTTAACTTCTCGTACAAATGGAAGTTCCTGCTACACGTGGTCCTTCACTGCTTGTCGAATAAATCGGGGGGATGGGATCAAATCCCATATGAACTTGGGTGCCTTGTTCATGGGTTGGTAAAAAGTCTCTGCTTCAACTATTCAAGATTTGTGCTAACTAACCTCGTGGGAAATCTTCAGAAGGACACATTCTTCATGTATCCCAATTTTCTCCAGCACATAATCAACTGTGAGCTGGACTAGAGCAAGCTTGTCTGTGCAGCTGCTCTGTCTGCTTCTCAAATGAGGCTGACCATCTTCAAGACTTTGAAGAGAGTGTCCACCAACTTCACAGGAAGAGATACTACACTTCTTCTAGGTATGACTGAGCCAACGGCTCCTGGTGACATCCCTGTTAACCCCACAGGTGATGAACCCCCACCAGCAACTACCCCCACAATGCCAACACTACCTTCTCCACCCATCACCATCACTTTTCTCAGACGCCCCAAATAAACCCTTGTTCAATCTATTCTGATTGAACAATCCCCTCCTGTTCAACCCAAAAAGGCTAGAGTGGAACAAAGGGCTCCCACTCACCCTGAGGTCCAACCATCCTTCACAATTGACCATAATATAGGTCCTGAGTCTCCTCAGTCTCAGAACCATGAGCTCACAACCCAAGCTAAAAGCCCTCAGGGTGAGTCTCTATACTCCCCTGAGCAGCCAAAAAGGGACAGCCCTATCACAGGCTCAATACCTTTAGATATTGATCAACGTCCCGGGTCATTAGGTTTCACTTCCATATCTTTTACTCACCTTTTAATTAGAACCAATAAAGAGATTATGTCTGTTAAGGGCAATAAAGTTGATCCACAACACCCTCTCAAGGATCAACAGAGCCCAAAGAGACCTCTTATCTCTAGCCCACATCAGCAAAGCCCTACTGAGGTGAGTCCCACTGATGTGGAGAGAACTCATGTAGATTCAGCTGCCACTACTAGAGGATTCTCAATGGATCCTCAGGACAGTGGTAACATCACTGAGACTGAATCTACGGCAACCATGCCCATTGATGACTCTGAAAGAGACATCTTGAGCAAGGGAAACCAGGGTGCCCACAAACCATATCTGGTGGTGAGGATGAACATACAAGGTATGTTACCTCATCTCCCGTGATTCTTCACAAGAAGATGAGGGAAGAATGCAACTTACCATCCAAGACCTACTTTCTAAAGTCTCAAATCTTGAATCTAAGGTTAAGACTTTAGAGGATAGGTCTGCCACTCAGCAACTTGAGATTGAAACTCTCAAGGCCAAACTAGCTGAGAAACAGATTGAGAGGTCTATTAGGCATGTACCAATTCAGGTCTCCTTGACCTTTTCCTCTAGCTCATCAAGCTCTTAGGATGATGCTACCAAAAAAGGGGAGAGTGTTCAGAGACAAAGTCAAAGACAAGAGGAAACCCAAAGTCAAGCTCTCACTTCATTGAGATCAAAATATCCAGTGCAACAAGCTTCAATCATCCCTAGCCTCCTTAGTTGTTATTCAAATAGATCAAAGGATGATCCAAGATCTCAATAGGTTCTTTAACAAGTTCCTATTGGAATCTCTCATAGAACAACCAAGCCCTGATATGTTGTGATCTACTTCGGAGCTGAAGAGCTTGGAGGTTAAATGCACCTTCTACCAGTTTTGAGGAAGTTGGTCAACCTAAGGTCCAAGTGGAACCTAAGATTAACTTCGAAGGGGAAACAAGGACTGATGGCCCAGCAACTGCAACTGTTGGGACAGATAGTGCATTTTCACAGACTTCCGAAGCATAATTCAAATCCACGGAAGAAAAAGTTCAAACTTCCGAAGCTGAGATTGTGCTATGGAAGGACTATTATCTGTATCCGATGATCTAATTGTCACAAATGCAATCCTAGAACGCGCCTCTGAGGTTAATAGAGAGGATTTTCTCACTCAACCTTTAGCTCCAACATCTGCATTAACTCCAGCTCCCATCTCTACTACTCAACTTGAATCTTCTATCCAAGAACCCACAAAGGCTAGTACTTCCGAAGACATCAAAGGAAAGAGGAAGATGACTTTAGAAGAGCATGAGAAGGAAGAAAGGTTGAAGAAACTCAAAAGAAAAGGTGGGCAGAAGACTGGAAAACTGTTAGCTGCAAGTACCAAAGCAGCTGCAGCCAACCAGGAGGCAGTCAACAACTGAAAAAGGGTAGAGATTATCGATAGACTTGTTAGTCTAGAAGCTACAACTGAGGATGCACTCCTGCTACCATTAGAGGAGTTAATAGAGCTGGAAAAGGCAACCTTGCTCCTAAAACAGCAAAAAGAAGAAGCTGCAAGGTTAGCCCTCGAAGAAAAAAAGGAGAGAAAGGAAAAAGAAGCTGATCTATAGCTCAGGAGGGACAGGATAACTTTCCTAACCTCCAGAGGTTTCTCTGAAGAAGAATTATGTCCACATAACAATGATACGATCTTATGGCTCTTCAACAAAGAGCGTGATCAAATGGAGAAAGAGAGAAAGAGAGCTGAAAGGGAAAAGCTTTTGAAAAAGAAGAAGGAAGAGGAAGCAGGACTGACGCTGTAACAAAATAGGTGAGAAAGCCTGGATGAAAAGCTATCTCAGAGCTCATGGATTCTCTGGCAGGCAGGTGGGTCCTATGTCAGAAAAGACTCTCCAGCGACATGTCAGTGACATTAAGGCTGAAATTCGCACAGGGTAAAGGAAGGAGATGTACAGAAAGGGACAGGGGATAACCTTCAAAGCAATCACTAACCCAAACTCCAAACCCAACCACAACGTGAAACCATACCCTTCTCACTCCCCATCAAACCGAACCACCACTGAACCATCACCCCTGATCCTACACCATCACTTGTACCAACTCCTCACCTCAACCACCTAAACTCCCATCATCCACCCAAAACTCTAGCCAGAACCCAAACACCAACCTACCCATCAACTCTTTAGACCATCCCCTCAGCCTTCTAAACATCTCTCCTTAGAAGAATTCAAAGCAGTCAAGACAAGGCTCATAAAATGTACAACTCTAAGCGATATCTCCTGTGAGGAGGATTCTGTCCAATTGACCTATGTTGACGGATCCTCAAGTTCCCTCACTAGAGATCAATTTCTTGATCTGCCTAGAGGAACTTTGGACCAAGCTACAAATCTCCATGGCCTCAATTCAAACACTTTGAATGAGGAAGAAAAGAAGTTAAGGGAAGGTTGGTGACTCTATGGATACGAAGAAAATCGACAGGGTGCCAAGACACCTCTTGCACCCAGAGAAGATCATTACGGTGGAGGTTCAAAGACTCATCTCATAACTTTGTTGTTGAAAGAGAGAATGGAGAGCTTAACAGGCTGAGTGCCTCATATCTGCTACACTAAGCAGATTGATTTGATATTGCTGAGTTAGCAGAAAAGACATTCTCCAACCCTTTAAACTCTGAGATAGCTACCCATATCAGAAGTCATCTAGGCAGCCTTCATATGGCCGACTAACTAACTACCAGAAGCAAGGCTGAAGTAGAGTTGAAACTGAGAGAAGAGGAGAAAGGAAGGGATCAGCAACCCAAGGCAAAGCCATTTTACAAATGGTTGAAGGCCCTGAACTAGAATCGACAGTTAGATGGGAATATGACTATAACTCTTTTCAGGGGGGCACAACAAAGGGTACATGTCATTCACAGTGATAGACTGGATCTCCTATCCACCAATGACTTGTACAAGCTTCTCCGCACCACTTCCGGGAAGAACAAAGAGACTGACAAATATCTTTTGTCGTTAGTGTTGAAAGCTTTGAGAAGCAGTAATAAGTGAGGTTTTGGTAGCATCAACCTAGGGGGAGTTTGTTGGATCTAGAAAGGCTCGTGCAACCAAAACCAAGTAACTTAGAAGATTTTGGTACAACAAATAAAGGACTTATGAAGCCAAGTGTGGAACTTCTGAAGGAAAAAAAGATCTTCCGAAGACAAAGTGTAAAGCTTACTTCCGAAGGAAAAGTTCCAACTTCCGAAGATAAAGAACCTACTTCCGAAGTTCAAGACTTAGAAAGAAAGATCTGAAGTCAACTTCCGAAGCACAGAAGTCCTCAAGCCTCAGAAGTATAGAAGCCACTTCCGAAGTATAAGTGGGTTTGGAAGAAGTTGTTCTTCCGAAGCTAACTTACCTTCGGAAATCACTGCTATAATCCAGTGGACATAAGTATGGCCTGCCTGACACTCCGCTGCAAATCTCTGAGATAATGCATGGCGTTTTCTCAAAAGCCATGCAGTTGATCATACTTTAATCCACTATTTACCTTTTATGTTAGTACAGTTGCCATCTTTAGTTGGTGACAAATGGTAAGTCATGGACATGTCATGACTACCATATATTAGATAATAATTTATCTAAGATACCATAACTTGAGCATTGTAGTATATGCTTTAGTCTTAGGTTACCAGATGGTATCAAAGTAATATCCGGCTGTAGGATCTAGTATATATAGTCTCTTATTGTAACTCATATATCATGCTTGTAAGAGTCTTGTAATATCTTTAGTGAGAAGTAATATATACAAGTGCCTTGAAAATTTATTTATGTGTGCTCCTTTACTACTATTATATTATTATCAACTCTTGTAAAAGACTTTACTTCATCTGAATTGAGTGTTTCTATAAGTGAGTTTGAGAGAAATCCAAGTGTTTAAGTGACAAACCCGATCCTGCAATGAAGTGTTCATGCGTATGGTCCATTAGCATGGGCCATTCGCATGAAGACTAATATGACTAAGTTTGAACACATTCCTCAATTATTATTGACTAAGAACTATGCACAATAACCTCAAACCTATATAGTTAGTTAAATATACTTTATCACACAATAAATAATGAAACATTAAACATTATAAGCATCAATCACATATTGTATTTCACTCAACTCATTCATTACATATATGTAAGACATGATAGACATTTACATTAAGCTCCTAAACTAGGTACATATGTATCAACACGGTTGATAGCTAATCTCTTGATCTAACTAACACAATTCATTGATAATGAAAGTGGCAACCTTTAAACAATCTGTTGGACATGAAAATCAGTGCAATTAACTAGCTTAGAGAAACCTTCTTTTGGACAACTTACATTTAAGAAACTTCAAACAGCTTACATTTAAGAAACTTCAAACAACTTACACTTATGAAACTAACCACAACGACAATCCAATTAATCCTCTCCTCTCATAATCAAATTAAGAAGGTCATTAAGGCATAATAATCAATTCAACCGAATTCTCATGGTTACTACGTCTAATAAACCATCAACTAATCAAAAAACACAAAGTAATAGAGCTAGATATGAAAGTTTCTACAAAAGACATTCAAAAACTATCATATGGAAAATAGGAATAATCAACAATTATGCCAAAACACTCAAAGTCATCTGAAATATTGAATAAACGTCATTACATATGTATTAACAAAAAACATTCAATAACCAAAATCCATTCACGTTAACACAAACTAATTATCAACCTAGGTAGTAATATGATTTTAGCTACTAATATTCAGTACAAACATCATCTCAAACAATGTAAACAAGATCAATACATTCAAAACAAAGTCTAAATACACAATGTTAAAAGATCAACAAATTCAAAACCTTGTCTAAATAAACAAAGTTAAAAAATGAAAACCATGATCAAACGTTTTTTATTGTTCGACAATTCTAGCTTCAATCCTTGGCTTCAAATCATTGCAAAAGCTTCAAGTTTTCCTTCGGAGTGATCTTTAATCGCTACTGGTCGAATCCCTGTTTTGGTTAAGAAAAGTTGTTTAAATACAACTTTGTAAAATTTTACCGAAAACACCATCTATGCAATACGGGCTGGAGAAGCCCTACTGCTATGCGTGTCACGTAGATTAAAAAATACCAAATGCCTAAATTAAGATCTATGCTATACACACTAGAGTGACTTTCCTGCTGTGCGTATCACGTAGATGAGATTTATTAGAGACATTTAGTTTTTCACTTGGAAAAAATTGTAAGTGTTCATCTTTCCCATTGTTTGGCTTTTTTCTTCATTTCCCAAGCACCTATTGAAACATGAACTAATGAGCGATAAGTAAAAACTAATGAATCTAATTATAATCTAAAGAAAAGTGGTCCGAAAACATGAAATAAAATGAATGTGTTTTACAACACATTAGTCGCCAACCTTGGAGGAACACCTGCCAATTACCACCCAAGCCCACCGTCTCCACTGGAGCACCACCACTATCGATCAAAACCATAGATCACCAAGGGACTTGAACCCTACGTAAGTGACTCTTAATTAATAACAGATTAAAATAAAGACCTTTATTTGACAAAGTAGGTTGAAATCCTAATGGACAAATAGAAACTAAGGTAACTTCAAGAAGATTTTCATGGATTTCCAGACTTGTCAATGAAGATCGACTCCCTCTTCTCTAGCAACCGTCTCCAATCGGAGCACCACCACCACCAACTAGTATCAGCATAACGGAGGAGGTGGGTTTTGTTGTGCAAGCCATGGCTAGTACCAATGGTGCAATAGTGGACCTAAAGCTTTTATTGTGTTCCTTTTCTCTCTTTACTGTGACAACTCATCCAAAACTCACCGATTTCGATTCTGTGTGCCAATGCAGTAGACCAGTGATGGAAACCAGTGATGGAAACCAGTGATGGAACACTCTCACCATGTAACGCAATTTTCGGGACGAAAATTCTTTCAACATGGGGATAATGTGACATCCGGTAAATTTCCGTTACCAAACTCCGTTAGTTCGTTAAGTCTTGTATACACGTGTCGTGAGCACACTAGTTGTCGTTTAACGTTGGTGACCTAATAAAAGTGAATAATGTTAATTTGATGTGAATCTAAGTGATTATGTGAGTATTGGGTTATGTTTATGTGTTTACACATTTATAAAGGTTAATTAAAGAATTTATCGCGTAACGCGCGGAAACGTGCCTATTATTCGTATGTCTTGTGTTTTATAAAGATAAGATATATAATGGTTTTCATAAGTTTATATCTTTATATTATGAAGTAAAAACAATTTACAAAGAGTTTAAAGCTTAGTTTTTTATAAAATACAAATTACAAGGGTTAAAAGGGTAAATGTGTAAATTAAAATTAAATAAAACAAAACTTCAAACCCTAATTCACCCCTTCGGCCGCGATCAAGCTTCTTTCCCCTCTTCTCTTCGAATTCAGCCTAGAATCATCAAGGAAGCATCGATTTTGGTCGATTTCAAGGTTTAGAACACGTTGAATCATCAATTGCAAGTTAACACGCGTTTTAAGGTTAGATTTTTCGAGTTTTGTGAATGGTTCATTAGGGCCGAACCTGGATTCGAAATTATCCTCATTAGGTCGAATTGGATGTTGTTTGATGATGTTTATATGTTAGTTAGGTTGAATGCATGTTAGTTAACGTCGATCATGGTGAATTACATGTTGTTAGTGGGTTAATCATGGGTTTTGATTCTACTCAAACCCTAATTCGATTTTGGGCATGATTATGGGTGAATGATGGTTGTTTGATGAATGTGTGGTGATTAATAAGTTGTATGAATGTTAGGAATCATGAATCTTGCAAGAAATCGATGATTTGGGGTTGATGTTCATAGGTTACTAATAATAGTAACTTTATTTGCATGAAATGTTTAACTATGGATGTTATGATGTTATGGATGTGTTCATGGTGATAATTAGATGTTAGATTGTTGTTGTGATCATTGGAAATTCAAGAAAACATGTTATAGTTCATACATTACTAAAGATAGTAACTTTTGGATATGAATTGGTGAATTATGATGTTTGGATGTGGTTGATCATGCTTAGATGTAGTATGAGCTTGAATTGGTATATTATTGATGAATTCATGTATGCTTTGGATGTTTGATAGATTTTGGGATGTTCTTTCCCAAAAGGGAAACTTTATTTGTGTAAACGTTGAAGTCTGATGTTATGATCATGTTTGGGATGGTAGGAGCCTGCTAGTATGTTCAAGGATAAATTCTAGTGTGATAGAACGTGTTAAATTAGTTGTATGGTATGCTTGGATAATCATGGGTGATATTTGGACTTTGTGATCATGTATGGTTTGGATGTTGTGTAGTAGTAGGACATCATGCTTGGGTCTAGTAATTGATTGTTGTGATGTTGTGAATGCAATGCATATGCTTAAAGAATATGGTTATGATCATTATACACGCGTGCGGATCTAAGGCCCCTACTTAATAGGATTGGCAGGGTTTAGGATGTGAAGTCGTGAGTGGCTTCACATGGCATGTGATGAATAGTTGAACTTTGTGTGACGTGTTAGTTGTATTATGACTAATGGATATGTTAATGTTCTAGATTCGCATGACTTGTATAGTACTTGATTGTATGATGATCTAAGTGATACACCTAGTTGATATAGCATACGTATGATACTATTTGAATGTTAATCATGTATGTTGTATGTGCTCATTGACTTTATTTGAATTATAACTCATAATGTCACCAACGGGTCAAACGGGTCAACTAGGTCAAACGTGTCTATTTTTCTGGAAGCTTGAGTCTTTGGTTTTGGTATGATTAGGGTTCACATGTCTTTTATTTACACGTACTTATGTACTCACATGATCTAGGTAACCTTTGAAGGTTGCTATCCTCTCGTTTCTCAAACAAACCCTAAGTACTCTTTGCATACATCAGGTGAGTTCATGCCCCACTCTTTATTTAATCTCTTTTGGGGGAGATAGCATACTGGTATTTATACGAACGCTTAAATATTTAAGTTGTGTATAATATTAATATAGTGCTGTTTACCATGGGAAAAGTCCTCACACTTTTGAATTGTTAATATTTATAGCGGGAAACTTGGGTAGTACTACTGGTCTGACGAGCCCCACCTGTGTGACTCGAGGTCACCGGTGCAATTTGTCCTATTGAACATTGTCACGACATGGTAAGTCGTGACAGGAGGCAACAACTATCACAGTCAGCTTCAATTGCAAAATCACTATGTATTAATATTTACTGATAATAGACTAGCTATATATTACCATACACTACTTATATATATCACAACTGTTTATATGTTTATTGAACTCAAACTCTTGAACTCACCAACCTATGTGTTGACATTTTAGTATGCTTTTCTCAGGTCCTTAGCTTGCTTGCCATAGGAGCACTGCACGGTTCATTGCATTTTAAGACACGATGCTTCAAGACAATTTAACATTTTAACAATTATAGTTTACTCTTTTGGGTTGGCACTTGTTTTTGCCATAGTTATACTTTATTGACTTGGGTTGTTTTCAAAACGCTTCCGCATTGTTTAAAGTTTGTATTTTGGTTGATTTTGTTTGAATTATGCATTTAGAGTCGTTCTGAGTAACTATTGACTGTGATCCTGGTTTGTTCACACGCCTCGCGGTAAACTCCGCAAGTGGATTTTGAGGGTGTGATAGATTGGTATCAGAGCCATTGGTTATAGGGAACTAGGTTGCATACACACTAGACTATAACCGCACACAGTTAATTAGTTACCTGTGCCTTACTCCCATTTACTGTATACTCATTGGCATACACGTCACACTCTCTGCAGCATGGCATCGTCTTCAAGAGCTCCGGTAAACGACCCGAATCACCTACACGATCTGAATCCCCACCTCCCGCACCTGTACCTGATGATGGATTCGATTGGCCCCGACTGGCTTATCCCCGAGAGGAGATTGACTGGGATCAACCGTTCGCATTGATGAAGCGTGACCCTCCGCGAGACTGGCGTTCTTATCCTAGGTTTGTTGACCACATCATGTTTAGGGAGCGCGTACCTGTCCTAAAGCCAAGGACTAGGAACAATGCGAAACAACCCATGCTTTCACTCCCACGAACGGCGCAGTCCAACGAGCAACTGATTGCTGCACTAATGACTGCACTGGATACTGAACAGCATCGTGTAAGACGACTCACGGGTGATGTCTGTACACTACAGCAAGAGGTGTACAACCTGAGAATCAATTGGACGAACTCAAGGAAGAACACGGGAAGACGCTGAACGGTTGTCACCATATGCAAGATGGTGTTATGGCACTCCAAGGACGCGTGACTGCTCGTGAACAGCGGGACGCCATAGCCGATAATAGTGCCATTTTAGAAGCTCAACTAGCAGCACTCCAGATTGCTATAGCTCCTGCTCCTGCAGCAGACTCTGAGGTGAGGAGGATCCCGAGGAGGGACCCGAGGAAGAGGAACCGGAGGAGATGGAGGATGATAGTGATGGGTCAGACATTGTCGATTGACTTCTTTATATGACTTAGACTACGTAGTGTTTTCTTTTTGAAACCTATGTGGGAAGGGTTGTTTCCCCACACGAACGACAAAACTTCTTCAATTTTGACATTGCTAAATACATTGTGACTTATTGCAATTTATTTACTTTGGTTATTATTTTTTTATGAATGTTGTGGTTGTGATGATATGTTATTTCTTTCATTTACTGTTTACTATGTTTCAATGAGTTAAATGTGTATGATGTTACTCATTATTGTATTGTGAATATAAAGTGAAAAGAATGGACGCTCGTGGACGTGGACGTGGACGTGGTCGTGGACGCGGACGTGACGTGGCACCGGAGAACAGGTGGTGGTGCTATTAACATGACTCCTGCAGAATTGGCTGCTCTAATTAATGAGCATGTTCAGGCGGCAGTGGCTGCTGCCCACGCGGGTCAGCCAGCAGGTAAACAATGACAGAAAAACAAATCTGATATCCTTTATAACTATAGGGGATGTTTGATTAATGTGTGTTGTGTTAAAACAGGACCACCAGTGTGTACATACAAGTCCTTCATGGACTGTAAACCACACACCTACAGCGGTACAGAGGGTGCTGTAGGGCTTGTACGCTGGTTTGAGAAGACTGAGTCCGTTTTCTCCAAATGTAACTGTCCACCGCGGATCAAGTAAAGTATGCCACGGGGACTTTAGAGGTGCGCTCTGTCTTGGTGGAACGCGCAAGTCCAGATGCTTGGACAAGCGATGGCAAATGGACTTCCCTGGAATGAGTTCAAGGATATGATGATCGAGGAGTACTGTCCTCGAAACGAGGTGCAAAAGTTGGAGATGGAATTCTGGCAGCTCAAGATGAGGGTTCAGAAATTAAGGCTTACACGACCCGTACTCATGAGTGGCTACATTGTGTCCAGGAATGGTTAACGAGTCACATAAGAGAATCGAGCACTACATACGAGGATTGGTGCCTGAAATCCAAAGTATGGTAACAGCTTCTAACCCGACTACGATTCAGCAGGCCATCCAAATTGCCCATAAACTACTACTGATCAGGCGGTAGAGCAGGGCGGTTACCCAAACGGGGCGCTGTGGTGAGCGTGCCCGACAACAAAAGGAGTGGGATGCTCCCAGCAACAGCAATAACAAATCATCATCATCATCGTCTGGCGGTCAACAACAATCCCAACAGTAGCAACAGCCAGTTCAGCAGCAGCAGCGGCGGTTCGATAATAACCGCAATTTCAACCAAACTGCCCCAAATAACCAAGGACCCAGCGGTTACGGCGGCAGTAATCCCAAATGCCCACGGTGTAACTACCACCATGTGGGACAGTGTGATAGCTTCAAGTGTGAACGTTGTGGAAAGATTGGACACGCTGTGAAGGATTGCCGTGGTGAACTAATGAGGAGGCCACAACAATCTCAAGAAACCCCCAAGGTTGTTTTGAGTGTGGGAAAGAAGGGCATTACAAGCGAAACTGCCCACAACTAAGGAGGAACGGAAATGGCAACAACAACAACAACAACAACACCAACAACCATGGGAACAACAACAACAATGGTAATAATAACAACAATGGTGGAAATGGCACTAAGAAATGGCGGCAATAAAGATGGAGCCAAAGGGAGAGCTTCGTCATTGGCTCAGGTGAGGCTCTAAATGATCCCACAACTATACTGGTAGATTCCCGTTAATGGTTGTTTTGCTACGGTACTATTTGATACTGGAGCCGATAGGAGTTTTGTGTCCTTAAAATTCTGTAGTCTTTTAAGTGACATACCCTCTGCTTTAGAATCTACTACACTGTGGAATTAGCCGACGGTAAACAAATCCATGTAAGCATATCCTTAAAGACTGTAGGATAGAACTTGCTAGTCATACTTTCGCTATAGATCTCATGCCTGTTACGCTGGGGAGTTTTGATGTTGTGATAGGCATGGATTGGCTCTCTAGCAAGCAAGCGGAAGTCATATGTCACGAGAAGATTATACGGATCCCAGTTGGTGATCAAGTTCTTACCGTCAAAGGTGATAGGAGTGGTGCTGTGATAGGCATCATCTCGTATATGAAAGCTGAAAAGTTGTTACGAAAGGGCCGCGTGGCTATCCTAGCACTTGTAACCGATAAGCAAAAGGAAGAAAAAAGAATGGAGGATATTCCCGTAGTACGCGACTTTCCGGAGGTGTTCCCAGAAGATCTTCCTGGATTACCACCGCACCGCCAAGTGGAATTCCAGATTGAGTTGACTCCCGGCGCAGCTCCGATGCTAGGGCACCATATCGATTAGCACTAAACGAACTACAGGAGTTGTCGTCACAACTTCAGGAGCTTTTGGATAAGGGTTTTATTCGACCTAGTACATCACCTTGGGGAGCTCCTGTACTCTTTGTTAAGAAGAAGGATGGCACATTCCGGATGTGCATCGATTATCGAGAGTTGAACAAAGTAACAGTCAAGAACCGATACCCTTTACCTCATATCGACGACTTGTTCGATCAGCTTCAAGGATAAAGCTATTACTCGAAGATTGACTTGAGATCTGGTTATCATCAACTCAGAGTTCGAGAAGAAGACATTCCCAAGACTGCATTTCGTACTCGTTATGGTCATTATGAGTTCTTGGTCATGCCTTTTGGGTTGACTAATGCACCTGCTGTGTTCATGGACCTCATGAACCGCGTGTGCAAACCTTATCTTGATCAGTTTGTCATTGTGTTCATCGATGATATACTGATATACTCTAGGACCAAGGAGGAGCATGAAGAGCACTTACGAATGATCTTGGAACTGTTGAAAAATGAGCAGCTGTATGCTAAATTCTCAAAGTGTGACTTTTGGATAAGAGAGGTACAATTCCTAGGTCATATTGTTAATGAGAAAGGAATACACATTGATCCTGCCAAAATTGAGGCGATAAAGAATTGGACTACACCCAAACACCAAGCGAGATAAGGCAATTCCTGGGTTAGCAGGATATTACCGCCGATTCATCGAAGGATTTTCTAAGATCGCACAACCCTCACAGCCTTGACTCACAAAGGAACGACATACAAATGGGCTGAGAGTCAAGAATCAGCTTTCCAATTATTAAAACAAAAACTCTGTACTGCCCCGATATTAGCATTACCCGAGGGAACAGATGACTTTGTGGTGTATTGCGATGCATCCATTCAAGGATTGGGTTGTGTCTTGATGCAACGAGACAAGGTGATAGCTTACGCCTCGAGACAACTAAAGGTTCATGAGAAGAACTATACTACCCATGACTTAGAATTGTGCAGTAGTTTTTGCCTTAAAGATCTGGAGACATTATTTGTACGGTACCAAGTGCACTATCTACACCGATCACAAGAGTCTTCAACATATCTTGAGCAAAAAGAGTTGAATATGAGGCAGCGACGTTGGGTGGAACTACTAAATGATTATGATTGCGCAATTAAGTATCATCCGGGAAAGGCGAACGTAGTTGCCGATGCTTTAAGCAGGAAGGAAACAGCTAAACCCGACGGGTGCGAGCTTTACAGCTTACTATCAGTACCCAACTGCCCGAACAAGTTAAGGAGGCACAAATAGAAGCTTCAAGGTGGAAAATATTGGTTCTGAATTGTTAAGGGGAATGGATAAGCAGCTAGTGATGAAAGAGGATGGAATTCGGTATTTCATGGATAGACTTTGGGTGCCTGTTCATGGAAATCTGAGAGATTTAGTTATGAGCGAGGCACACAAATCTAAGTATTCTATACATCCTGGATCCGACAAGATGTATCATGACCTAAAGGCTCACTATTGGTGGCCTAACATGAAAGCGGATGTAGCTACGTATGTGAGCAAGTGTTTGACATGCTCGAAGGTAAAAGTGGAATATCAAAACCATCCGGACTATTACAACAACCCGAGATTCCAATGTGGAAATGGGAACAAATCTCCATGGATTTTATTACTAAGCTACCCCGGACTAGTGCTGGTTGTGACACGATATGGTTATTGTGGATCGATTGACAAAGTCTGCTCATTTCCTTGCAATAAAGGAAACCGACAAGATGGAGAAGTTAACTCGCCTATACCTCAAGGAGATCGTTTCGAGACACGGGGTACCGATCAATTATCTCCGACCGTGACGCTCGTTCACGTCACATTCTGGCAATCATTGCAGAAATCCTTGGGTACACGTTTGGATATGAGTACTGCATATCATCCACAGACGGATGGTCAGAGTGAGCGTACTATACAGACGTTGGAGGATATGCTACGTGCTTGTGTGATTGATTCGGGAATAACTGGGAAATTCACCTGCCATTGGTGGAGTTTTCTTATAACAACAGTTATCACACTAGTATACAGGCAGCACCTTTCGAGGCGTTGTATGGGAGAAAATGTGGATCACCGGTTTGCTGGGCAGAAATTGGTGATAGTCAGATAGCAGGTCCCGAGTTAATTCATGAGACAACTGAGAAAATTATACAGATACGGAACCGTATGGCTGCAGCGCGAGACAGGCAAAAGAGTTATGCTGACAAGAGACGGAAACCTTTAGAGTTTCAGGTTGGTGACAAGGTTTTGTTGAAAGTCTCACCATGGAAAGGCGTAGTTCGGTTTGGTAAACGAGGGAAACTAAATCCGAGGTACGTTGGACCATTTGAGATAGTGGAAAGAGTAGGTCCAGTAGCCTGTCGATTAGCCCTACCTGATTCGCTAAGTGGAATTCATGATGTATTTCACGTGTCAAACTTGAAGAAGTGCATAACTGATGAAACGACGGTCGTACCACTAGAAGAAATTCAGGTGGATGAACAATTGCATTTTGTTGAAGAACCAGTTGAGGTGATGGATCGTGAGGTGAAAACACTTAAGCAAAGCAAGATACCTATTGTTAAAATCCGTTGGAATTCGCGACATGGACCGGAATTCACATGGGAACGGGAAGATCAAATGAAGCTTAAGTACCCTCAACTATTCGAAGGGACGATGCCAGCAGACGAAGGTATTGATTTAGATTTCGGGACGAAATTTCTTTCAACATGGGGATGATGTGACAACTCATCCAAAACTCACTCGATTTCGATTTCTGTGTGCCAATGCAGTAGACCAGTGATGGAAACCAGTGATGGAACACTCTCACCATGTAACGCAATTTTCGGGACGAAAATTCTTTCAACATGGGGATAATGTGACATCCGGTAAATTTCCGTTACCAAACTCCGTTAGTTCCGTTAAGTCTTGTATACACATGTCGTGAGCACACACTAGTTTCGTTTAACGTTGGTGACCTAATAATAATGAATAATGTTAATTTGATGTGAATCTAAGTGATTATGTGAGTATTGGGTTATGTTTATGTGTTTACACATTTATAAAAGGTTAATTAAAGAATTATCGCGTAACGCGGAACGTGCCTATTTATTCGTATGTCTTGTGTTTTATAAAGATAAGATATATAATGGTTTTCATAAGTTTATATCTATATATTATGAAGTTAAAAACACTTTACAAAGAGTTAAAGCTTAGTTTTATAAAATACAAATTACAAGGGTAAAGGGTAAATGTTTAAATTAAATTAAATTAATAAAACAAAACTTAAACCCTAATTCACCCTTCGGCCGCGATCAAGCTTCTCTTCCCTCTTCTCTTCGAATTCAGCCTAGAATCATCAAGGAAGCATCGATTTTGGTCGATTTCAAGGTTTAGAACACGTTAGAATCATCAATTGCAAGTTAACACGCGTTTAAAGGTTAGATTTTTGAGTTTTGTGAATGGTTCATTAGGGCCGAACCTTGGATTCGAATTAATCCTCATTAGGTCGAATTGGATGTTGTTTGATGATGTTTATATGTTAGTTAGGTTGAATGCATGTTAGTTAACGTCGATCATGGGTGAATTACATGTTGTTAGTGGGTTAATCATGGGTTTTGATTCTACTCAAACCCTAATTGGATTTTGGCATGATTATGGGTGAATGATGGTGTTTGATGAATGGGTGGTGATTAATAAGTTGTATGAATGTTAGGAATCATGAATCTTGCAAGAAATCAATGATTTAGGGTTGACGTTCATAGGTTACTAATAATAGTAACTTTATTTGCATGAAATGTTGAACTATGGCTGTTATGATGTTATGGATGTGTTCATGGTGATAATTAGATGTTAGATTATGTTGTGATCATTGGAAATTCAAGAAAACATGTTATAGTTCATACATTACTAAAGATAGTAACTTTTGGATATGAATTGGTGAATTATGATGTTTGGATGTGGTTGATCATGCTTAGATGTTAGTATGAGCTTGAATTGGTATATTATTGATGAATTCATGTATGCTTTGGATGTTTGATAGATTTTGGGATGTTCTTTCCCAAAAGGGAAACTTTATTTGTGTAAACGTTGAAGTATGATGTTATGATCATCTTTGGGATAGTAGGAGCCTGCTAGTATGTTCAAGGATAAATTCTAGTGTGATAGAACGTGTTAAATTAGTTGTATGGCATGCTTGGATAATCATGGGTGATATTTGGACTTGGTGATCATGTATGGTTTGGATGTTGTGTAGTAGTAGGACATCATGCTTGGGTCTGGTAATTGATTGTTGTGATGTTGTGAATGCAATGCATATGCTTAAAGAATATGGTTATGATCATTATACACGCGTGCGGATCTGAGGCCCCTACTTAGTAGGATTGGCAGGGTTTAGGATGTGAAGTCGTGAGTGGCTTCACATGGCATGTGATGAATAGTTGAACTTTGTGTGACGTGTTAGTTGTATTATGACTAATGGATATGTTAATGTTCTAGATTCGCATGACTTGTATAGTACTTGATTGTATGATGATCTAAGTGATACACCTAGTTGATATAGCATACGTATGATACTATTTGAATGTTAATCATGTATGTTGTATGTGCTCATTGGCTTTATTTGAATTATAACTCATAATGTCACCAACGGGTCAAACGGGTCAACTAGGTCAAACGTGTCTATTTTTCTGGAAGCTTGAGTCTTTGGTTTTGGTATGATTAGGGTTTCACATGTCTTTTATTTACACGTACTTATGTACTCACATGATCTAGGTAACCTTTGAAGGTTGGCTATCCTCTCGTTTCTCAAACAAACCCTAAGTACTCTTTGCATACATCAGGTGAGTTCATGCCCCACTCTTTATTAATCTCTTTTGGGGGAGATAGCATACTGGTATTTATACGAACGCTTTTAATATTTAAGTTGTGTATAATATTAATATAGTGTTGTTTACCATGGGAAAAGTCCTCACACTTTTGAATTGTTAATATTTGATAGCGGGGAAACTTGGGTAGTACTACTGGGTCTGACGAGCCCCACCTGTGTGACTCGAGGTCAAACGGGTGCAATTTGTCCTATTGAACATTGTCACGACATGGTAAGTCGTGACAGGAGGCAACAACTATCACAGTCAGCTTCAATTGCAAAATCACTATGTATTAATATTTACTGATAATAGACTAGCTATATATTACCATACACTGCTTATATATATCATAACTGTTTATATGTTTATTGAACTCAAACTCTTGAACTCACCAACCTATGTGTTGACATTTTAGTATGCTTTTCTCAGGTTCTTAGCTTGCTTGCCATAGGAGCACTGCACGGTTCATTGCATTTTAAGACACGATGCTTCAAGACAATTTAACATTTTAACAATTATAGTTTACTCTTTTGGGTTGGCACTTGTTTTTGCCATAGTTATACTTTATTGACTTGGGATGTTTTCAAAAGGCTTCCGCATTGTTTAAAGTTTGTATTATGGTTGATTTTGTTTGAATTATGGCATTTAGAGTCGTTCTGAGTAACTATTGACTGTGATCCTGGTTTGTTCACACGCCTCGCGGTAAAACTCCGCAAGTGGATTTTGAGGGTGTGATATTTACCAACAATGAATACACGTGAAATGATGTTTAAAACGTGCTCAAGACGCGTGTCAAACTCAACACATGAAAATGCATCAGAAACAGCACAACCATAGATTGAAAATGGACAATTAAAAATTTTAATTCACTATTCATTTCATCTGTACTTTAACTATAGTATAATAAGTTGGAACTTTAAAGATGAATGAGCACAACTTCTAATGGGTTTTGTGTGGAGCTGAAGAAACATTCTAACCAGAAAAGCCAATCATTCTAATGGGTTTCGTGTGGAGCTGAAGAAACATTCTAACCTGAAAAGCCAATCGCTCATTTAAACAAAAATCTGGTTCTAGGTTAAGATAAAAATTACAAGAAAACACTCAGTTTTCTGGCAATATACTTACAAATGCAATTCCCCATATTATAGTGAAAATTTACAGACAAAAACAATCATGAAAAAGAAATCTTGTTTTTGGTCGACTGGTTACAAATATATATTGTTGTTAAAAATTAAAAGTTTTCACCAACTTTCAAATAACTTTCCATGCGAAATATTAGTAAAGGAAATATATTAAATTAATAAAGTGAAAACAAAATTTTCGACAATCTTCCAATGACATTCAATGTGAAATATTAATAAACGAAATTTTTAACTTTTCCCACAATTTTATGAGAACATTTGATGAGAAATTTTAATGGAACACCATTATTTTAAATTAATAAAAAGAAAACAAATTATTTTATTATTGTTGGAGAGTTTTCAGACCCTACTACTTTTCCAAACAAGTTTTTGAGAAAATATAAAAATGTCTTAAAAATATTACTAGAAGGAGAGATCATATCAAAGACTTGTATACTTAAAGTTTGTCACATCAATGATCAAAACAATCATTTGTAGGTTATCAATTGGGTATGTGTAATTACTAGTGGATTACAATCCGTCTAATACAAAAGTTAAATAAAATCTTCTTTTATATAGTTAGTAATAAAATAGTTATGTTATAAACATCATATATTATATGGATTGAATAAACTTGTTTGTTACATATATTTGGAATTTTAAGTTAACATATTTCAAATATTTGGAAACGAGTTATTAAACCATTTATTATTATTATTATAGTTATTATTATTATTATTATATTATTATTATTATTCCTTTTTCTCTTAATATATTAATTGATATAATTTTCCAACTTAATTACATCGGTGGTCCCTATGGTTAGGCCTAATTTTACTTTTGGTCCCTAACTCCTTGAAATTACAAGGTTGGTCCAAAACTTTGTATAAACTTAACAACGATAGTCCCTAAAACGGATGGATGCTAGTTATTTCTGTTAAGTGCGTATGAAATGACTAAAATCCCTTTTCACTTTTCTTCTTCTCTTTCTACACTACTTCTCATAGCACCATTGAAGTCTCTACCTTTAACCACCACACCCACAACCTTCAACCACAACCCACCACCACCACCCTCAACCTTTAACTACCACCATCCACAACCTTCAACCACCACCACCTTCAACCTTCAACCATCCCCACCACCTTCAACCTTCAACCATCCCCACCACCTTCAACCTTCAACCATTAGCACCACCTTCAAAATTCAACCACAACGACCACCGCCACCCTCGACCTTCAACCACCACCACTCTCAAGCTTCAACCACTAACACCACCTTTAACCTTAAACCACCAGCACCGCCTTCAATCTTCAACCACCGCCACTACCTTCAACCACCGCCACCACCATCAACCACCGCCACCACCATCAACCACCGCCACCACCTTTAACCACCGCCACCACCTTCAAAATTCAACCACCACCACTTGCAACTTTCAACCACAAACACCACGTTCAACTACCATTACCAACACCTTCACCATTGTCACCACCACCATGAGGACGATACCAACCACATAACCACAACAGTAATGTTCACTCATCTTGATTTGGGGGTTTTTGTTTTTAAGGTTTCTAAGTGTTCATTCCATTCAAACAATAGAGGTCCCAACGAAGGTCGTATGCAAGGAAGTAGCCGTGGTGGTGGAGATGGTAGTGGAAGTGGAGGCGACGGTGATGGTGATGGATGAAGGTGGTGGCGGGTGGGCTAGGATGATGATGATCCAAGTGGGGAAGGATATTTTAGTCTTATAAAAAATTTTAAGAGTCAAAGTTAACGTCCATCCGTTTCAGGGACTATTGTTACGTTTGTGTAAAGTTTTGGACAAAATTTGTAATTTCATAGAGTTAGAGACCAAAAGTAAAATCAGGCCTAACCAAAGAGACCACCCGTGTAATTAAGTCTAATTTCCCATTTATATATCTTTGAATAGTTAATGGGAAATTGTTTAGATAAGAAATTAATGATTAATTTACACATAACTCATGATTATATTATATTAAATAGATACGTTTAAGTAAAACAATAATTAATATATTTTATATTAAACTTTCTTAGTTCATGCTATAATTATTTGAGTAATCAATGGTTAGTGTTTGGTTATCAGATTAAAGTTTTTAATAACAATACATTTAATTATGGATAGTTATTATAACATTTATAATTAAATACTAAGAAATACATAAAAATATATTTTTAAATATTCTTATTAGTTAAGAGAAAAGAGAGGTGGAATTGATAATTAGATGGTCTAAATTGGTTAAAAGTGTCTTAATTTATTAGTACAGAGATATGAATTGTACTTGGTTTGCTATGATAAAAATAAACTTGATTTACTTTGATAGAAATCATTCTACAATGAACTTGAGATGAGTATGGACCAGAACTCGATCAGAATGTAGATCGTGGTAACTTTACCAGGTGGGAGTGTCTACATGCTTATAATTGTGGTAAGATGTTAGGGATAGGATCTTCTTATCCAGTTTTTGTGGTGATCGGGTCACATTCATCATTTTAAGGGTTTCTGTCATACTATGATGCCCGACATTTGTAGGGGTATCGTGTATTTTATTGTTAGCATTTTAACTAAATCACACGTAGTATTTCTGTTAGATCTAGGAACAATAGATCTAAATCATTTTGTAAAGGCTTAGAATATTAATCAATACTTGTAGTGAATGATTGTAATTCATTATTTTAATCTATACATTATGTATATATGGTAACCCATATGTGTGTTGATTTATGCATGATTGCACGTAAAATATTTTCCTTGGTCAATTTGTAAAATGTGTAAGTGTAAGAAACATCTATAGATGAACATTTTTGATCTTCTGTAGATATGTTTCTTACAAAAACAATCATCTGAAGATCTTCTACGGATGAACAACCAGCTCTGAAGTTCAAGTGAAGATACCTTCGGAAGAACAAAGTATCTTCGGAAGAACAAAGTATCTTCGGAAGTACAAGCTAACTTCGGAGGAACAAAATATCTTCGGAAGAACAAGATACCCTCGGAAGAACAAAGTATCTTCGGAAGAACAAAGTATCTTCGGATGAACAACGTACCTTCGGAAGAACAAGATTGCTTTGGAATAACAATAACCTACGAAAGACTATGCAGTTGTAGAGTCCAAGCACTTGTTTTTTTAAATAATACAAGTGTTACCGGTCAACAAGACAATTTCGAATCCCAAGAGATACGGTGTTTTCTTAACAGAAACATAAATGTCTATAAATATGAGTCCTAAATTTCATATCGATTGTGGAGAGACGGATGAGCAAAACGACAACAAATAGAATATATCACAGCAATTCAGACAATCAACGTAAGACAAACCCTAACAGCTGTCATATCAATACATCATCAACATTAACACCATAAAAATAGTTATTGTTTATAGCATTCATTCTTTAATCATTTGTAATCATTAATTAGTTTTAGTGAAATACTTTTGAATCAAATTTTGTTTGCTTATGTATTGTGTTCATATCATTGTGTTTGTCAGAATAAACATTTGCTAGATTTGGATTCACATGTGGTATGAGAGCTAAGTGTTCATTAGATTTATCAGTTTTGCTAATTAGATCTATTGCTTTTGATCAAATCGTTTTGTTGTGAATCGATTTTTGCTAAAAATAATAATGAAAGTTGAATCGTCTTTGAGAGAGTACTGTTTCATTACTCGTTTAAACATAGATCAGTATTCACATTAATTGAAAATGGACATGAGCTATTGATTGATATTCATATATTGTTCAAATTATTTGAACAAATACATAAAAAAATCCTTTATTTGATAATTAATTATCATTAAAAGGATTAACTAATTTGTAACCACAATCACTTAATTTTTATTATTTATGTTGTGTCACTAATTAGTAATTTAATCAAAATGAAACTCTGTTTAGTTAAACTTTTAGAGTTTAACTGAAAATGAGTAACTTTGGTGGATGATCACACCAACCTCCAAAGTTGGAAACAAAAGAGGATTTTAAATCTAGGAAAATCAAATTGAGGAATCATGTGAATTATATTGATTCTGACTTATGGATATCGATAACTGAAGGTCCTTATATTCCCCCCGCTCTTGAGCCGGATTATAATGACAATAATCAACCTTTAGTACGAAAGATCTATCACCTGAAGATGTTAAAGAGGTAAAAGTTCATATCAAAGCATACAACTTGCTTAGTATGGCTTTACCTGAAGAAATATTGATCAGTTGTGAGAATTACAAAATAGCAAATTCGTTATGGAAGATTCATCATACACTCAGTGAAGGAGTGATGAAATCAGAAGTAGTAGGAAGGATATACTTCGCTCACAATTTGAAACCTTTCATCATATTGAGGGTGAATCAATTTCTCAATAACCCCATATATTTATGCAACTTGTAACAAAGATGAACATCTTGGAGTTGAAATATACAAATGAGGAATTGAAAAAAATGCTCCATACATTGCCTGAAAGTTGATAGCAAACCGTGTCCATGTTCAAAAACACCATAGATCTCAAAGCAACAGGAGTAGATACCTTAGTACCTAAAGTGGAGGCTCTTGAAATGGATGAAAATCAAGAAACAAGAGTGTGAAAACTCATGTCACACCCTATCACTTTAAAGAAAAAAGAAGTGTTGGAAGTGCCTTTATTTTTAATAAGGATAGTGACAACTCCTTTACTTTGAGTGAAGATGAAGAAGAAGCGAGCTTTTATGCATTAAAACCTTCTAAGGATGTGGTTGTGCTTATATAATATTGAATATTTCATTGGTTGTTATGTAATAACACTTATTGACTTAACTATATAGGTTGTGGTTGTTTGAATAATATCCAAATCAATTAATGACTAGGAAACATATTCAACTTAATCATGTGAAGTTCTCATGCGATTGGCCCATGCTAATGGACCATACACATGAACAACTTCATGCTAATGAACCAGTCATATGAATGAACCAGGAGACTGGATCAGTCGCATGATTGAAACATGAGATTGACTTAGTCGCACAACTGAACACTCAGTCGTGCGAATGGATCAACCGCATGACTCAATCGAACTACTGAACCATGCAAATGGTCCAGTCGCACGATTGAGAAACCTTAACCTATAAGTACCACTTAAATCATGCAAATCGGGTTTTAGACGTCCCCTGATCGTAAAGTTAAATTTTTTCCGGCATACGACAATTAGGGTTAACAGGAAATTTGTGTTTTTGCGTTCAAACACCTTAAACCTACAATTTTTGAAATCGAGCAGGTTCAGTCGCACGATTGACTCAATCGCATGACTGAGGTCATACACATTCCCCATACGCATGATTGGACTCAGTCGCACTTCCATTCGTCCAACTGAGAAGACTATTCGCATTGTTCAACTGCATTAGTTCATTCGGCTGACTGAGTCATCTGCATTACTTCATTCGGCCGACTTAGTCATCCGCATTAGTTTAGTGGCATGATTGAACTATCCGCATAGTTCAATCGCCTGCATAGCCCAATCACACACTTTCAATCGCAGTAAATCAACAGTTTGGTTTAAAGTTAAATTAAATAGCAATGGAAGACCAATATTCAGCATTCACAGCAGGGAGAGACTCACGTATACATAACTTACTGCTACTGGAGAATGAAGTGGTGAATCACAACAAGCCCCCAAAGCTAATCACGTTAGATGAATACCCATAATGGAAGCAACATTTCGAGATCTACTTAAATGGAGTTGATCCCAATCTATGGGAATCTATAGAGATGGGGTACAACATGCCTGTAGGAGCTGATGGTTTAAAACTTACACTAGGTTGCATGACTGATGGACAAAAAGTAAAGTATAATGCCAAAAAGAAAGTTTACGCTTTGCTTACACAGTCAATTCCAAAGGATATTTTCCATCAATTCTCAGAATATACACAAGCAAAGAAACTATAGGATGCGTTGGAGGAAAGGTATGAAGGAAATGCATCATTGAAGGCCATAAAGGCTAAGGCTTTAAAGAAGGAGTTTGAGAACTTCTCCTCGATGGGAAAAGAAAGCCTAGATGATGTTATCGACAGGTTCTACCACTTGATGAGTGAGATGCACACTCATGGAGTATCGACGTCAATGGAGGACAAAGTATCCAACTTTGCAGATGGGCTGCCGGAGAAATGGGTTTCATTTGTCTCCAATCTCAGACAGAATGGTATGCTAACGAAGTTAGATATCAATGACTTCATTCTGAAACTGAGAGAAGAACAGGGGATGAAGTACAGAGCCCAAAAGTCTTCTTATGATCAGAATCCAACACTCTACAACACGACTCCTCAAGCCAAAAAATTTGGAGCACCTCTTTAGACAGCTTTTGTATCAAGCTCTGTCTGGTCCTTCACTAGCCTCTACTTCAGGATCAGAATTTTCAGGGTTGTCTGATACCCAATACATTGCACCTGAATCAAATGCAGCAAAGCTGAAGACCGAGAACTTCGGCAATGTGACAGTTGAGGTAGCTAAAGAGCACATGGATCTCTTAGCTGCAGTAGTCCATTCCTATGATGGACTAATTGCTGGTAAGATTGGAAACTACCATTTGGCAGATGCGGATTATGAGTAGGTGGATGAGACAGAGCTGGAGTGGATGGACATAAAGTGGGCCTTAGCAAGTGCTGTCCGGAGAGCTAAGAAGTTTGTCAAAAGGACCGGACAAAATTTGATTGCAACTAAGGACACTACCTTCGGCTTTGATAAATACAAGGTAACCTGCTTCAACTACGAAGGGAATGGGCACTTCAAAAGGGAGTGCGTCAAGCCAAAGAAGACTGGCAATGGGAATCCTTTCTTCTCCTTCAATCATCAGGAGAAACCCACTAGCAGTCCTACTTCATCAAGCAAGGATCCCAAAGCCTTGACTGCTCATGATGATGAAGGACAGGACTGGGGCTTTCGGTTTGTCTCACCGGGAGAATCTAATATCGCTAGTGTGGAGGATATGGATGATGACTCTGCCAGTGAAGGAGATATTGCAGTCGAACTCGTGATGTCAAACTCAGAGAAAACTGCACTAGTGGTCAACTACCTGCCTCAAGAAGAGAAAACTATGACAACATCAGAATCACCCGCTCCAGAAACATTAGATTCTGCATTGATGGCTCATTCTTTAGAACCCGCTCAGGTAAGTACTACTGACAAACTTTTTAATAATCATGCTTGTTCTTCTTTGTAATAAATTTAGGGAGAGCATTGATTTAAAATTTGCTAGGTTATTAGATCATAACGATAACTTAGTTAAGGACTTTGAACTATGCACTGAAGCTAACAGAGTGTTAAAACAAAATTAGCATAGTTACATAGAAAAGATAGACCTTTTGAACAAACAGCTTAGGGAAATAGAAGTAGTAGCCTTTAACCAAGCTAATGACATTAGGTACTATCTAAACTCCCTAGAGGACACTAAGAAACAAAAGGCAGTTTTAGAAGTAGAAGTTAATTCACTAAAACAAAAACTGCCTAGTTGGACTAGTTCTTCACACATAGTCCAAAACTTAGTGAGAGAGAGAAATAATGGGGAGGGATTGGGTTATAAAGTTGTTCCACCACCACTTGAGATCTTGATGAACACAAAATGTAAACCAGTAAATGATAATCCAATCAAGGATCATGTGGTGTCTACTCCTCTTTTAAGTGATCCAGATTCCACATGTAAATCAAATGAATCTAGTGCTAAACAAAAGGAGAGCACTTGAAAGGCAAAAGGTAAAATGTCTTGTGTTAATCTGGACATAGAGTTTGAAAAGGTTAGTATAAAGTCTGGTTCAACAATTGTCAAATCTCAACCTAAAAAGACAAGTAATGTTAACCAATCACGTGCATCATGTCAAAGTCCAGAAAATATAAAAGAAAAAGATGTTAAAAATGTTAAAGCAATTAACTTTGTTAAACCAGACAAAACATCTATACAAGCAGAGTCAAAACCCAAACAAAGTAAGGTCACTCGGGTGTCACATACATCTCCACAAAAACAGTTAAATCGTAAAGTCGAAAGCAGAGCTTGCTACAATTGTGGAGAGTATGGACACATTGCATCTCATTGTTCTTACTATCATACACCAAGGAGGAAAGTTGAACTTCCTTAACAAAACCCTAGCTCTTTTAATAAGAACTCAGTGACGCCACCTAAAAGAGATAATGAACCTAAAGTTCAACACATTAGCCAGTCGTCTGTTTATCACAAACAGGCCTTACACAAAGCTGGCTTATGGAAGGAGAAATCTACCTTATTGTCTGATAATGAGAACAAGAAGACATCTGAGCTTCCCTCACCCTCGAACGATCAATAGGTTACTTTTATGATTTGTTATGCCTCTGGGAAACCCAAGCCAATGAAGGCTTGGGTCCCTAACCTGAACTAATGTTTTTAAACTGAATGTGCGATATAGTGCTAAAACCAACATGTGGATTATAGACAGCGGAGCATCCATGCACATGACAGCGAACAGGGATATCTTATCAAACATCAAACAGATAAAAAGAGGTCACGTTTTGTTTGCTGGAAACAAAGGTGGGTACATCACAACTCAAGGGGAAGTAGGTAATCAAAAAGTGAAGTTTGACAAGGCAAACTAACAACTTCAGAATAACTTACTTTCTGTTTCTCAAATTTGTGATAGAGACTTTAAGGTAGTATTTGACAACAAGAAGTGCTATGTCCTGAAAAAGGACTACGTCATCCCAAAGGATCAAGTATTAATGTCTGCCTCAAGATATAAGGACCTTTATGTCTTGGACCTATCAAAGGCCTCCACAATAGAACATGAAGTTCAATGCTTCTTGTCAAAAGCTACTAAGAAGGAATCCATCTCCTGGCATAGGAGAATGGGACACATTAATCCACAGAAGATGAATCACTTGATCCAGAATGATCTAGTGAGAGGAGTTGACGTCAAAAACTTCCAACTTCCGGATTTTGTGTTCCGTGCAAGAAGGGCAAAAAAAAGAAGAAGTCACATAAGGAAAAGAAAGTTCACTCTATCAAACTTCCACTTGAACTTCTTCACATGGATCTGTTTGGTCCAGTCGGTACAAGAAGCATCGTAGGCGACTTGTACTGCTATGTAGTTACTGATGACTACTTAAGATTCACCTGAAATCCTAATAAAAAAAACTTGAATCATTCAAGGAGTTAGTAACTACTCTGGAGTCCCTATACAAGTTGAAGGTACATCAAGTGCGCTCAGACAACGGAACTGAGTTCAAGAATTAATGAATGGAGGCTTACTGCAAGGAAAAGGGAATTGTGCATCAGTTCACTTTGCCTAAACTCCTCAGATGAACGGCGTTGCTGAAAGGAAGGATTGCAGATTGATACATACAACACGGACGATGCTAGAAGACTCAAAACTGCCTATCCAATTCTGGAATGAAGTAGTTGTAAATGCATGATATACGCTAAGTTGAGTTCTGGTTGTTAAATGCCATGGGAAGACGTGCTACGAGTTACTACAACGACGTAAACACAATCTAGAGTATCTCGAGCCGTTTGGCACTCCGTGCACCCTACTAAAGTAGACTCAGGAGGGAAAACTCAGCAAGAAGGCTGATGAAGGTATCTTTCTAGGATACAACATATAGAACAAGAGGGTCTACAACAACTCAACAAGTCAGGTAGATGTGTGGTGTAATGTTGATGTTCAGAGATACACCACACCACCTGCTGGAAAAGGACATGCTTCTTTTTCAACTATAATGGATTCTTCAAGTCCTTCAACATACAACTCTCCACTTCTGATGATGAGTTAGCTACAAAGATGATGTATGATGTTCTAAACTCACAAGCTCAGGAATCTACATCATCTGGACTACAAGGCGATTCATCTAACAATTCAGGGGGAGCACTTGAAGATAGTGACTCTTCCTCTGATGAAGAAGCTGTGGAGACTGATCAGATCAACCAGGAGCAACAGGTTCCTCCTACCAATAGTCCATAAGTATCTCACATTGATGCCTCTACGTTTTCAGAACCTCAGACTCCTACTGCCTCAGATACTGAACCGAATGTTCATAATCTTGATTCTAATGTAGTTGTTCCAACCACTCCTAGATCACGACTAGATGTGTATCATCCTTTGGATAATGTCATTGGAGATGTGAGATCAGGAGTTCAAACCAGAAATCAGTTGTATTCAGCTGATTATGCCTCGGTGATGGAAAAGGGCTATGTTCATGATGGTGCATATCGTTGCTTTGTGTCTCCGTTTGAGCCAAAGTATGTTAGTGAAGCCCTAAATGATGTGGCATAGGTGAGTGCCATGCAAGAAGAACTTCTTCAGTTCAAGAAGTTAGGTGTATGGACTTCGGTGGATAGACCTAAAGGTGCTAAGGTCATTGGCACAAATGGGTCTTGAAATACAAGAAAGATGATCAAGGCGTGATCATCATAAACAAGGCTCGACTTGTTTTCCAAGGATTTTGACATGTCGAGCGCATTGACTACAATGAAATGTTTGCACCCGTGGCAAGAATGGAAGCAATCTGTATCTTCCTTGCCTACGCATCGTATATGAATATTAAAGTTTATCAACTTGATGTGAAGAGTGCATTTCTTCATGGTGAAATCAGAGAGACAGTGTACGTCAGTCAACCCGAGGGATTTGAGGATCCATATCATCGAGACAGACTTTACAAACTCGACAAGGCTCTATATGGGTTTCATCAAGCTCCTAGAGCCTGGTATGAGAAACTCTCGACTCACCTTGTGAAACACGGTTTTCGCAGAGGTATCATTGACTGTACACTGTTCATCAAAGAAAAGGATGAAAATTTACTGCTTGTCCAAATCTATGTCGTTCAAAGAACAAAGATCTATGTAAAGAGTTTGAAGCAGTAATGAAGGCTGAGATTAAGATGAGTGCCATGGGAGAGATGAAATTCTTTCTCGGGTTACAGGTGGATCAGACACCAAAAGGGATTTTCTTACATCAGACCAAGTATGTAGGAGATATCCTCTGTCGGTTTGGCATGGAGAATGCTTCCGCAGCAGGGACTCCACTTGCTACAAACCATGATGTAGCACCCGACGAGAATGGTGATCTGGTTGATGCCACAATGTACCGAGGTATGATTGGATCTCTCATGTACCTCACTATCTAAAGACCTGATATCATGTACTGGACATGTTTATGTTTAAGATATCAGGCAAAGCCAAAAGTTAACCATCTGATAGGGGTCAAAAGAATGTTTCGTTATCCGAAGGGTGCTCCAACACTTGGATTGTGTTATCCTCATGACGATGACTTCGAGCTAACAGTGTATAGTGACGCGGATTACGGTGGCAACAAGATGAACTACAAGTCTACATCAGCTAGATGTCAATTCATTGGGAGGAGATTGGTGACCTGGTAGTGTAAGAAGCAGACCTCGGTTGTTTTGGCAACCTGTGAAGCCGAATACGTTGTTGCTGCCAGTTGCTGTTCACAAATCATATGGATTCAACAGCAAATGCGGGACTACAGTTTGAAATTCTCTTCTACTCCTATTTTTGTTGATAATTCTTCTGCGATTGCAATAACTAAAAATCCGGTCCAACATCCTAAGACCAAACACATCGGTATAAAATATCACTTTTACGTGATTGCTTTTAAAAGAAACTAATCGATGTGAGTAAAATAAATACTGATTTTCAACGCGCTGACCTCTATACAAAGGCTTTTGATAAACCACATTTTTATATCTGTTAGAGGTCAACAACGTTAAAAAGAAAAGTGATGTAATTCCCGATGACGACCATGTGTAGTCCGATGCGTGTTGTCCATTTTTCTTTTCATTATTTATTTGTTTAACTTTAAGTAGTTTAATTAAATTAATGTTATTCGGTCGCCTATTAAAATCCTAAAAAGCGTAAATCGGTTACGGTTTTAGAATTTTAGGGGGAGAATAGGTCAGTTAGTAACTTTAGTAACTTAAAAAAACGAGGGAGGAGGAGAGGCTAGCTGATAGAAAGAATATCGTATGTGTGATACCGATTTAATGACTTTGGAAAATGATAGTACACATGTACAATCACTTGGGAAATTAAAAGATTAAATAAAATAAGATGTGAAGTTCAAAGTATAAGTCTGTGTAGTCTGAGCAATATAAAACGAAAAATGATAGTAAAACTAGCTACTACTAAGGTAACACAAAGAAAGTAGACCTAGAGGTTGTTAGACCACAAATGATATGTCGGTAGATTTAACACAATAGATGATTAAACCTTGTTGGTGATCTCAAGAACAAACTAAGTTGTTCAACAAACTAAGGGTTAACATCTTTTCCCTGGTAAACACAATCAACAAAATTCCAATAAGGGGTGACGAGCAGAATAAACGCCATAAATGTGAGAGTAAGACCAAAATATGAGCAAAAACAATCGAACTAATAACTTATGTTGTTGGTGAGAACTGTGCCAAAGAGTAAAGTTGCCCAAACAAGAAGATAGGTTATGCGCCTCACTACTGTGCGGTGGCACTGACCTAAGGATAAGCATAACCTATATATTCTAGACTTCATTGTTGTTTTCCGCCTCTCTGCTGTGCGGTGGCACTGACCTGAGGCTTGGCTTATCTCTGAAAGTTCTAAGAATAGTTTCTTGTTGAAAGCTACCCTGAGACTGCTCAAAAATCTCCTGAGGAATGTTGATTACCATATAAGTGTGGGATCCACAAATGCTTGTTGAAATAATCAAACCTTAAACTATGACCAATTGTGTCAAAAGTCTGTGTATGGATTTAAGAGGACAAGTATACTGAAATCATCATGGCTACAATTCTTGAAAGTCCAAATGAATGTGGTGATCTAATAATACTAGTATGATTTCCTAAATTTGCTAATGACTGTAGATAAAAAACAAGAATTGAGCATCAAAAGGTGTTGATAACATGTCCCAACTGATTTGACTTGCCTGTATGATTCCAAATTGAATTGGTCAGTTATGGTCAAAATAAGTTGAAGCTGCCTATTTCGGAACCGAATCCATTACATTTCTATCTTAGGATTTACACCTCACACAAAAGTCAAAAACAAGTTTAGTTTTGTATTTAATTTTAAGTCTTTCAATTTGTTTAAATTTAGTCAAATTCATTTTGTTTAATATCGGACTACGTCATGGAATTCAATAGGGGATTTAATCATATAAAATGGTCACGTATGAGGTGACCACACGTGTTTTTAAAGGTAAAATTAGTCACATCTGAGGTGACAAATTGCTTAAAAGGATCACGTTTAAGGTGGTCAAAAGTTTTTCAAGTTAAAATGATCTTGTCTGAGATAATCAAAATGCTCATAAAGTTTAATCAATGGTTAAAAAAAGGGTTTAAGTGAGAAATGGCCATAAAGTCAAAATCATGAGTATGATCCAATTGCACGACTCGACCATGAGTATGGACCAACCGTATGAATGGACCATACTCATGCACTAAACAGCCGAATGGCACATGAGTATGACCCATTCACCAGAATGGCTTATCAGAATGAGCCAGTCGACTGAATGGAATTGTGCGAATGAGTCGGTCGCCCGACTGAAATCAAGTCGGCCGACTAAATGTGATCGACAGAGCCAATCGCACGACTAAGGTCGATTCGCCCAAATGAACTGAGTGAATGGGTCTAGTCGGCCGATTGAAATCAGATTCAGTATAAATAGGGCCACAGTCGATGGCATTCAACTCATCACCCCCAATCGCCCTAATATCGCACACCTTACCGTTACGCTGCCAAAAATTCATTAGATCAAAATTTCCGACTTCTCCATCGATTAGCCTCCAAAAATCAAGAAATTGGACCAAACAAGAACCGAATTGTGAATGGACTAATAACCTACCTAAACAGAGTAAAATGTTGAAATTAAAGTTATTAGGTTATTAGTATAATGATTGAGAGTCTAAAGATCCATTACACGACGTCTAATTTCAAGAATTGGGTAAAAATCAAATCACAGTCGACCGAACAGTGGGTCAAGCGACCGGTCGCCAGGATGAACTCCAATCGCACGATTGAGCTGGTCGAATGGATCAATCAGCCGAATGGATCATACAGATGAGCTCAGTTGGCCGACTAAGCCAATCTCTGGCTCAGTCAACCGATTGAACTCAGTCGCCTGCTCAGTCACCCGACTGGATCCAGTCGCATGCCAAGTCAACCCACTGAACACAGTAGCATCATTCAATCGCATGAATAAACCAGAATGAATTCAACCAAGTTAATTAGAACTGATTTGTGTTGTGTGGTTATCTAATGTCTACGCGTCTTGTGTTACAGATTGCTGGTGGACACATGGTCCATCAACCCCAAGCACAACATATGTGCTCACTTAGATGCCACGACTCGGAATGGTGCCGAGTTTGCGGGGGATCATCGCTTTTCTCTAGCGATCCAGGATCCACAAGGCGATATGTACACCATGCACTCCCTATAGGTCTATCTAGCAGGCCTTCTGGGAGGGAGCATCGGTTAACTGCTCTCGTGAGCCTACAACATGAGGAGTTCCATTTTTGGGAGGATATAGAGGTTTCTGCTGAGGATATCAGACGAGTACTTGGGTTGGGTGATGATGCAGACCACCCCACCAGACTTCACCCACTGACGGTGAGAGGGTTCTTCTTGATGATGAAGTATGCTGCGGATATTTACGCAGGTGTGCTCAACAAGAGCAACTTGTGTCCCAAGTACAAGTACTTAGCTCATGTCATCCTCAAGTGCTTGGCTTCGTGAAGGGGTGGGTTTGATGATCATTCAGACCAGATACAGAATGCCTACGTGGCACTGCTTCTGAACCACCCTTTCAGCTTATCTAGCATGATTTTCTCTTACTTGATAGAGAACTTGGAGGTGAAGGGCAAAGAGGGTTTCTGCATGTACCCTAGGTTTTTACACATGATCTTTGATGAGAAGCTGCCCACACTGCCCAAGGACAGCCACGACAATGTGTCGTTGGAGATTATGGATGATATCACACTAGCTCTTATAAAGGTATACCGGGGAAAGCACGTCAAACCCCCGATAAAGAGACTCATAGGCCATCTGGCCAAGGTGGACTACGTGGCGCTGGGGAGGCGTAAATGGCGTCACGTAGACAGTGATTCAGATGTCGAGCAGCTGGAACTCCCTGAAGATGACTCCGACGACGACGACAACGGTGATGGTGGAGATGCAGGGCCCACTTAACTGAGGGCACCCACTGCTGATATAGCATCTCCAACATCCACCCAAGGTGGAACAGAGACTGCAGGGTTCCATCAGGACTTTCGTCTTGATGAGGATGAGGAGACGGATAAGGAGCCCCTAACTCGTACTGTGGGGAGCCGGGTAGTTGCCACCGACCGAGGTATTCAGGAGGTTGGAGGACGGCTTGGCGAGTCGGGGGAGGCTGACACTCATCCTACTTATGCTCCCCATCAGTATAGCAGTGTTATAGGGGGAGCATCCACCTCGAAGGGCTCGAGGATGAAAAGGATGGCTCAGCCCCACGGTTTGAAGAAGAAGAGGAGGAGGATGACCTTCATCACCCCATCACTACTACCACCACTTCCACCACTCCACCTACTATCACCACTCCACCTACCACAACTACCACAACCACTCAACCACCACCATCATCTATACCACCCCAATCTTCACCACTCTACCACCACCTTCATCTATACCACCCCCAATCTTCACCATTCCACCACCACCTTCATCTATACCACCCCCAATATTCACCATTCCACCCCCCCTTCATCTATACCACCCCCAATCTTCACCACTGCCTCCACCACCACCACTAGCCACCATGTAGGACTGTCATCTTACCCCTCCTATCCATCTGGATCCTCTCTACCTCCTTGTGGGGTAGAGAAACAGCTCTCAACACTTAACCGTATGGTGCTGAAGCTACTGGCTGCCCATGATGAGAAGACTGCCCAGATTTGTGAGCTAGTAGATCTTACTACTACACAATCTTAGCAGATATCTCAGTAGGCTCAGCTGATTGAGCAGCAAACATAGCAGATTGCTGCACAGAGCTCAGAGATGTCCTAACTCTAGGAGTAACTTGTTCACTCAGCCAAAAGGATAGAGGAGTTGGAGACTACCAACAAGACCATCATGTTGAGGCTTAAAGGATCAAAAGAGGAGCCCTTAAAGATCAGAGAAGGAGATGGAGATGATGGTGATGATGATGATAGTGATGATGATGCTGATGATGAGGGTGATGATCAAGGAGAGGATACTGATGCTGGTGATGATGTTGATGATGATTATGATGAAGATGATGATCCTTCTACTACGGGTGCCACATTTGCAAGTGAAAGGAGGACCAAGTGAGCTCAGGACCAAGGTGCCTCCACTTCAGCCCCGTCAGCAGAGGAGCACATGATACAAGACAAGAGTAATGCTTAGTTATTTATGTTATTTAAATAATGTGTATTTGAATCTTGTATCAAATTAATGTAATTAATGTTTATTTTATTGTTGATGTTTACTGCTTTGATTGTTGACTAATGGTTGATGTGTTACATGTTTTAAATCAGGCAGATCCAAACTATCAAAGAGATGAATATGATGTTGCTCCCCTCCAACAGATTAAGACTCAGCTCACGATGATTCTTGATCTGTAGGGTATAGTTAGGAGATCAGTGAATTACACTCCTGAAGAAGGAAAGATAATTCACGATCTCACAAACGAGAAACTTGCTGAAATATTCAGACTTAATGAAGATGAGATCGTGAAAGATGCTCTAACAGTCCAAGTGGAAAGTGACGACGAGCTCAACGATGTTGATGAGATCGAGATCGAAGATGTCACGGACCAACACTATCTAGAGTATACTGACATTGAGGGTAATGTCATTCCCAATCTGGGAGACAACCTTGTCAGTGAAACTTTTGAGACTCTGGATAGAATGGAAAAAGAGTTTGACAAGAAAGAAGATACAGCCCAAGCCTCGGAAGCTGAAGTTAATATCAGAAAGGTTGAGTGGGCTGCATGCTTTGAAGAAATACGAGCCCAACATAGTTCTTCAACGTCAACTGTCTACACCAAGCTGTACAAAGTGAAGAAACATCAAAAGGTGTCGGGCAAGATCATAGATTGGGCGTATTTTGAAGATCTTAATGTTAATGCAGTTAAACGTGAGAAAGGGATTGAGTAATTCAGGTTCCCACATGACCTGAAGACTCTTCCTGGATTTGACCTAAACCAGTTAGCAAAGTTAAAATTGCTATATGCTGACCCACGGAAAATGTCAGGGTGGTTTCAGACTGCTCTTAAAAGAGAGTACCACAGCAGGTGGGTCAACTTCAAACCTCAACAGCCAACAAGGTATATGAGAGGGTCTAAGGTTGATGCCATTACTGGAAAACCGAAAATAGTGTTCAAATGCAGTCCTCCGCGCACAATGTCAAAGATCCCTCTACGGGAAATGCCACAGGACTTCACTCCACACTTCAAACGATGGTACTATGATTGGAGGACAGGAGAGGCAGTCATAGTTTTAAACAAGAATGGTGTAATGGAAACCATAAGGATGTTTGACCCAATGTGGCTTACAAACTTGTCTGCACATGATGTTTATACATTATACAAGTGGCCATTATTCTATGAATCTCAAGATATTGTACAAGCTCTACAATTTCAGAACGTTATAAGACTCTGTTTTGCTTTTGAGATACATGCCGGAGTCACTAGAGAAGAGAAGTACAAGAAGGTGAGGAACTTATGAAGGATGTAAGACATTAGATGAAACTAGGTCTAAGGGGGAGTTTGTAGATACATGTGTCCCTAGTTTCTCAACTTAATGTAGTATTTTTGCATTGTCTTACACATATGTAATTGTACGGTAACCTAATGAAATACAATATGTGGTTGTGCTTATATAATTATGAATTTTTCATTGGTTGGTATGGAATAATTTTTATTAACTTAACTATATAGGTCGTGGTTGTTTGAATAATATCCAAATCAATTAATGACTATGAAACATATGCAAACTTAATCATGTGAAGTTCACATTCGATTGGCCCATGCTAAGAGACCATACGCATGAACAACTTCATGCTAATGAACCAGTCGTACGAATGAACCAGGATACTGGATCAGTCGCATGATTGAAACATGAGATTGACTCAGTTGCACGACTCAGTCGCGTGAATGGATCAACCGCATGACTCAATCGCACGATTGAACCATGAAAATGGTCCAATCGCATGATTGAGAAACCTTAACCTATAATACCACTTAAGTCATGGAAAAACGCTTTGAATATTTAGATACCCAGACGTACCCTAGCCGTCCAGAGACCTCTAGTAACCTGTTCCCACTTCATATATCGTAATAGATAGATTGCTAATCGTTCTTAATGTTTAGATTCAATCTTTAATTGATTATACGTGCGTTCTCGCTGATTGGATCGCCAGTCAAAGAGGATTCCGCACTAGTTGATTCGGTATACTCGTAAATCTGTCAGTATTTGTTGACTACACAATCCTAACAACTTTTGTGCCAAGCACCAAGTTTGAAACAAAATCTAACTAACAAGTAAATAATCATGAAACTGAGGTGAGTGAAACTGAGTCTTTTGAATCAGAACATATTAAACAAAATGATTCAGTATTTGACTTTGATATGTTTGATGACTTGGATGATTCTCATGAACATGATGACGATGGACTCAACATTGGTAATAATGTTGCTTTTGAAGCAATCATTCCTAAAGTTCTTGAAGAAACAAAGTTACAATATCCTCCAAAACAAGAAACATGTTGAAGAGTATTTCCAATAGGATATAGCTCAGCTAACTGAAAGTCTTCAAGAACTTCATTAGCAAAATCAACTGAAGGAATTGAATAGTGTACATCTACCAAGGAAGTACACACATCTTCCGTAGAAAAGAGCAAGAAGAAACAATGAGCAGAACTTCAGCGGAGGAACCTTCTTCAGTAGTACATATACGAAAAACCAAATCTACTAAATGAGTTGAAGATCTGCGAAAGGCAAAAGCAACAACTATCAAATCAAACCAAAAACTGGTGAATTTCAACCAGCAGAAATCACTAAATGGTAAACAAGAATCCCTTGTTAGTATGCTAGGGAAAGGCAAGGAAAAATTAACAAAAAACCTTGAAAAAGAATTAAAGCTTGAAAAGCTAAATAAGAAAAAGAAGAAGTCAATTCTCATGAGGAATCAGAGGAAATGTATTGCAAATGGTGTGATATGAAAAATCACAATACTAAAGATTCTTACTTCAGCAATTATTATTCTATTTACAAATGAACAATCAAATATCTCTAACTCCTACTTCAAAAAACATTGTGGAATATGCATCAAAACTAACCACTCAACTCAGGAATGTTATTTCAACAAGAAAAACAAGAAAAATAGCACAAAGAATTCAAAATCTAAAAGGCTGAATCAGTCTCTCAATCCATTGAAAGTCAAGAAGATTCAAAAACAAAGAAGCAACAACAAAAACAAAATCCAAAACCAACAGAGAAAACATCTGCTCATGATAAACCTTTTAAGAAAAGAACATCATTTGAGCATTCCAAAACACCTTACAAAAATATGGATTTGAGTGATAAAGAAATAAATATTGATGATGCTTTCTTTGATATAATTAAAAAAGGCAATTCATGTACCTCATTAAAAATCAAAAGATTAGGAAACTTTCAATAATCAAGGTTCATTGTCAAAACCAAAACAACAAAACAAGAAACATAAGGTGAATGAAGAAGAGAGTGAGAAACCAGAACCAAGTTCAACAACGTCATCTTCAACAGAATCATCCGCACCATAAACAACTGTCACACCCCCGCTAAGAGCGGAAACATGGGGATTTAACGAGACGGGATCGTCATAACACATGGTAAGCAATAGAGATGCAATATAATAAATGATGACAAGCGTGTCATGATGACACCCGACACAAAGGAGACTTGTGTTGTGTTTAGTCAATATTCACGACAACATAGCCACAACCATAAACATGTTAAATGTTTTACATAATCAAAGTAGTAGCAATTGTAATGTAATTCCCACAACCCGGGAACAAGTATCAAAAGAATGAAGTTGCTTAAAGCAGACTACAACAACATTCCAAAAGGACGATGATCGTTAAGCATGTTAGGTCTCAAAATGCATCCTACGGTCTCCACTAAGGCAGCACACCTAGATCTTCAACTAGCATTGTCACCTGAAAAGACATGCTCAAAATGGTCAACAAAATTATTGATGAGCTCGCAGGTTTAAATAGTAAATAAGTAATTGATGTTGTATAATAATTGTTACGGAATACCGTGTATAAAATTATAAGTAAGCAAAATCACATGACATAAGCTTTACAACCAAACCTAACGATGTACACACAGAATCTTGTCACAATATATTAAACCAAGGCTCGTTCCTAGCTATTGTTGGTACTAACTAGTATATCAACAACAAGGGTGGGGGTGTCAACCCATTAGTACTACCATTACATATCTGTCGGTTCCCACACTGGAATTAAATGGTTGTAAAGAAAGAACCACACAGCAGACCCAAGCATGTATGAGATAAGTACTCATAAAACAATATCACGTTGATTCCATGTATGTAAATATTATGTATGTTGTACAACATAGAAAACGGGTGAGCATACTTTTCCCCCATGTTTGTAAACGACTGAAAAGTTGTATAAGCATAAAAAGGGGCCACGAAACTCACTTGTTAAGTGGTAAGTATGAATGATCAAAGTTTCCACAATGTTGCATGTAAAGAATGGTCAAACGCTTATTGACAATTATTGTTAAGCATTAATGATATGTATGAAGCAAATAGTAACGTTCAGTCGGTTTGGGTTGTATCGGTTCGGTCGTGTGTAAGACACACAAGCTGACACACGTATTAGGTCTTATGTAGATCCAAGTACAAGAAATCGTCGCCATTGCTGGTAATATTTGTGTAAAGATCCATATTATAAGAGAAGTATTTGTTAAATATTAGTATTCATGAATCGGTTGTTGATAATTGTAAATGTTAGGTTGATTTGATTTGGAATAGTATTTGTAGCCTTGATAGCATTGTCATTAATCTTTGTGGTCGAGCAATGACAATTGTGTTGATGTTACCGTATCATCACATGACATACGAGAAGGAATTCTCACACACACAACAACTTCAGTCGCACAACAGGACCAGACACACAACTCAACACTCCATTCGCACGAATCAACCCTTATTCGTACGAATCAGCTTCATTCATACGATTGAACCTTCATTCGCACCACTGGCATTCAGTTGTACCACACAGCACTCATCGCACGACTCAACCTCCATACACAGAAATCAACCTTCATTCGTATGATTAGCCTTCAGTCGTGCGATACACGCATAATCACACACATTCATTTGGTCGTAGACTCAATCGCATGCATACACTTATCCGCATTGACTCAATCGCATGCATTCATTCGATTGCATGATTCAGGCGCACGACATACCCAGTAACACAACTCAATCGCCCGAATGACACAGTCGCACGTCTCAGCCGCATGACTGCGCCCCAGTCGCACATCTCAGTCGCATGACAGACCAGTCACCAGAATGGCAGATTCGTGACTGCAGCTGTGCAGAGTAGCCTCCGGTATGGGTTTTACACCACAAGGACCTCCAGAAACACTCTACTAACATACACAAACAAGAAGAACATGCATAAAGACATCACACGCACCCACACGACCACATGTGTTCGGGTTGGACCCGATCACCCGAAACCCTAATGGACATCAGTGAAATAGCAAGTAAAGGGACGACCAAAGTCGTCTACATGCAAGAATGAAGTAAACTAGGTTGTAGATGAAGTCTAGACGATGAAAATATGACCAAATGTGGCGGTTTTGATTCAAGGAAGAAGATGTTAAGTGAAGAAGAAGAATGAAGAAGGAGAAAGTGAAGAATGAAGGCTAGGTCTGGAAATGGGGTTTATATACCCAGCCCTAGTTTGTAAATTGTCACATTTGGTTGTTGCACTTAGCCCCCGAGTTTCCAAATTTGTTTCGGTTGAAAACGACATTAATAGGCTAATTATATTAATGATAAAAATGTGATTAATGATGTTGTAACTTAAAAATTGTTTTATTAATGTCAATAATATTATATAAAAATGGTATACTTAGTGATAACGATAATGAAAATTGTAAAAGTTTCAAAGATACTTGTGTTCACGATGAGAGCACAAGCACAAAGATGATGAAGCAAGCATGATATCCACAAATAGTTAATAAAGTTGAGGAATGAACAATCAAAGAAAGTTAAGGGAGGTCACATTAATTGACGGACCTTGTGGTGACGGATGTCACAGTATCCCCAGTTAAGAGAATTTCGTCCCGAAATTCAGCTGGAGTTAGGTTCCAGAGTGTCATCCTCGAATAGATGTGGATATTTAAGTTTCATCTCGTCTTCCCGTTCCAATGTAAACTATGGCCCTCGTTTTGAATTCCATCTCACGCGGACAATTGGTATTCAGCTGCGCCTCAATTTCTTGACCTTTTGATCCATGATCTCAATGGGGATCCTCGACAAAATGAAGCTTTTCGTCGATCTTGATGTCCTCAATTGGCACATGAAGGGATACGTCAGCCAAACACTTCTTGAGGTTCGACATGTGGAAAGTATCATGTACACCGCTGAGTTCTTGTGGTAACCTTAATCGGTAAGCCACTGGACCGATTCGTTTTGTAATCTTGAATGATCCTACGTATCTTGGGGCTAACTTCATTTTATTTCCAAACCAAACAATTCTTTTCCAAGGAGAGACCATGAGTAAAATGTGATCTCCAATGTTAAATTCTAGAGCTTCCGGCTGTTGTCGGCTAGCTCTTTTGGTGATCCCTAGCAGCTTTTTGTCAATCATTGATTTGGAAAATCTTGTCAGTTGTTTCTTGAATAATCTCTGGGCCTGTTAACTGACTTCCAATCTCCAGCCCAACAAATAGGAGATCTACATTTTCTTCCATACAACGCTTCAAATGGAGCACATCTAATGCTCCTACGGTAGCTGTTGTTGTAAGAGAATTCAATCAGCGATAGGTGAGTGTCCCAACTACCACCAAAGTCGATTACACACGCTCTCAGCATGTCTTCCAATGTTTTTATAGTTCATTCACTTTGGCTGTCTGTCTGTGGGTGATAGGTTGTACTCATATCTAATCGAGTGCCCATCACTTTCTGTAGCGTCTGCCAAAATCGTGAAGTAAATCGGCTGTCACAGTTGGATATGATCGACACCGGTACTCCGTGCCTTGTCACGACCTCTTTTGTGTACAATCTTTCCAATTTATCCATTTTGTAGTCTTCTCGGATCGGCAAGAAATGAGCTGACTTCGTCATCCGATCCGCCACGACCCATATCGAGTCATGCCCGCCGCTTATTCTAGGGAGTTTGGTAATAAAATCCATAGCTATGTTCTCCCATTTCCACTCGGGAATTTCAGGTTGCTGTAATACTCTCGATGATTCTGATGTTCAGCTTTAACTTTCGAGCATGTCAAACATCTGCATACATACATAGCAATGTCTTTTCATGCCTAGCCACCAGTACAGATCCTTAAGATTGTGGTACATCTTGTCTGCACCAGGATGAATAGATATAGTGTCTTGTGTGCTTCATCCATGACCAAGGTACGTACACCTCCCCAACTGGGTACCCATATACGATCCATGAAGTACTGTATACCATCATCCTTGCATATCATTTGTTTATCCAACCCTCGGAATTCTTCTCCGTAAGGTTTTCTTCTTTCAATGCCTCACCTTGTACAATTTAGATCTGAGCTTTGAAATTCATTTGAATAGTCAACCCCAACGCTCGAGCATGTAGTGGTTTCGCGCATTCTTTGCGGCTTAAAGCATCAGCCACCACGTTAGCTTTCCCCGATGATACCGGATTTCACAATCGTAGTCGCTACGTAGTTCTACCCAACATTGCTAACGCATATTAAGTTCCTTCTGATCTAGGATGTTGGAGGATCTTATGATTTGTGTAGATGATGCATTTGTTCCATACATATAATGCCTCCATATCATTAGTGCAAATACTATAGCGCCCAACTCAAGATCATGAGTTGTATAGTTCCTTCGTGCGCATAAGTTGTCGTAAAGAGTAGGCAATCGGCTTATCCTTCAGCATTAGTACACATCCCAATCCTTGATGTGAAGCATCGCAGTATACCACAAAATTATCAGTTCCGTCCGGGAGGGACAATATCGGTGCGTTGCATAACTTCTCTTTCAACGTTGGAACGCTTGTTCTTGTGCATGGCCCCAATCAAACTTCTTGTCTTTCTGAGTCAACAGCGTTAACGGTTGAGCGATCTTCGAAAAATTCGAGATGAAACGACGATAGTACCTGGCCAATCCTAAGAATTGTCGTATCTCTGAAGGTGTCTGGGATGTATCCCATTTCTTCACTGCTTCTATGTTACCGGGATCTACATGAATCCCATCCTCGTTAACCACATGACCCAAAAACTTCACTTCCCGCAACCAGAATTCACACTTTGAGAACTTAGCGAAAAGTTTCTCTTCTTGCAACAATTCCAGAATTGCCCGAAGGTGTTCTTCCGATCCTCTTTCAATCGGGAGTAGATAAGTATATCGTCTATGATACGATCACAAACTTATCGAGGTAAGGTTTACACATCCGATTCATTAGGTCCATAAACACAGCTGCTGCATTAGTCAGCCCAAATGGCATGACCAAGAACTCATAGTGCCCATAACGAGTTCTAAACGCTGTTTCGATATGTCCTCCTTGAAAACCCTTAGTTGATGGTTTCCAGAACGAAGGTCGATCATGGAGAAATATGAAGCTCCTTGCAACTGGTGAAACAGATTGTCAATCCTGGGGAGAGGATATCAATTCTTACGGTTAACTTTTTCACTCACGGTAATCGATACACATTCGGAACGACCCATCTTTCTTTTTGACAAATAACACTAGTGCTCCCCAGGGTGAGTGAACTGGCCTAATAAAATGGTTCTCCAGTAATTCATGTAACTGACTAGATAATTCCCGCATTTCGGAATGCGCTAATCGGCATGGTGTGTTTTCTACCGGTGTAGCTCAAGGAACCAAATCTATATGAAATTCCACTTGTCGTGGAGGAGGCAAACCAGACAAGTCATCAGGAAATACATCTGGGTAGTCCGGACTACTAGAATATCTACCAATTTCTTGCTTTTTCCTTCTTTTCTACCACATGAGCTAGAAAAGCGTAGCACTGTTTTTGTAAACATCAGCGTGCTTTCATGCAGGAGATAAGCTTTAGGTTTCTTCCCGGTCGTTCTCCTTGAATTTTGAGCACCTCCTCGTTTGACATGGGGATACGTACTACTTTGTCCCGACAAACAATCTCAGCTCCATGTTTCGACAACCAATCCATTCCCACAATCATGTTGAAACTTCCTAACTCAAAGGGTATCAAGTCTATATCGAAGGCATGGTCCTTTAATATCAACGAGCACTTTCTAATTATTTCATCAGCCTGAACAACCCTACCATTGGCCATTTCAACGGAGTAGCTAGTTTCTAGCCTACTTGGACTCAAATCAAGCAATTGCACAAACTCAAAATATATAAAGCTCTTGTCTACTCCAGTATCAAATAATATAGATGCGAAGTGATTATTGAGTAAGTGCGTACCCATAACACCATCCAGGTCCTGATGGGCATCGTTGGCTCCAATGACGAATGCACGTCCCCGAACTGTATTTCCTTGATTCGCCGGTCTTGATTTCCCACTATGGCCATCACTGGTTGTGGTTGTTCCATGTTGGCCCGGCTCCCGGTTCAGTCTTTTGCTAGATGCCCCGGGCGTCTATAGTTCACGCACACCTGACATGACATTGCTGGGGGATGATGGAAATTGCACCTATCACATTTTGGGTGCGGCCCAATATACTCTATCTTGCCCTGTGTCACGGCCACAAAATTTCAGGTTGTCTTGGCCCTTTTATCAAATCTCCCGACACTCAACCGGCTTTTCCCCAACATCCTTCTTTTCTCTTCTCCCCTTCCCAATACCCCTGTTCTCCACCATTTCCTCAGTTAGAGCGCCAGCCTTCAGAATTGTGCTCTGAATCGTAGGAGGAGCAGCTGCTGTTACCATTGCCGGATTTGAGGCGCAATTACCCAAATATACCTTTCAATCCTCTTCGATTCCGGAAATATACTTTCGATCCTCTTCGATTCCGGAGTGACCAGATGTGGAACCAATCTTACCAACTCATGAAAACAATCAGTGTAAGTTGCGTGCCCAGCCCCCACATAGCATGATTCCAGAATTCATGCTCTAGTTTCTGTATCTCGTTGAGGGGGTAGTACTCCTCAGTGATTAGGGCCTTAAACTCATCCCATGACATCTTCTTCGCTGATTCTCTTCCCCTATCCTGAACTTCGGTGTTCCACCAAGTTAGCGCCTTGCCCTGTAGTGAGCACGTGGCATACTTGATTTTCTGGCTGTCGAGGCATTTCCTTATATCAATCAGCACCTCCATCTTCTCAAGCCACGTGGTTAGGGCTATCGCTCCACCCTTTCCATCAAACTCTTTCGGTTTGCTGGCCACAAACTCCTTGTACAAACACCCCCTTCTAGCATTAACAACCCCAGTTCATTACCGGCTATACCACTATTCCCAAACGATGGATCCAAATACTAAATGCATACAAGAGGACAACCAAAGGAGGTTAAGAAGACAACCTTTAATGCTGCTAAAAAACGGGATTGTGAAGGTGCAAAGGATGAACTTTATGGCCGAATCTTCAACCAAGAAGACCTCAAGAAAGTGATACCCGAAGCCACCAACAAACCCCTTTGTAATGCTAGGTTTCTCAACACCAAATTTCAGCAACATGAACTTTGTTGTTGCTGAATCTTCCTTCCTTGTTCATGCTCCAAAAACCGATTTCTGAGAGTTAGATTAGAGAGGATTTTGCCTTTGCATGCAAGAGAGAGAGCAAGATTGGAGAGTGTGTGTTTAAGTCTTCACCCTTCAAGACAAAAGGAGGTGGGACATTTATGCCCTTGGGCGGCCGAAATGTCCAAGCCCTTTTTAAAATCCATTTTACCACCTTTACATAATGAACACACTTTAATCTCTTATTTTATAAAGTTGAAACCAATTTTAACTTTATAAACATAGCACACTTTTATTTGTTGTTATTTAACAATCTTAAATAATGAAAGAAATAATTGTCAGGACCTGGTATTTGACCGAAATACCTAGAGATTAACGTGTAAACCAGATCAAATAGTGCGGAATCCTATTTGATTGGCGATCCAATCAGTGAGAACACACGAAGAATCAATCAAGAATTGAAACCAACGTTAGAAATCGATTGGGAATCGAGCTAATGTGTTCTATGAACTTGGAGAACGAATTGGAAGGTTTCTGGACGGCTAGGGTACGTCTGGAATCGTAATTGATCGAGAGCCCTATTTTTCACGAATTGAGTTGCATTTATAGGTTGGTATTATTCAATCGTGCGACTGAACCATTAGTCTGGTTCAGTCGTGCGATTGAACCATGCGGTTGATTCATTTGTACGACTGATTGTTCAGTCGTGCGACTGAGCCAATCTTATGTTAGAATCGTACGACTGATCTAGTCTCCTGGTTCAGTCATGCGACTGAGTCAATCGTGTGAAGATATTCATGCGTATGGTTCATTCGCATGAGTCATTCGCATGGGAACTTCATTAAGTTAAGTTTGAATGTTTTAATTAATATAACATGATGTGCAACCATTCAAGCAATCATAAACCCAATCAATTCAATCACGACTCATTAATGAAATATTAAACATCACAAGTAACAAACATTTATGTCATTTCATTAATCAATACAGATTACATCATACTCAGACAGACAAGCTTCATTACATTTCAAATCATGATCTAGGGACATATACATGCATCAACAAACTCCCCCTGGACCTAGATCTATCTAGTCTCTTGTCTTCTGCATAACTCCTTATACTTCTTGTACTTCTCCTCCTTAGTGACTCCAGTGTAAATCTCAAATGCAAAACAAAGTCGTATAACGTTTTGGAACTGGAGGGCTTGTACAATGTCTTGTGTGTCATAGAACAGTGGCCACTTGTATAATGTATAGACATCATTAGCAGACAAAGTGGTTAGCAACATCGGGTCGAATACCCTCATAGTATCCATTTGGCCTTCTTTATTCAGAACTATGACAGCTTTAGCGGTTCTCCAATCATAGTACCACCATTTGAAGTGTGGAGTGAAGTCCTGTGGATTTCCCTGAGAGGGATTCTCGACATAGTGCGCGGAGGACTCCACTCAACACAATCTTGGGCTTGCCAGTACTGGCATCAACCTCAGACCTTCTTAGATACCTCGTAGGCTGTTGTGGTCTAAAGTTAACCCATCTGGTGTGGTACTCCTTCTTCAGGGCAGCCTCGAACCAGCCTGACATTTTTCGTGGGTCAGCATACAGCAGCTTTAGCTTAGCCAGCTGGTTGAGCTCAAAACCAGGTAGAGTCTTCAGATCATGTGGAAATCTGAAGTACTCTATGCCCTGTTCCCTCTTAACTGCATACGCGTTAAGGTCATCAAAATAAGCCCATGCAATAATCCTGCCTGAAACCTTATGGTGTTTCTTGACTCTGTAGAGCTTGGTGTAGGCATCTTTCTTTGGTGCAGCACGCTGGGCTCTAACTTCTTCAAAACAGGTAGCCCACTCAGCCTTTCGAGTGTCTACGTCATTATTTGAGGCTTGGGCTGTCCTTTGGTCTTTCCTGTTTCCTGCTCCATCTTGTCTAGTACTTCAAACATATCACTGACTAGGACTCACCCAGATTGGGGACCACATTACCCTCGTTGTCAGCATACTGAGGGTACTCTTCTGCTGTAATATCTTCAACCTCAACTTCATCAATGTCATTTAGTTCTTCATCACTGGTTGAATCAACTGTTGGAGCATCCTTGACAATTTCATCAGGATTGAGTCTGAACATCTCTGCTAGTTGCTCGTTAGATAGGTCATGAATTATTTCCCCTTCTTCAGGGGTATAACTCACAGACCTTCTTATAATCCCTTGCAGATCAAGAGTCATGGTTAGTTGAGTCTTGACCTGTGAAGGGGAGCAATGTCAAACTCATCCCTTTGATAGTTGGATCTGTTTGATTTAAACATTCAACACATAAACCATTAGTAAGTGATCAAACAGAATTATATCAATTAATATATAAACATTCAAAACACAAAACATTAGTAAGTAATCAACCAGAATTATATCAACGTAATATATAAACATTCAACACATTTGTTTTTTTTCATTCCATGATTCAATCACAAAATAAATAAATACATAAGAATCTAATCTGTACTTTTGTCTTGAATCCTGGGCTCGTCGCTCGGAGGAGCAGAAGAGGTAGATGCTGATCCTGTCGATTCTTCGATCTTCGCTCTTGACCAGAAGCAGAGGCCGATGCAGCCGCATCCCCTCCTTCTGCTTCGTCATCATCATCACTACCTTCTGTCCTTTCTTCCTCTGTCTTTCTTCATCCTCAGCATCTTCCTCATCGTCATCATCTTTTCATCATGACCATCTCCATCATCCCCATCACCCTTTATCTTCAAAGGCTCATCCTTTGACCCCTTTAACTTCAGCATAATCGTCTTGTAGGTTGTCTCCAACTCCTCTATACGTTTGGCTGATTGGGCCTGCTGTCCTGGAGTTGGGACATCTCGACTCTCCTAGCATCAATTAGCTAGGTCTGCTGCTCTATCACCCGAGCTGCTCTGCCAACTGCTGAGACTGGGCAGCAGTCAGATCAGTCAACTGGCGAATCTGCGCCGCTTTCTCTCATCTGCAGCTAGCAGGCGCATCACCATACGGTTAAGCCCCGACAGCTGCTCCTCTACCCGATGTGTGGTAGAGTAGATCCATATACATGTGATGGCTGGGTTGAAGGTCGGACATGATGTGAGGTGGTGGTGGTAGTAGCAGTGGTGAATATGGGTCGGTAAGCAGGTGCTGGTGATGTTGGTGTGAATGGTATGGTGGTGGATGGGAAGGATACAGTGGTGGTAGGTAAGGTGGTGGCTGTGGTAGCAGTAGTGGATGTGGTGGTGTGGTGATGTGGGTATGTCAGTGGAGGTGGTAGTGGTGGCTGTGATGGTGGAAGTAGTGGCAGCAGTGGTAACGAGATCAGGCGACGCTTCTTCTTCTTCAGTCCGTGTGGTTGAGCCATCTCTTCCCTAGTCCTGGTGGAAGTGGATGCTCCCCCTGCAGCTCTGCCTACTGAACCCGGAGCATAGCTTGGTCAGTCTCTCTCTCAGTGGAGTCCCGAGGGTGTTCACCAACCACCCTAAGCCCGTGTTCTATGGGAACAACTTTGCTTCCCACAGTCCTAGTGAGGGCCCTCCCATCTGACTCCTCTTCCTGATCACCAACAATGAAACCCTGATGGAAAAACCGCCATCTCAACAACCTCTCCGGCAGTGTAGACCCCGGGGGAATAATATCTGACTCAGTGCCTCTTTGAGTAGCAGGCATATCATCCCCGACGTTGCCGCTGTCATCATCATCAGAATCCATATCTGGTAGGAGCAACGTCTCATCACCGGAGTCGTTGTCATCGTTACGCCATTTGCGTCTACCAGGCGCCACATACCTCTCGTTGGCCAGGTGGCCAATCAGTCTCTTCACTTGGGGCTTTACCTGCTTTCCCCTGGAAACTCTCATCCTGCCCAAAGTAGTATCATCCATAATCTCTAAGGCCACTGCGTCATGACTCCTTTGGGCAACTGTGGCAGTTTCTCGTTGAAGACGAGCTGTAAGAATCTGGGGTACATACACAAAACCCTCTTTACCCTTGACCTCCAAGTTCTCCACTAAGTAGGAGAATATCATGCTGGAAAAACTGAAGGGTTGGTTCAGAACCGTGCCACGTAGGCATTTTGAATCTGGTTTGAGAAGTCGTCAAACCCACCCCTCCTCGATGCAACACACTAAGGATCACGTGTGCTAAGTACTTGTACTGGGGGCTCAGGTTGCTCTTGTTGAGCACACCTGAGTTGATATCCCCAGCGTACTTTATCCTCAGGAGCATCCTCTTATTGTCAACGGATGTAGTTAGTAGGATGATCAGTGTCATCCCCAAACTCTAGGACCCTCTGAATGTCGGCAGCAGAGATCTCAATATCATGGCCCAATATGGAGCTCCTAATACAGTACGACTCACGAGAGCGGTCCACCCAGGCATTCTCAGAATGCCAGATGGAGTGAACTATATGGCGTGCAAGGCGTGGAGATAGCCTTATGAATCGGGACGTCTCAGAAAGGCTATATGTCAGTAAACTGGCCCCGTTCCTGGTGGTGTGATCCAAATGAGCAAGATGTTGTGCTTTGGATTTCTGGGCCCCTTTCTGCATTTACCTGAAACACACAAGACATAGAACCATTAGTACACAAGACATGAAGAATTCTGTTCTAAGTGTAAAGTTGAAAGTTATTCTGATTCATTCGTGCGAATGAATCATGCGACTGAAGTCAGTCGTCTGTTCTTCATGCGACTGGACTCATTCTGGTCAATGTGACATGCGATGGGTTCAGTCTGCTGACTGAGTCTGCGAATGGTTCAGTCGGCCGACTGAGATCAATTGTATGGTTCATTCGGCCGAATAACCCAATCGACAGATTCAATCGTGCGATTGAAGTTCATCAGGACGACCAGTCGCCTGTCTCAGTTGTTCAGTCGCCTGTGGTTTGCGTCTTGATCAATACAAATGATTTAACATGGATTACCGGTTCAATATACTCGCATTCTTGTTACTAATAACCTATCAACCTTAATTTTAACAATTTGCATAGTTGAAGTAGGTTATTAGGTCGCGTTCTGTCTGTTTCTTGTTTTCGTTCGCATTCACCACATTATGGTTCAACTTCTGAATTCAATGAAATAAGACTTCAATCTACCTGTATAATGAATGGCGAATGTTAGTGAATCAAAAACAATGATAAACCAGTGCTAATAAAATTTTGGCAGAGTAACGGTAGGGAGTGCGATTTAAGGGCGATTTGGGAGTGATCAGTGAGATGCGATCGACAGAGCCCTTTAAATACTGATGCTGGGCTCAGTCGGCCGACTGGCCTCAGTCTCCCAGTTCAGTCAGGCGACTCAGGCTCAATCGTACGATTAGCCCAACCAGTGCATGCACTTGACCGACTGAGATTCAGTCGTCGACTGGCTCAGTCGTGCCTTTCATTCGCATGTTCAGTTGACCGAATGAATTTCAATCGGTCGACTGACTCATTCACCCTCTTCCAATCGGTCGAATGGGCTATTCTGATAAGCCATTCGAGTTAGTGGAAGCCATTCGCATGGTTGGTCCATTCTCATGGTCCAATCGTGCAAAGGGTCACACTAGTTATTTTTTGCCATTTATACCAATTTACATTTAAGCCTTTTAAACTAATTGAAATTAACGTTATGAGCCTTTGATCATTTCAGACATGATCATTTTATTTTGAAAGCATTTTGATCACCTCAGACGTGATCCTTTTAGACACTTTAGTCACCTCAGACGTGACCCTTTTAAAGGCACTTTGTCACCTCAAACGTGACTATTTTAAACTTTCGAAGCACATATGGTCATCTCAGACATGACCCTTTTAGTGATTTGATTCCTTCTGATTCCTGATGTAGCCCGACACACGCCTACAATTACAATAAAAACCAACTAAAAATTAAAACCTTGAACTAATTCATAAACAAACTTATTTTGGTTTTGTGAGACATAAATCCAGAGATTGATATCTACGAGATTTGGTTGGGAGTAGACAGCTTTCAACTTAGATTGATCATATCTGGACCAATTCAATTTTGGAATCATAAAGGTAGGTCAAATCATTTGGGACTTGTTATTAAAACTTTTTGATGCTTAAATTCTCGGTGTTCATCCAGAGTCGTTAGCAACTTAAGGAAATCATACTGGAACTCTTAGATTTTCACATTGGTTTGAACTCTTGAGAATGTAGCCACTAAGATTGTCAGTATGTTTGTCCACTTAAATCCATACACAGACTTTTGACGCAGACTGGTGACTGATTTAGGTTTAATTTTCCAACTAACATTTGTGGATCCCACACTTATATGGTAATCAACATTCCACAGAAGCTTTTGAGCAGTCTACGGGTATTATTACAAGAAGAGACTATTCTAAGAGCTTTCAAAGAGAAATCTGTCCTCAGGTCAGTGCCATCGCACAGCAGAGAGGCGGCAAACAACAATGAATTCTAGAATATCTAGGTTATGCTTATCCTCAGGGCAGTGCCATCGCACAGTAGAGAGGCACACAACCTATCTCATTCTTAGAGCAGCTTATTTTATTTTACACAATATGCACCAACAACATAAGTCATTAGCTTTATTGCATTTGTCTTTCATTTTTCTTGCTTTGCTCTAATTATGGTCATCCGCACACATTTGTGGCATTTAAATGCTCATTACCCCTTATTGGAATATATTTGATTGTGTTAACCAGTGATAAGATGGAAGCCCACAGTCACTTGAACAACTTAGTTTGATCTTGAGATCACCAATGAGGTCTAATTGTCTATTGTGTTAAATCTACCAACATATCATTTGTGGTCTAGCAGCCTCTAAGTCTACTTTCTTTGTGTCACCTTAGGAGTTGCCAGTTTTCTATCATCTTCCCTTTTTATATTGCTTAGACTACACAGACTTATACTTTGAACTTTTGCATCTTTTCAAAACTCAAAATTTTAAAGTCCTTCCTGATTTGTTCCTGTGTACTATCATTTTCCAAAGGTACTGAATCGGTATCACAGACACAATCTACCTTATTTCAGCTAGTTACCCCTTCTCCCTCATTTTATTTTTTTTGTTTTTTTTAATGTTAACTTGCTAACATATTCTCCCCCTAAAATTCTAAAATCATTTCTGGTTTAATCATTTTGGATTTTAATAAACAGCAAAATAACATGAGTTTAAATATAACAGACGAAAATAAAACAGATAACATAAAATAAAATAAACTTTAACTAAACTACCTCGGACTACACATTATTATCATCAGGAATTACCTCACTTTTCTTTTAACGTCGTTGACCTCTAGCAAATATTGAAAACGTGGTTTATCAAAGGCTTTAGTATAGAGGTCAGCGCGTTGAAAATCAGTATTAATTTTAACCACATCAATTAAGTTCTTTTCAAAACAGTCTCTTATGAAGTGGTATTTAATACCGATGTGCTTGTCTTAGGATGTTGAACTGGATTTTTAGTTACTGCAATTGCAGCAGAGTTATCAACAAAAATAGGAGTAGATGCGAATTTTAAACCATAATCCCGCATTTGCTGTTGAATCCAAATGATTTGTGAACAGCAACTTGCAGCAGCAACATATTCGGCTTCACAGGTTGACAATGCAACCGATGTCTGCTTCTTACACTGCCAGGTAACTAATCTTCTCCCAAAGAATTGACACCGCTGATGTAGACTTGTAGTTCATCTTGCATCCCCCGTAATCCGAGTCACTATATGGTAAGTTCAAAGTCATCATCATGAGGATACCACAATCCAAGTGTGGGTGTACCCTTCAGATAACGAAAAATCCTCTTGACCCCGATCAGATGGTTGACTTTGGTTTAGCCTGATATCTAGAACATAGACATGTAGCATACATAATATCAGGTCTTGAGGCAGTGAGATACATGAGGGATCCAATCATTCCTCGGTACATAGTGGCATATACCAGATCGCCATTCTCATCAGGTGCTATATCATGATTCGTAGCAAGTGGAGTCCCAGCAGCAGAAGCATTCTCCATGTCAAAGCGACTGAGAATGTCTCCTACATACTTGGTCTGATGGAGAAAGATCCCATTAGGTGTTTGATCACCTGTAACCCAAGAAAGAACTTCATCTCCCCCATCACACTCATCTCAAACTCTTTCTTCATCACTGCTTCAAACTCTTTGCATAAGTCTTCGTTCTTTGACCCGAAGATTATGTCATCAACATATATCTGTACAAGCAGTAGGTCGCCATCCTTTTCTTTAATAAACAGTGTACAGTCAATGACTCCCCTACGAAAGCCGTGTTTCACAAGATGAGTCGAGAGTTTCTCATACCAAGCTCGAGGAGCTTGATGAAGCCCATATAAAGCTTTGTCGAGCTTGTAAACTCTATCCCGATGATAAGGGTCTTCAAATCCCTCGGGTTGACTTACATAGACTGTTTCCCTGATTTCCCCATGAAGGAATGCACTCTTCACATCTAATGGTAGACTTTAATAATGTACGATGCATAGGCAAGGAAGATACGAATAGCTTCCATCCTTGCCACGGGTGCAAACACCTCATTATAGTCAATCCCCTCGACTTGGCGAAAACTTTGAACCACCAGTCGAGCTTTGTTCCTGATAATGACTCCTTGGTCATCCTTCTTGCATTTTAGTACCCATTTGGTGCCAATGACTTTAGCACCTTGAGGTCTATCAACCAGAGTCCATACACCTAACTTCTTAAACTGCAGAAGTTCTTCTTGCATGGCACTCACCCACGCCTCATCATTTAGTGCTTCACTGATATATTTTGGCTCAACCTACGAAACAAAACATCTATAAGCACCATCATGAATGTAACCTTTCTCCATAACTGAGGCGTAATCAGCTGAGTATAGCTGATTTCGGGTTTGTACTCCTGATATGACATCCCGAATAACATTTTCAAGGGGATGATAGACGTTTAGTCGTGATCCTGGAGTAGTAGGCACAAACACCTCAAAACCGAGATTGTGAACATTTTGTTCTGCATCTGAGGAGGATGGAGTTTGAGGTTCCATCATCATCGACTACCCCCCTGACTGAGTAGATGATTCTCCCTGTGTGCTAGATGGTGTATTTAGAATATCATACATCATCCTAGTAGCTAACTCATCCTCCGAGGGAGAGAGAGGGATGTTGAAGGACTTGAAGAATCCATCATAATCGAAGAAGTATGCAGGTCCTTTGCCTGTAGGTGGTGTGGTATATCTCTGAACGTCGACATTACACCAAACTTCTACAAGACCCGTTGAGTTATTGTAAACTCGCTTGTTCGGTATGTTGTATCCTAGAAAATTCCTTCATCTGCCTTCTCGCTAAATTTGCCTTCTTGTGTCTTCTTCAGAAGTGTACACGGCGCGCCAAAAGGTTCAAGATACTCCAAATTCGGTTTGCGTCTTTGTAGTAGCTCATAACATGTCTTTCCGTGGCGTTTGAATATTAGGACTCGATTCAGTGTATAACACGCATTTGCCACCGCCTCATTCCAGAATTGGATAGGCAGTTTCGAGTCTGCCAGCATAGTCCGTGCTGTCTCTATCAAACTCCAGTTCTTTCTCTCAGCAACGCCATTCATTTGAGGTGTGTAAGCAGAAGTGAATTGATGTACAATTCCCTTTTCCTTGCAGTATGCCTCCATCCCTTGATTCTTGAATTCTGTCCCGTTGTCTGAGCGTACTTGTCTAACTTTTAGCTTGTAGAGAGATTCCAGTGTGCTTACTAATTCCTTGAATGTCTCCAATGTTTCTGATTTGGATTTCAGAAACATTACCCAAGTGAACCTTGAGTAGTCGTCAGTGACCACAAAACAGTACATGTCGCCTGCAATGCTCCTTGTACTAACTGGACCAAACACATCCATGTGAAGAAGCTCAAGAGGAAGTTCTATTGAATGAACTTTCTTTTCCTTATGAGACTTCTTTTTCTGTTTGCCTTTCTTGCAAGCTACACAAAAATCAGGAAGTTGGAAGTTCTTACATTTACTCCTCTCACTAAATCCTTCTGAATCAAATGATTCATCTTCCTTTGACTAATGTGTCCTATTCTCCTATGCCAGGAGATTGAATCTTTCTCAGTAGCTTTAGATAGAAAGCACTAAACCTCATGATCCGTTGTAGCAGCTGTTGACAGATCCAAGACATAAAGGTCTTTATATCTTGAAGCAGTCATCAGAACTTGGTCCTCTGGGATCATATATTCTTTCTTCAGCATGTAACACTTCTTGTTGTCGAAGAGGACTCTAAATCCTTATCACAGATTGGGAAACAGAAAGTAAGTTGTTCTGAAGTTGTTGAACGTAGTTCACTTTATCAAACTTAACTTTCTGATTTCCCACTTCTCCCTGAGCTGTGATATAGCCTCCTTTTGTTTCGTGCAAGGAAACATACCCTCCTTTTATTTGTTTGACGTTTGATAAAAGGGCTCTATTTCCTGTCATGTGCCTGGATGCTCCGCTGTCTATAATCCACGTGTTAGTCTCAGCGCTGTATCGAACACCCTGCACATACAAAGTAAATGAATTAGTTTAGGTTAGGAACCCAAGCTTTCACTGTCTTGGGTTTCCCAGAGGCATCACACATCATAAACTCCACCCATTGACCCTTAGAGGGTGAAGATAGCTCAGGTTCCTTCTTGTCATCAGTATCAGGCATGTAGGTGGACTTTTCTTTCCATAAGCCGGATTTGTGCAATGCCTGTTTATGATAAACAGTCATCTGGCTTACAGGTTGGACTTTAGGTTCACTAGCTCTTCTAGGTGGAGTTAGAGAACTCCTCTTAGAAGACCTAGGTCTAGAGTCCTGAAGATCAATCTTCTTCCTAGGTGTCTGATAGAAATGACAATAGGAAGCAATGTGTCCACATTCTCCACAGTTGTAGCATGACCTGCTATCAACTTTATGAGTAGACTTTCTTTGTGGAGAAGTGCGTGACACTCTAGTAACATCAATCACTTTAGTTTTTGACTCTTGTATGTTTGATGTTTTCTCTGATTTAACAAAATTTACTGTTTTAACCTGTTTCACTTTTTGGTTAACTGGTTTTTGACTTGAAGCATGTGAGAAAGTAACATTTGAAGTCCTTTTAGGTTCTGATTTGACTCTGTTTGACCCTGACTTTAAGTTGACTTTTTCAAATTCATTTTCCAGATTAACACAAGGCAATTTACCCGTTGCCTTTGATGTGGCCTCCTTTTGTTTCTGTCCAGATTCAGTAGATGAACATGAGGTGTCTGGATTAGTAACAAGAGGAGAAGTCACCACATGATCCTTGATGGGGTTATTATTTACTGGTCTAGACTTAGTGTTCATCAAGGTCTCAGGTGGTGGTGGAACCACTTTGTAGCCTAATCCCTCCCCGTTATTCCTTTCTTTCACTAAGTGTTGAACTATGTGTGAAGAACTAGTCCAACTGTGCAGTTTCTGTTTTAATAAGTTAACTTCTACTTCTAGAACTGCCTTTTGCTTCTTAGTTTCTTCTAGGGAGTTTAGATAGTACCTAATGTCATTTGCTTGGTTAAAGGCCACTACTTCGGTTCCCTAAGTTGTTTAGTCAATAGGTCTATCTTTTCTTTATAACTGTGCTCATTTTGTTTTAGTACTCTATTAGCTTCAGTGCACAGTCGTAAATCTTTTACTAAGTTATCATTATGATCTAATAACCTAGCAAATTTTCCATCTATGCTATTCCTAAAAGTATCACAATCAGAACAAGCATGATTTTTAAACATTTGGTCAGTAGTACTTACCTGAGTTGGTTTAGAACAGTTAGCCATCAGTGCAGCATCAGATGTCTCTGGTTCTGGTGATTCTGACTTTTCTGTCTCTGACGTGGAAATCTCCTCATTTGGCTTGTAACTGACCTCGGCTGCAGTTGTTTCTTCACTATGTGACATTGCTATCTCAACTGCTAGATCCCTTCACTCGCAGAATCATCATCAATATTCTCAACACTGGCAATGTTAGATTCTCCTGGTGAGACAAACCTAAAACTCCAATCCTGTCCTTCATCATCATGAGCAGTCAAGGCTTTTGGATCCTTGTTTGATGAAGTAGAACTGGAGGCTTGCTTGTCTTGGCGAGTAAAGGATGAGAACGGGTTCCCATTACCCGTTTCTTTGGCTTGACACATTCTCTTTTGAAGTGTCCCTTCTCTCCACAGTTGAAGCAGGTCACTTTGCTCTTGTCAAAGCCAAATGTGGTATCCTTAGTAGCTATCAAATTTGTCCAGTCTTCTTAACAAACTTCTTCGCCCTTCGGACAGCGCTAGCTAAGGCCCACATTATATCCATCCTCTCAAGCTCCATTTCATCCACCTGCTCATAGTCCTCATCTGCCAGATGGCAGTTTCCAATCTTCCCTGCAACTAGTCCATCATATGAATGAACCACTGCTGCTAACAGATCCATATGCTCTCGAGCTACTTCTACGGTCACATTACCGAGGTTCTCGATCTTCAGTTTGGTAGCACTTACTTCTGATCCAATATGATGGGTACAGGACGACCCAGACGTATCTGATCTAGAAGGAGAAGCATGTGAAGGACCTGACGAGCTAGACACAAAAGCAGTCTGGAGTGGTGCTCCAGATGTCTTAGCTTGAGGCGTGGCGTTGTATAAAGCTGGATTTTATGTGTACGAAGACTTCTGAGCTCTATACTTCATCCTTAGTGCTTGTTCCCGCAACTTAAGAATGAAGTCATTTATATCCAGCTTTACAAGCATTCCATTCTGTCTCAGGTTAGACACGAATGTAGCCCACTTATCAGGCAATCCGTCTGCGAAGTTGCTTACTTTCTCTTCCATAGTCGTTTCCACTCCATGTGTATGCAATTCACTCATCAAGTGGTAGAATCTGTCTATGACTTCGTCTAAACTTTCATTACCAATCGATGAGAAGTTATCGAATTCCTTCTTTAACTCCTTTGCCTTGATTGCCTTCAATGACGCATTCCCATCATATCTCTTCTCTAGCTCATCCCACAGTTTCTTGGACTGCTTGTTCTTTGAATACTGGTGGAATATGTCTTTGGGGATAGACTGAGTGATCAATGCATAAACTCTTTTCTCCGCATTGTACTTTATTTTCTGTGCGTCTGTCATCCCGGTTAATGTTAGCTTAACTCCATCAGCTCCCACCAGTGTACTATAACCGATCTCAATGGCTTCCCACAGATTAGGATCCACTCCATTAAGGTAGATCTCAAGACGTTGTTTCCAGTGGGGAAACTCATCTAAAGTCAAAAGCTTTGGTTGTTTATTGTGATTACCCACCTCACTCTCAAGCAACAGCAGGTTCTGTATCCTTGAGTCCTTCCCAGCAGTAAAGGCTGACATCTAATCTTCCATGACTAATAAACTTAGAATCTAATCAAACAAACTTTCACTAATGCGACTGAAGGATGCGAATGATCTAATCGTGCGAATGAACTCTGCGACTGGTTCAATCGTGCGGCTGAACTGGGCGATTGGTTCAGTCGGGCGAATGAATCTGGTGCGTATGAGCTATGCGAACGAACGGTTTAGTCGGCTGAATGAGGGTGCGACTATGTCCAATCAAGGGTATGAGCAATGCGAATGGAGTCCAGTCGTGCGAATGAGTCACTCGTGCGACTGAAGCTGCTGTTTTGCGAAAATTTCTAGGTTTGACGGGTTTCAGCCGTAAAGATTCGAATTTCACAAGTTCTAATCGCCTAAGTCCGTAGAAACCAAACTTCGATGAGCAGGGAACTTCCAAGATCACTTTTGATGCCAAAGATTGCGTTTTTAGTGCAAAAACACAAACTTTTATGCAATGTTGATTGAATCAACACGTAATCAAGAGTCAAAGCTCTGATACCACTTGTCAGGACCTGGTATTTGACCGAATACCTAGAGATTAACGTGTAAACCAGATCAAATAGTGCGGAATCCTATTTGATTGGCGATCCAATCAGTGAGAACCACGAAGAATCAATCAAGAATTGAAACCAACGTTAGAAATCGATTGGGAATCGATCTAATGTGTTCTATGAACTTGGAGAACGAATTGGAAGTTTCTGGACGGCTAGGGTACGTCTGGAATCGTAATTGATCGAGAGCCCTATTTTTCACGAATTGAGTTGTATTTATAGGTTGGTATTATTCAATCGTGCGACTGAACCATTAGTCTGGTTCAGTCGTGTGATTGAACCATGCGGTTGATTCATTCGTACGACTGAGTGTTCAGTCGTGCGACTGAGCCAATCTTATGTTACAATCGTACGACTGATCTAGTCTCCTGGTTCAGTCGTGGGACCGAGTCAATCGTGTGAGGATATTCATGCGTATGGTTCATTCGCATGAGCCATTCGCATGAGAACTTCATTAAGTTAAGTTTGAATGTTTTAATTAATATAACATGATGTGCAACCATTCAAGCAATCATAAACCCAATCAATTCAATCACGACTCATTAATGAAATATTAAACATCACAAGTAACAAACAACTTATGTCATTTCATTAATCAATACAGATTACATCATACTCAGACAGACAAGCTTCATTACATTTCAAATCATGATCTAGGGACATATACATGCATCAACAATAATACCTCATGAACGATTAGCCACATAATGATGTTCATCTTCAAAAGCAATGTATTTAGAAAACCCACCTTTTCTAAATTGGTGTCAATATTTATATGTATGATCTTATCAACGTATAAATATTTATAGGTGTTTGTTTAGCTTGTTATTGGGTATGACCCGACTTGGATCATATCACACTAGCCACATCAACTTAATATGCATCTTGGGCACATCAAGTCTTTCAATCTCCCACTTGCACAAGATTCATAGAAGGTTGATGCAAGCAGCAAATAACGCCTAGCAATAGTTTGTTACCCCTAATGTGTATGATTAAGTGCCATTCAATAACATCATCATCTTCAAGTACCCTACTTGAAATTTTTAGGTGCAATCAATCATATCCTTTTGTTTGAGACGTCATGTTGAATCCTAGAGACATAGAACGGTCATTCTCCGATGATTTAACTTTAATAGGCCTTAGACATCTAACTCTTAACGAATAAGAGAAACAATTCCATCTTGACTACATACGTCTCTCACAAACACCTCATATCATACCTGAACCTAGCCTTATGTACTGCCAATCTTTCAGAAGAGCAAAGAACTAAGTCAAAGTACAACACTCGGTGAATATCAAGACCTAATATGTATCTCAGGTCTGAGGATACAATGATATTCGCCTTTACTAAATATCTCTTATGACTAATCACAAAGATTCTATGCAGAAATAATTGAGAGCGGGTCGGTCCAATATCTATATCCCATAGACATCAATGAACCTTGGCAGCAACCTTTTGCTCTATATTCATACCTTATGAATATCAACCAATCCAAGTTCATTATAGTCTTACATTCATAGTTGTTCCCACAAGTATGATCGACTACGGACGTTTAAAATAACTTATTTATTCATGGATTTAAACATGCTAAAAGGAAGAACAAATGAAATTTATAACCACATAATAAAGTCAAATAACATGAGTTCCAATATCTAAATACAAAATTTGATCAAGTCCAATCACTAGAATATCGAAGTCCTAGGGCACAAGTATGACTTTCATGCTTTGACCTATCTAGGAGCTTCGTGAATGGATCCGTAATGTTTTGATCGGTGTGAACTTTGCAAATACATATCTTTCCCTTTTCAACTTCATCCCTTATGTAGTTGAATCTTCGTTCAATGTGCCGAGTCTTTTGATGAGCACGAGGTTCCTTGATTTGAGCAATCGCACCCTTGTTGTCACAAAAGATCTCTAGGGGGTCTTGAATGGTAGCAACGACCCCTAGATGAGCAATGAACTTCCTAAGCCACGCAGCTTCTTGAGCTGCCAATGAAGCGGCGATGTATTTTGATTTTGTTGTAGATAGTGCCACTACATCTTGCTTTGAGCTCTTCCAATAGACTGCTCCTCCATTCATAATGAAGACATATCCCGACTGTGATCGAGAATCATCTCGATCATTTTGGAAACTCGCATCTGTGTAACCCTTTACAACGAGCTCCTCCTCACCAGACCATATATTAAGAACATATCCTTAGTGTTCCTAAGGTATTTCAAAATACTCTTAACAGCCATCCAATGACTATTACCAGGATTATGTTGATATCTACTTGTCATGCTTAGAGCACATGACACGTCCGGGCTAGTACATATCATTGCATACATGATGGATCCTATAGCAGATGCATATGGGACTCCATTCATTCTTTCTTGTTCCTTTGAGCTAGGGCATTGAGATGAGGTCAATATAGTCCCTTTCTGAATTGGTACTAATCCCCTTTTAGAATTCTCCATCTTGAACCTCTTCGAGATCTTTTCAATGTATGCACTTTGGTTTAAACCTATTAACCGCCTTGATCTATCCCTATAGATCTTTATTCCCAACATATACGTGGCTTCACCAAGATCCTTATAGAAAAATAGCTTCTAAGCCAGGTTTTTACACCCTCCAGGTTGGAATGTCGTTTCCAAAAAGTAGAATGTCATCGACATATAATACAAGGAAAGTAATAATGCTCCCACTAGCTTTCTTATACACACAAGCTTCATCAGCGTTTTTGATGAAGCCAAATTTCTTTACTTCATCATCAAAATGGTGATTCCAACTTCTTGACGCTTGTTTCAATCCGTAGATTGACTTCTTCAACTTGCATACTTTGTTAGGATGTTTTGGATCGACAAAACCTTCAGGCTGTTCCATATGGACATCTTCCTCAAGATATCCATTATGGAAAGCAGTTTTGACATCCATTTGCCAAATCTCATAGTCATAATATGCTGCTATGGCAAATAATATCCTAATAGACTTTAGCATTGCCACAGGGGAGAAAGTTTCATCATAATCAATCCCTTGAGTTTGAGTGAAACCTTTCGCTACGAGTCTAGCTGTATAAGTATCCAAGTTTCCATGCATATCGGTTTTCTTCTTGAAAACCCACTTACTTCCAACTATCTTGGACTTAAGAGGTGGTGTAACCAATTCCCAAACTTGGTTATCATACATGGATTGCATCTCAATGTTCATGGCTTCTTGCCATTTGTCAAAATTAGGTTTTGACATTGCATCATGGTATGTGGTTGGTTCATCCGAATCTACCACATAGCATCCATCCATGAAAAATCTATATCTCTCAGGAGGAACACTAATTCTACCGGACCTACGAACGTTTGTGTATCTTGATCATCCATATGATCATTCTCAACATCCTTATTTGATTGCTAGTATCAACCAATTGTGTATCGTTTTGTGAATCTTGAACCTCTTCAAGTTCCACTGCTCTTCCACTAGTTTCTTCCGAAGAAACTTAGTCTCCAAGACTCTGCCTTTCGAGCAATAAACACTTTTTGCTCTGTCGGATCATGGAAATAATATCCAATACAATCTCTAGGATATCCAATGAAGACACACTTTATGGATCGGGCTTCCAGTTTGTTTTGAGTGCATTGTTTGGATAAGCATCACACCCCCAAACTTTTAAATATGATAATGATGGAACTCTTCAATGCCATACTTCGAAAGGTGTCCTTTCCACTTTCTTGGTTGGAGCCATATTTACAATACGGGCCGCGGAGAGCAACGCGAACCCCAAAATGATAGAGGTAGTGTACTTCTAGTCATCATAGATCGAACCATATCCAATAGAGTCTGATTCCTCCTCTCAGACACACCATTATGTTGTGGTGTTCGAGGTGGAGTAAGTTGTGAGACAATCCCACAACTTCTAAGATATTCTTGAAATCCACTACTAAGGTATTCACCTCCTCTATCTGTACGAAGAATCTTGACCGTCTTGTTGAGTTTATTATCTACTTCATTCTTGAAGATTTTGAACATTTCAAAAGATTCATGTTTGTGTCTTAACAAGTACACATACCCATAACGACATAATCATCGGTAAAGGTATGAAGATCTTTCACCATTCCTAGTTGTTGGTTTAAAAGGTCCACATACATCCAATGTATGATCCCTAATAAATCTTTTGCCCTTTCATTAGTCCCACTAAAAGGGGCCTTTGTCATTTTACCTTGTCAACAAGACTTGCATACATCAAATGAATCATTTCATTGGTTTTCAAAAGACCATTCTTTTGAAGTTTTTGCATACGATTCTTGTTTATGTGACCAAGGCGACATTTCCAAAGATAGGAATCACTCAATTAAGTTTGAGCCTTTGTGGGTTGCTTGGTACATAGAGCTATCATATGTTGTTTTATCATGAACCAATTCATAAATACCATTACAAGGTATAGCCTAAAATAAAACACATGATTTAAAGAAACATGAATATCATTGTCACAAACTTGAAATCATAATCAAATTGTCTTAAACGGGAAACAGAAATAATGTTCCTAGTCAAGCTAGGAGCATACATACATTCTTTAAAATGACTTCCAACCCACTTGGAAGCTTCAAAATGTAGTCTCCTTGGGCTTCCACGTGAGACCTTTGCACCATTGCCCATAAAGAGACTTATTTCCCCTTTTGCATAATGTTACTTCTTTTGAACCCCTGCAATAATTGCAAATATGAGTTCCACATCCAGTATCTAATACCCATGTGTTAGAAGAAATAACATTAAGCTCAACATGTATCATAAAATTGTACCTGAAGTTTGCCCCGCGTCCCTCTTCGATCTCAACGCTTTGAGATAGACCGGACAATTGCGTTTCCAATGGCCTACTTCACCACACTCAAACACGGGTCATCTTGAGCAACCTTTTGCTTCCTTTCTTTCGGTTGGGCGGCTCCATTTTGCTTTACCCTTACCCTTCCTTTGACGTGTCCCTTCCATTTGGCAACACTTGCCCTAGGGTCGGGGAGGTGCCTTTTCCTACTACCACCTTCATTGATCGTAAGGACCGGTAGAACCTTTCTACCCATGCCTGCCTCGGCCATTTTAAGCATTGAGTGAAGCTCACCAAAGCTCTTCTCCCATCCATTCATGTTATATTTCATAACGAAGCTATCAAACTTCTTGGATAGGGAGTTGAGGATCAAATCCGTTGCCAACTCGTTGGACACACACAGTTAAGCCTTTCAAGGTGATCAATGTGGCTCTTCATCTTAAGAACGTAAGATGATACCGATTGGGTCTCGTCCATTCGACATGCATGAAGTGCCCGAACGGTTTCGAAGCGCCCCACCCTTGATTGTTGTTGGAACATTTCCTTCAACTGGGTGATCATGTCATAGGCATTGTGGTTCTCAAAGTCCTTTTGCAAATCGGGTATCATACTCGCCAGCATGAGACACGAGACTTGCACAGAGTCTTCGGTGTACTTGACCCACTCGGCAAAAGCCTCAACGTCATTTTCATCGGGTTGATCAGGAATGGGATCGTCTAATACATAGGACTTCTTTTCTTGTTTGAGAACTATTCTCAAGTTTCGGTACCAATCCATGAAGCTCCCATGGTTTAGACGTTCCTTTTCAAGGATGGTTCTTGGTGATAGGTTATGGACGGTCGGGATTGCGTTGTTGTTGTTAGCCATCTACAATATTACAAAGTTAAATTTTTAGTACTTTTAATATCAATGTATTTTGATTATTAATACCCTTTTTGTCTCATAGACAATTAATAGTCAAAATTTTAGAATCCAATGTTACATTTAAATATCGGTTAGGTGACATTTATCCCTTTATTTAGATTAACAAGGTAGTCAACGTTTGACAATTGTAACCTATTACAATTTCTAGTGTATGGGATCGGTTAAACATCTTATGTTTGTTAGGCATGTTTATCCCATCAACACCCTTTGTACGTCATGCTTCGGTGATCCTAATGCATGATTTCCAAATTAAGTCGTCCTACTTAGACACACGTGTGGATTTGCAAATATTAGTGGTTAGGTGACCTTTATCCTATAAATATGGCAAACCCACCTCAAAACCATAAGTTCCTTTTAATGTGGTTAGGTGACCTTTATCCCACATTAAATTCTCAAATGATTCGAGTGTTGTATAATAGGATGGTGTTGACTTGATATATAAGGGATTTACGTTTCACAAAATTCTAGTTTGGAAAACAATTTTCATACCTTGCATTTGTATGCATTCAAATACATGGTAGTTAATTTGAAAACATATTTCAAAATTCCTTTTAATAGCCCATTTAATTATGAAATCAATAACCTTTGGTAAAACCCATTTTATTACTTATTGATTTCTAAGGAACCAATTTTATGTGAGTTGTTGATTTCGAGTTGTTAACAATCCAATTCCATAATAAGATAAGAAGAACATAAATCAACCATACATGCATAATAAAACAACCACGAGTTAATAACCATAGCCAATGGATTTGACAACACTTTTTGGCCAAAACAAGTGTGCCAAGAGGGTCAATAATGAAGCATAAACATGTCACAAGGCATTGAGATGGTGTGCTCCCACTTGATCCCGCATCCTAATGCATCAAGTGTCCATTTTGTGTTGTCACCGATTTGCTTTATTTGGGCTTTCTATTGGGCTCCAACTTCAGCTCCTAGCTTCCTTGGGCCTTCATGCTTGGGCTTTGGTTATTGGGCTTAAAACCAATCTTGGGCTATGAGGCCCATTTGGGCCTAAAATGGCCGAAACCAAAACCGAAGTCTTCTTGAACTTCTTTTACAAAATATATCCTAATACATTTTTACTAGTAAAAGAAATATAACTAATCTACTTATTATTACAAACCAACATAAATAATAAATAGATTACAAACCCAAATAAATAACTATTGCAACCCAATGGAATAATCAAACAACATCACAACACAAACACATCTAAATACAAGGTATTGGCTAGGTTATGAACATCCATATACACATCCAAATATGCACATATCTATCGATATTGGCAGCCCCTTTTCAACCATATTCTTGGTCAACATAAACCAAGAACAAATGGGTTTGGTCCAAACAAACAAACAAATATGACCTAAATTTTAAAGATCCTAATCATGTATATAAAATAGCATCTTTAAAATCAGAAAAGGGAACCATTGCAGCCCTCTAACTCTCGGCCATATGGTGTCACACACCACAAAACCGTGAACTAGAATGTCATATACATGTATGCATTCGTATAAGTGGCTCTTGATGCCATTGTAGGGATTTAACAAGATTATCAAAGTCCATATAAGCCAATTTATAGGAAACGCAGCGGATTAAGAGTTTAAAATCTTGTTAATATATAGATTATCAAACCCATTTGTTAAGCTAAACCCAAACCATGGATCCAAATACGAAATGCATACAAGAGGACAACCAAAGGAGGTTAAGAAGACAACCTTTAATGCTGCTAGAAAACGGGATTGTGAGGTGCAAAGGATGAACTTTATGGCCGAATCTTCAACCAAGAAGACCTCAAGAAAGTGATACCCGAAGCCACCAACAAACCCCTTTGGAATGCTAGGTTTCTCAACACCAAATTTCAGCAACTTGAACTTTGTTGTTGCTGAATCTTCCATCCTTGTTCAAGCTCCAAAAACCGATTTTGAGAGTTAGATTAGAGAGGATTTTGCCTTTGCATGCAAGAGAGAGAGCAAGATTGGAGAGTGTGTGTGTTTAAGTCTTGCACCTTCAAGACAAAAAATGTGGGACATTTATGCCCTTGGGCGGCCGAATGTCCAAGCCCCTTTTTAAAATCTATTTTACTCCTTTTACATAATAAACACACTTAATCACTTATTTTATAAAGTTGAAACCAATTTTAACTTTATAAACATAGCACCCTTTTTTTGTTATTATTTAACAATCTTAAATAATGAAACAAATAATACCTCATGAACGATTATCCACATAATGATGTTCATCTTCAAAAGCAATGTATTTAGAATCCCACCTTTTCTAAATTGGTGTCAGTATTCATATGTATGATCTTATCAATGTATAAATATTTATAGGTGTTTGTTTAGCTTGTTATTGGGTATGACCCGACTTGGATCATATCACACTAGCCACATCAACTTAATATGCGTCTTGGGCAGATCAAGTCTTTCAGTTGTTACCACACATCACTTACAACTCATGTAGTTCTCACACCATGTATAGGTAATGTTCCAACAGTAACCCATCATAATAATTGCAAACCCATGCATATAATCACGTTAGTCAAGTGAAGTTTATCTATCTCACCCTCTTTCGAGGTTTCAGACATAACTTCCTTAGGGTAAATCTCAATGTCCAGGTCAAGCGTAATAGCATGATCTGTGGAGTTCTCTTCGGGTTCAATACCCGGGTTTGATAAACCAACTCGGCCCGCAAAGGAAACGGAAGATTCAATAGAAGTATCCATAAAGAGTGAGCACAAGGGCTATCTCATAGGGTGAAAAGATCACAAAGGCAGATAGATAAATGAATCAAGTAAAGAGTAACACATACACGAGATATAAAATGCACACAACCCTAGCATCCAAATCTACATGAGGGTTCCTAGGTTATAGTCTAAGTCAAGTGAATTGCCTAATTCTCTATAACCAATGGCTCTCATACCAGTGTGTCACACCCCCGCTAACTGCGGAAACACAGGGATGTAACGAGACATGATCGTCATAACACATGGTAAGCAATAGAGATGCATATATAAATGATGACAAGCGTGCCATGACGACACCCGAAACAAAGGAGACTTGTGTCGTGTTTAGTTAATATTCACGATAACATAGCCACAAGCATAAACATGTTAAATGTTTCACATAATCAAAGTAGTAAAAATTGTAATGTAATTACCACAACCCGGGAACGAGTATCAAAAGAATGATGTTGTTTAAAGCAGACTACAACAACGTTCCAAAAAAGACAATGATCGTTAAGCATGTTAGGTCTCAAAATGCATCCTAGGGTCTCCACTAAGGCAGCACCCTAGATCTTCAATTAACATTGTCACTTGAAAAGATATGCTCAAATGGTCAACAAAATTATTGATGAGTTCATAGGTTTAGATAGTAAATAAGTAGATGATGCTATATAATAATTGTTGCGGAATACCATGTATAAAGTTATAATTAAGCAAAATCACATGACATGAGCTTTACAAACCAACCTAACGATGTACACACAGAATCTTGTTAGAATATATTCACCCAAGGCCCGTTCATGGCTATTGTTGGTACTAATTAGTATACCAACAACAAGGGTGGATGTGTCAACCCAGTAGTACTACCATTACCTATCTGTCGGTTCCCATATTGGAATTAAATGGTTGTAAAGAAATAACCACACAGCAGACCCAAGCATGTATGAGATATTTACTCACAAAAAAAACAGTATCACATTGATTCCAAGTATGTAAATTGTATGTATGTTGTACAACATAGAAAAAGGGTGAGCATACTTCCCCCCCATGTTTGTAAATGATTGAAAAGTTGTATAAGCATAAAAAGGGGGTCACGAAACTCACTTGTTAAGTGGTAAGTATGAATGATCAATGTTTCCACAAATGTTGCATGTAAAGAACGGTCAAACGACTATTGACAGTTATTGTTAAGCATTAATGATATGTATGAAGCAAATAGTAACGTTCAGTCGGTTCGGGTTGTATCGGTTCGGTCGTGTGTAACACACACAAGCTGACACACGTATTAGATCTTATGTAGATCAAAGTACTAGAAACCGTCGTCATTGCTGGTAATATTTATGTAAAGATCCATTATTATAAGATAAGTATTTGTTAAATATTAGTAGTCACGAATCGGTTGTTGATAATTGTAAATGTTAGGTTGATTTGATTTAGAATAGTATTTGTAGCCTTGATAGTGTTGACTTTAATCTTTATGGTCGACCAATGACAATTGTGTTGATGTTAACATATCATCAAACGACATACGAGAAGGAATTCACACACACACAACAACTTCAGTCGCACAACAGGACTAGACGCACAACTCAACACTCCATTCGCACGAATCAACCCTCATTCGTACGAATCAGCTTCATTCGTACGATTGAACCTTCATTCGGACGACTGGCATTCAGTCGTACCACACAACACTCAATCGCATGACTCAACCTCTATACACAGAAATCAACCTTCATTCGTACGATTGGCCTTGAGTCGTGCGATACACGCACAATCTCACACATTCATTCGGTCGTAGACTCAATCGCATGCATACACTCATCCGTATTGAGTCAATCGCATGCATTAATTTTATCGCACGACTCAGGCGCATGGCATACCCAGTCGCACAACTTAGTCGCCCGGATGACACTATCGCACGACTCAGTCACAAGACTCACCCAGTCACACGGCTCAATCGCATGACGGACCCAGTCGCCAGAATGGCAGATTCGCCACTACAGTTGTGCAGAGCCGCTCCGGCTGCTCCGTGCATGGGTTTTACACCCCAAGGACCTCCAGAAACACTCTACTAACACACACAAACAAGAAGAACACGCAGAAAGACATCACACGCACCCACGCGACCACATGTGTTCGGGTTGGACCCGAACACCCGAAACCCTAAATGGACAAAAAGTGAAATAGAAACAAAAGGGACGACCAAGGTCATCTACCTACAAGAATGGAGTAGACTAGGTTGTAGATGAAGTCTAGACGACAAAATATGACCAAACGGGGCGGTTTTGGTGCAAGGAAGAAGATGTAAAGTGAAGAAGAAGAATGAAGAAGGAGAAAGTGAAGAATGAAGGCTAGGGCTGGAAATGGGGTTTATATACCCAGCCCTAGTTTGCAATTGTCACATTTGGTCCCTGCACTTAGCCCCCGAGTTTCCAAATTTGTTTCGGTTGAAACGACATTAATAGGCTGATTATTTAATGATAAAAATGTAATTAAGGATGTTGGTAACTTAAAAATGGATTATTAATGTCAATAGTATTATATAAAAATGGTATATTTAGTGATAACAATAATGAAAATTGTAAAAGTTTTAAAGATAACTAGTGTTCACGATGATAGCACAAGCACAAAGATGATGAAACAAGCATGATATCCACACAATAGTTAATAAAGATGAGAATGAATGATCAAAGAAAAGTTAACAGAAGTCACATTAATTGATGGACCTTGTGGTGACGGATGTCACAGTATCCCCAGTTGAGAGAATTTCGTCCTGAAATTCAGCTGGAGTTAGGTCCAAGAGTGTCATCCTCGAATAGATATGGATATTTAAGTTCATCTGGTCTTCCAGTTCCCATGTAAACTCTGGCCCTCATTTTGAATTCCATCTCACGCGGACAATTGGTATGCTGCTACACCTAAATTTCTTGACCTTTCGATCAATGATCTCAATGGATTCCTCGAAAAAATGAAGCTTTTCGTCGATCTTGATGTCCTCAATTGGCACATCAAGGGATACGTCAGCCAAACACTTCTTGAGGTTCGCCACGTGAAAAGTATCATGTACGCCGCTGACTTCTTGTGGTAACCTTAATCGGTAAGCCACTGGACCGATTCTTTTTGTAATCTCGAATGGTCCTACGTATCTTGGGGCTAACTTCCCTTTCTTTCCAAACCAGAAAATTCCTTGTCAAGGAGATACCTTGAGTAAAACGTGATCTCCAATGTTAAATTCTAGAAGATTCCGACGGTTGTCGGCATAGCTCTTTTGGCGATCCCTAGAAGCTTTTAGTCTGTCCTTGATTTGGAAAATCTTGTTAGTTGTTTTTGTAGGATTCTATATGCCCAAGACAAGTAGAATATTGATGCGGTTAGTACGTTATGATCCAAGTCGGGTTATACCTAATAACAACCCTTGCAAACAGAAACAATTATTTAATTGATGATATGATCATGCAATTAAATAATCACACCAAATATAGAAAATAGGTTACTAAACAATTGCATTTGCAGTGGAACAAATTATAAGGATAATTTTTTGATGAATTTTATTATTTGTTTTGTTATTTAATAGGTTTAAGTAACATTAAATAATAAAACAAGAGAGTCATCTAAATTAAAAAAGGTTTAATTTAAATGATGTACATGACTTCCTAATGTGTTATTTTATTAAATGTTTGGGAGGGAAACCCTTCTAGAAGGCTGAAAATCGGCCTCCCCATGGTCCAATAGGATTATTTTCCTTTCCTAGAAAACACACATCAAAAAGGTGTGCAAGTCTCCATACATGCATTCATCATTTTTCACACAAAAGGAATCTCTTCTTTCCTCTCAAACTCTTGGCCAGTAGCAGCAGGTTTAGAGGGTCTTAGAAGTGTTTTTGGTGTTCTTCTCCCAAGCAAGAAGGTGTTTGCTATAAGGCTTTGGGTATACAAGCTTGAGAGGACCTCTTGTTGGTGCCTTGGTTGTTTTCTTGGAGCAAATCTTCATCCATTTTGACTCTTTTGCTGCTAAAAGGTGTTTTATGGCAGCCTCTTTATGGCTGTCCATAATGTGTGTTTTCTGTTTACATAGCTAATCTTATTCACATATAAAGGTCCTTTGTTCTTGGGGTTTTTTGTATATTTATAATATCAAAATCGAACCCGAAATTTCAGTTCGAAAATTATGTTATAATGTTCATTTCCGCTGCGTTTTTCACAATGTTTAAATGGTTAAACTATGTTTTATGTTCTAACAAACCCAACATTGGCATCTAGAGCCGGTTATGTGGATAGCTAGCTTGTTTTGTCCTTGAAAAATTCGTTTTATGGGACTTTATAACCCCTTAGGGGCTGCTATGTTCATCTATTGTGAATCCCCAAACTTTCAAAGTTATATCACACATGCTTGTGATTAAACTTTGAAAGACATGTGTTGTATTATTTGTTGTTTGGACAAGATAAAACCCAAAACTTCAGTTTGTGTTGGCTGAAATTTAATGGTTTTAGTGGGGATTCATTGTTGTTTTGGATGATATGATCATTGTTCATTATGATGCATAACCTAGCCCTTGACCTTGTGTTATTTTTGTTTGTAATGGTTGTACTTATTCATTCAATAGGGTGTATAATCTTTTATTTGTGCTTGGTTTAAAGTGTAGTTTATTTATTATTGGATGTAATAAATAGATTAGGTACCTTTCATTTTACTAGAAATCTTGTATTAGGATATAATATCTTGTAATATGAAGATGTACGCGTTAGAAGCACAAGGGAAAGACACAAGAAACATGGAGCATTTGGATGCGGTTTCAAGTGGGAGGTTCATGGAAGCCTTTTGTGTTGTGTTTTGTCCATTAGGAATGTCCTATGGACCACACTTGTGATGGCAAACAAGTGTGACCACTTTAGATGCTACGGTTATGCACTAATATTTGGTTGATTCATGGTTGTTTGGTTATGGTATTGTGGATGATTGCTTATATATGATGTTTGCTTAACAATCCTTTCGGTGATCATAAGAAACTATCTAAATGGTCCTTAATGATTAAAAGGTAATAAATGGTTATTAATATTGTTTAATGGTTTCAAAGATTAAAAAGGCTTTAATCAATGTACCATAGGGTATCTTGTATTTGTAAGCATGCTAATATGAATACATAGAGTTTTCTAAACTGGAATTATGAAATCTCTAAATATTTTAAAAATGAGATCAACACCGTCCTTTTACACAACACTTGAATCACTCGGGAACTCTTAGTGGGATAAAGGTCACCTAACCATTTTGAGGGAACTTGTGACTTGAGGTGAGAATGCCATATTCGTGGGATTAGGGTCACCTAACTGCTTATTTTGGCAAACTCACACGTGTGTAAGTAGGGTTTCTTGATTTGCAAACCATGTCAAATGGATCACCTTCGAAATGGTTTCCAAATGGTGTTGATAGGAATAACATGCCGACTTTACATATGATGTTTCAAGTCGATCCCATACCTCTAAAAGTTGCAAATGGTTGCAATCATCAATCGTCCACCTAACCACTATTAGAATGTAATGTTGGTTCAAGATTTTAATATGAAAATGACCTTAAAAGGTATTCATTATTAAATAACAATAGCGAATATACTAAAACTGATCTTTGTTAAATTTTGTAGATGGCCACTAATAATTATGATAATCATGATAATTCATCCATGTCCGCCCAATCTTTACGAGCGATTCTCCAAAAGTAACTTCTAAATCATAACAATTTTATCGATTGGTATCGAAACTTGAGAATCGTTCTCAAGAAAGAGAAACGATCATATGTTTTAGACGACACTGTCCCCGATCAACCTAGTGAGGATGACGAGGACGCCTATAACGATTGGATAAAGTACACTGAGGACTCTGTCCAAGTGTCTTGCCTTATGTTGGCAAGCATGACTCCGGATCTCCAGAAGGAGTATGAGCATCACGGAGCTTATGACATGATAACCCAACTGAAGGAAACGTTCCAGCAGCAAGCGAGGGTTGAGCGCTTCGAAACGGTTTGAGCGCTCCATGCATGTCGTATGGAAAACACCAATCAGTTTCATCTTATGTATTTAAGATGAAAAGTCACATTGACCGCCTTGAAAGGCTAAATATCTCGTCTCAAAGTAATTGGCCACAGATTTGATCCTCAATGGCCTTACCAAAAGGTTCGAGACGTTTGTGTGGAACTACAACATGAATGCTTGGGACAAAGCATTGGTGAGCTTCACTCTATGCTCAAAAAGGCCGAGGCGGCCATGGGTAAAAGGGTTTTACTCGTTCTCACCATTAATGAAGGTGGGAACAAGAAAAGGCCTCATCCTGCACCTAAGGCAAGAGTTGCCAAGGGTAAGGGACCCATAATGGGAAAAGGGAAAGGCGTGGCAAGGGTGCCACCCAAAGCACATGAGAAGAAGCAAAAGGTTGCTTCTAATGACCCATGCTTCAAGTGTGGGGAGATTGGACATTGGGCAAGAAATTGTCCTGTCCATCTCCAAGAGTTGAAAGCAAAGAGGGATGCCGAGCAGACCTCAGGTACTATATACATGATCCATATTGATTTAAACTTAATATCCTCTAACACATGGGTATTTGATACCGGATGTGGAACTCACATTTGCAATTTATTGTAGGGGTTCAAAAGAAGTGGCAACTTCAACAAAGGGGATGTTAGCCTCTACATGGGCAATGGGGCTAAAGTTCAAGTTGAAGCCTGTGGTGACTACATCTTGAAACTTCCAAATGGTTTGAAGTAATTTTGGACAATGTTTTGTATGCTCCTAGTTTGACTAGGAACATTATTTCTGTAGCCCTATTAAAACATTTTGGAATGTATTATCATTTATTGAAATGAAATCCATGTTACTTTGAATGACATGTTTTACTTTAAAGTTGTTCCCATCAATGGTATCTATGAATTGGTTCGTGAAAATACATTGAATAATAGCTTGTTGTACCAAACTAGTACCAAGAAACTCAAATCGGATTTGAGTGAAAGTTACCTTTGGCATTGCCGTCTTGGTCATATAAACAAGAAAAGAATACAAACACTACAAAAGAATGGTCTTTTAAAAACAAGTGAATGTGATTCATTTGATGTATGTGAGTCTTGTTTACAAGGTAAAATGACCAAGGCACCTTTTAGTGGCAAAGCCGAAAGGGCAAAGGATTTATTAGGTATCATACATTTGGATGTATGTGGTCCTTTTAAACCTATAACAAGGTACAATGAAAGATACTTCATTACCTTTATTGACGACTATAGTCGATATGGGTATGTATACTTGTTAAGACACAAAGATGAAGCTTTTGAAATGTTCAAGATCTTTCAAAATGAAGTACAAAATCAACTCAATAAGTCAATTAAAATTCTCCGCACCGATAGAGGAGGTGAATACCTGAATGATGCTTTTAGGGACCATCTTAGAAGTTGTGGTTTGTCTCACAACTATCTCCACCGGGAACACCACAACATAATGGCGTGTCCGAGCGAGAAATCGAACTCTATTGGATATGGTTCGATCTATGATGGGTAGAAGCTCATTACCTCTATCATTTTGGGGTTTTGCTCTGCTCTCTGCGGCCCGTATTTGAATATGGCCCCAAACAAGAAAGTGGAAAGGACACCTTATGAAATATGGCATGGAAGGGTTCCATCATTTTCATATTTGAGGGTGTGGGGTGTGAGGCTTATGTGAAGACTCCCACCTCGAACAAGTTAGAAAGCCGTTCCACTAAGTGTATCTTTATTGGATATCCAAGAGATTCTATGGTATATTATTTCTATGATCCAATATAACAAAAGAGTTTGTTGCCAAAAGGGTGAGTTCTTGGAAACCAAGTTCCTTATGGAAGGAACTGGTAGTAGAACTGTGGATGTTGAAGATCAAGAACCGCAACCCGTACACTTTTGTTGACACTAGCACTCAACATGAGGATGTTGAAAGTGATCAAATAGTTGATCAATACACAAAAAATGTTCGCAATCTGGTAGAACTAGTAATCCACCTGAAAGATATGGATTTTTCACTGATGGATGCTCTGTGATAGATTCTGATGAACCAATCATATACCATGATGCGTTGTCCAATTCGGATTGTGACAAATGGCTTGAGGCCATGAACGTTGAGATGCAATCCATGTATGATAATCAAGTATGGGACTTGGTTATACCACCACTTAACTCCAAAGTAATTGGAAGTAAGTGAGTTTTCAAGAAGAAAACCGATATGCATGGAAACTTGGATACTTATAAAGCAAGACTTGTAGCAAAGGGTTTCACTCAAACTCAAGGGGTTGACTATTATGAAACTTTCTCACCTATTGCAATGCTAAAATCTATTAGGATATTGTTTGACATAGTTGCTCATTATGATTATGAGATTTGTCAAAAGGATGTCAAAACGGCTTTCCTAAATGGATATCTTGAAGAAGATGTCTATATGGTTCAGCCTGAAGGTTTTGTCCATCCAAAACATCCTAGCAAAGTATGCAAGTTAAAGAAATCAATCTATGGATTGAAACAAGCATCGAGAAGTTAGAATCACCGTTTTGATGAAGAAATAATTAAATTTGGATTCATCAAGAACGCTAATGAAGCTTGTGTATATAAGAAAGCTAGTAGGAGCATCATCACTTGCCTAGTATTGTATGTTGATGACATACTACTATATGGAAATGACATTCCAACCTTGGAAGGTGTAAAAACCTGGCTTGGAAGTTGTTTTTCCATCAAGGATCTTGGTGAGGCCGCCTATATTCTGGGAATAAAGATCTATATGGATAGATCAAGGTGGTTGATTGGTTTAAATCAAAGTGCATACATTGATAAGATCTTGAAAAGGTTCAAGATGGAGAACTCTAAGAAAGGTACGGTACCTATTCAAAGAGGAACGTTATTGAGTACGACTCAATGTCCAAGCTCAAAGGATGAGCAAGATAAAATGAAGGCAATCCCATACGCATCTGCTATTGGATCTATCATGTATGCAATGATATGCACTCGGTCGGACGTTTCATGCGCCTTAATCATGACAAGCCGATACCAACAAAATCCTGGAAGCAGTCATTGGATGGCTGTTAAGAACATACTTAAGTACCTAAGGAGAAATAAAGATATGTTTCGGATCTATGGACCTGGTGACGAGGAACTCGTTGTAAAAGGTTACACGGATGTGAGTTTCCAAACCGATCGTGATAATTCACGATCACAATCGCGATACATTTTCATTTTGAATAAGGAGCTGTCTCTTGGAAGAGCTCTAAACAGGATGTTGTGGCTTTATCAACTACAGAATCTGAATACGTCGCCGCCTCATTGGCAGCTCAAGAAGCTGCATGGTTGATGAATTCATTTTCGATCTAGGGGTTGTCCCTTCCATTCAGGACCCCCTAGAGATCTTTTGTGATAACGAGGGTGCGATTGCTCAAATCAAGGAACCTCGTGCTCGTTAAAAGACTAGGCACATTGAGTGGAGATTCAATTACATACGAGATGAAGTTGATAAAAGGAAAGATATGTATTCGCAAATTTCACACAGATCAAAATATTGTGGATCCTCTTACGAAGCTCCTAGAAAAGGCAAAGCATGAAGGTCATACCTGTGCCATGGGACTTTGATATTCTAGTGATTGGATTTGATCTGTAATTTCATATTTGGATATTTGGAACTCCCTTACTACTTGAGTAAAATTATTTGGTCATAATATATCAATGAATGTTCCAATTTAGCATGTTTAATCCATGGGTAAATTTTTTTACTCTAAATGTCCATAGTCGTTCATACTTGTGGGAACAAGTATGAGGGTAAGATTATCATGAATTTGGATTGGTGGATATTCATAAGGAATGAATATAGAGCAATTGGTTGCTGCCAAAGTCCATAGATATTTTTGGGATACAAATATTGGACTGACCCGCATCTCAAATTTTACTACATGGAATCTTCTAGATTGATCATAAGTAAATTTGAGTAAAGGCGAATATCATTTGGTATCCTCAGACCTGAGATACATATTGGGTTTTGATATTCACCAAGTGTTATACCTTGAGTAGTTCTTTACTGCCCTGAAATAATGGACACTACGTAAGGCTATGTTCAGGCGTAACATGAGGTGTTTGTGAGAAACGTATGTAGTCAAGATGGAATTTGTTCCTCTTATTCGTTGAGAGTTAGATGTCTAAGGCCTGATAAGTTAAATCAACAAGGAATGATCTTTCTATGTCCTTGGATTTAACATGACATCAGTAGCAAAAGGATAGATGATTAATTCACACCTAAATCATTTCAAGTTGGATACTTGAATGGGATGATGTTATTGAATGGCTATAAGTCATGCGTATTAAGGGTAGTAAACCGTTGTTAGGCGGTATTTACTGCTTGCATCAATTTTCTATGAATCTTGTGCAAGTGGGAGATTGTAGGATTCTATGCCCAAGACATGTAGAATATTGATGGGTTAGTACGTTATGATCCAAGTCGGGTTATACCCAATAACAAGCTTTGCAAACACAAACAATTATTTAATTGATGATATGATCATGCAATTAAATAATCACATCAAATTTAGAAAATAGTTTTTTAAACAATTGCATTGTAGTTGAACAAATTATAAGGATAATTTGTTGATGAATTTTATTATTTGTATTGTTATTTAAATAGGTTTAAGTAACATTAAATAATAAAACAGGGAGTCATTTATTAAAAGAGGTTTAATTTAAATGATGTACATGACTTCCTAATGTTTTATTTATTAAAAGTTTGGGAGGGAAAACCCTTCTAGAAGGCTGAAAATTGGCCTCCCCATGGTCCAATAGGATTATTTTCCTTGCCTTGAAAACAACATTAGAAAGGTGTGCAAGTCTCCATACATGCATTCATCATTTTTCACACAAAAGGAATCTCTTCTCTCCTCTCAAACTCTTGGCCAGCAGCAGTTTTAGAGGGTCTAAGAAGTGTCTTTGGTGTTCTTCTCCCTAGCAAGAAGGTGTTTGCTATAAGGCTTTGGGTATACAAGCTTAAGAGGACCTTTGTTGGTGCCTTGGTGTTTTCTTGGAGCAAATCTTCATCCATTTCGACTATTTTGCTGCTGAAAGGTAGTTTATGGCAGCCTCTTTATGGCTGTCCATAATGTGTGTTTTGTGTTTACATAGCTAGTCTTATTAACATATAAAGGTCCTTTGTTCTTGGGTTTGATTGTAACTTTATAATATCAAATTGAACCGGAAATTTAGTTCGAAAATTATGTATGATGTTCATTTCCGCTGCGTTTTTCACAATGTTTAAATGGTTAAACTATATTTTATGTTCGAACAAACCCAACAGTTTCTTGAATAATCTCTGCGCCTGTTAACTGTATTTCACCAATCTCGGCCCAATAAATGGGAGATCTGCATTTTCTTCCATACAACGCATCAAATGGAGCACATCCAATGCTCATGTGGTAGCTGTGTCGTAAGAGAAGTCAATCAGCGGTAGGTGAGTGTCCCAACTACCACCAATGTCGATTACATACGCGCTCAACATGTCTTCCAATGTTTGTATATTCGTTCACTCACTTTGGCTGTCTGTCTGAGGGTGATAGTTTTACTCATATCTAATCGAGTGCCCATCGCATTCTGTAGCGTCTCCCAAAATCGTTAAGTAAATCGGCTTTCACGGTCGATATGATCAACACTAGTACTCCGTGTCTTGTCACGACATCCTTTGTGTACAATCCCACCAATTTATCCATTTTGTAGTCTTCTCGAATCGGCAAGAAATGAGCTGACGTCGTCATCCAATCCACCACGACCCATATCGAGTCATGCCCGCTGCTCGTTCTAGGGAGTTTGGTAATAAAATCCATAGCTATGTTCTCCTATTTCTACTCGGGAATTTTAGGTTGTTGTAATACTTCCGATGGTTTCTGATGTTCGGCTTTAACTTTCGAGCATGTCAAGCATCTGCTTACATACATAGCAATGTCTTTCTTCATGCCCGGCCACCAGTACAGATCCTTAAGATTGTGGTACATCTTGTCTGCACCAGCATGAATAGAATATCGTGTCTTGTGTGCTTCATCCATGACAAAGGTACGTACACCTCCCCATCTGGGTACCCATATATGAATCACGAAGTACTGTATACCATCATCCTTGCAAATCATTTTTTTATCCAACCCTCAGAATTCATCTCCCGCAAGGTTTTCTTCTTTCAATGCCTCACCTAGTGCAATTTAGATCTGAGCTTTCAAATTCATTTGAATAGTCAACCCCAACGCTTGGGCACGTAGTGGTTTCGCGCGTTCTTCGCGGCTTAAAGCATCAGCCACCACGTTAGCTTTCCCCGGATGATACCGGATTTCACAATCGTAGTCGCTAAGTACTTCTACCCAACGTTGCTAATGCATATTAAGTTCCTTCTGATCCAGGATATGTTGGAGGCTCTTATGATTTGTGTAGATGATGCATTTGGTTCCATACATATAATGCCTCCATATCTTTAGTGCAAATACTACAACGCCCAACTCAAGATCATGAGTTGTATAGTTCTTTTCGTGCACCTTAAGTTGTCACGAAGCGTAGGCAATCACCTTATCCTTCTGTATTAGTACACATCCCAATCCTTGATGTGAAGCATCGCAGTATACCACAAAATCTTCAGTTCCGTCCTGGAGGGACAATATTGGTGCGTTGCACAACTTCTCTTTCAACGTTTGGAACGCTTGTTCTTGTGCATGTCCCCAATCAAACTTCTTGTCTTTCTGAGTCAACATCGTTAACAGTTGAGCGATCTTCGAAAAAATCACGATGAAACGACGATAGTACCCGGCCAATCCTAAGAATTGCCGTGTCTCTGAAGGTGTCTGGGGTGTATCCCATTTCTTTATCGTTTCGATCTTACCGGGATCTACATGAATCCCATCCTCCTTAACCACATGACCTAAAAGCTTCACTTCCCGCAACCAGAATTCACACTTTGAGAACTTGGCGAAAAATTTCTCTTCTCGCAACAATTCCAGAATTGGGAGTAGGTAAGTATATCGTCTATGAATACGATCACAAACTTATCTAGGTAAGCTTTACACACCCGATTCATAGGTCCATAAACACAGCTGGTGCGTTAGTCAGCCCAAATGGCATGACCAAGAATTCATAGTTCCCATAATGAGTTCTAAATGTTGTTTTCGGTATGTCCTGCTCGAAACCCTTAGTTGATGGTATCCAGAACGAAGGTCGATCTTGGAGAAATATGAAGCTCCTTGCAGCTGGTCAGACAGATCGTCGATCCTGGGGAGAGGATATCGATTCTTTACGATTAACTTGTTCAACTCACGGTAATCGATACACATTCAGAACGACCCATCTTTCTTTTTGACAAATAACACTTGTGCTCCCTAGGGCGAGTGAATTGGCTGAATAACCCTTCTCCAGTAGTTCATGTAACTGACTAGATAACTCCTGCATTTCGGACGGTGCTAACCGGCATGGTGTCTTGCTACCGGTGTAGCACCAGGAACCAACTCTATGCGAAATTCACTTGTCGTTGAGGAGGCAAACCAGACAAGTCATCAGGAAATACATCTGGGTAGTCCCGGACTACTAGAATATCTACCAATTTCCTTGATTCTTCCTTCTTTTCTACCATATGAGCCAGAAAAGCGTAGCACTGTTTTCGTAAACTTCGGCGTGCTTTCATGCAGGAATAAGCTTTAGGTTTCTTCCCGGTCGTTCTCCTAGAATTCTAAGCACCTCCCCATTTGACATGGGGATACGTACTACTTTGTTCTCACAAACAATCTCAGCTCCATGTTTCGACAACCAATCCATTCCCACAATCACTTCGAAACTTCCTAACTCCAAGGGTATCAAGTCTATATCGAAGGCATGGTCCTCCAATATCAACGAGCACTTTCTAATGATTTCATCAGCCTGAACAACCTTACCATTTGCCATATCTATGGAGTAGCTAGTTTCTAGCCTACTAGGACTCAAATCATGCAATTGCACAAACTCAGGACATATAAAGCTATTGTCTGCACCGGTATCAAATAATATAGATGCAAAGTGATTATTGAGTAAGTGCGTACCCATAACAACATTCGGGTCCTGACGGGCATCGTTGGCTCCAATGATGAATGCACGTCCCCGAGCTGTATTTCCTTGATTCGTCGGTCCTTGATTTCCCGCTATGGCCATCACCGGTTGCTGGTTGTTCCCTTGTTGGCCCGCGCCCGATTCAGTCTTTTGCTAGATGCCCCGGGCGTCTACAGTTCACGCACACCTGGCATGACATTGCTGGGGGATGATGGAAATTGCACCTATCCCATTTCAGGTGCGGCCCAACATACTCTCTCTTGCCCTATGTCAAGGCCACAAAATTTCAGGTTGTCTTGGCCCTTTTATCAAATCTCCCGGCACTCGACCGACTCATTTCCCCAACATCCTTTCTTTTCTCTGCTCCCTTTCCCAATACCCCTGTTCTCTTCATATCATTATTAGAGCGCCAGCCTTTAAATTGCGCTCTGAATCGTAGGAGGAGTAGCTGCTGTTACCATTGCCCGGATTTGAGGCGCAAGTCCCCAAATATACCTCTTGATCCTCTTTGATTCTGGAGTGACGAGATGTGGAACCAATCTCGCCAACTAATGAAAACGATCAGTGTAAGCTGTGTGCCCAGCCCCCACCATAGCATGATTCTAGAATTCATGCTCCAGTTTTTTGTATCTCGTTGAGGGGCAGTACTCCTCAATGATTAGGGCCTTAAACCTGGGTGTTGCATCATCCCATGACAACTGCATCACTAATTCTCTTCCCCTAGCCTGAACCTGGGTGTTCCACCAACTTATCGCCTTTCCCTGTAGTGAACACGTGGCATACTTGATTTTCTGGCAGTCGAGGCATTTACTGATATCGATCACTGCCTCCATCTTCTCAAGCCACCTGGTCAGGGCTATCGCTCCACCCTTTCCATCAAACTCTTTCGGTTTGTAGGCCACAAACTCCTTATACGAACACCCCCTTCCAGCATTAACAACCCCAATCTCATTACCGGCTGTACCACCATTCTCGGTCTCCTGGTTACCGTCATTCCCAGTTGGGTTCCCATTATCCTCATTATCATTGCCACCATCCCCGGGGGGGGTGATTTTGAAGAGCATCACTCACTTGGGCCACAATACTCGGGATTGGTGCAGCTAGCTGTTGAGCGATGAGAGCTCCCATGTCAGTGTTTCCTGTTCCCTGATTGTTGCTGGCATGGCCATAATTTATTCTTGGTGCGGCCAGTGTTTCCTACACTCGGGGCTTCACTTCCACCACTGTTGCTGCGGGTAACTCTTCGAGGTGGCATTTTCTAATCATAGAAGTAGTAAACACATAAGCTTTAACCATTTCAAAGCATATTAACCATACCACTCATCAAAGTCCAGCATTCCAAGTTAATATCACACTTGTTGTTACCACACATCACATACAAGTCATGTAGTTCTCACACCATGTATAGGTAATGTTCCAAAATAATCCATCATAATAATTGCAAACCCATGCATATAATCATGTTAGTCTAGCAAAGGTTCTCTATCTCCTCCTCTTTCGAGGTTTCAGACATAACTTCCTCAGGGTAAATCTTAATGTCCAAGGTCCAGCGCAATAGCATGATCTGTGGAGTTCTCTTCGGGTTTAATACCCAGGTTTAATAAACCAACTCGGCACGTAGAGGGAAAGGAAGATTCAATTGAAGCAACCCATAAAGAGATTTAGCTTAAATAGAGGCATTGTAGAATAAATCTCGATAAGAGGTCTATCATGCTTATTCGGAAAACGTAAGTGAGCACAAGGGCTCTCTCATATGGTGAAAAGATCACAAGGCAGATAGATAAACGAATCAAGTAAAGAGGAACAAATACACGATATATAAAATGCTACAACCCTAACATGCAAATCTTGATGAAGGTTCCTAGGTTATAGTCTAGGTCGAGTGAATTGCCAGTCTGTCCAACCCCCGCTAAGAGCAGAAACACGGGGATGTAATGAAACGGGATCGTCATAACACATGGTAAGTATAGAGATGCAATATAATAAATGTTGACAAGCGTGTCATGACGACACCCGACACAAAGGAGACTTGTGTCGTGTTTAGTCGATATTCAAGACAACATAGCCACAAGTATAAACATGTTAATTGTTTCACATAATCAAAGTAGTAACAATTGTAATGTAATTCCCACAAACCGTGAACAAGTATCAAAAAATTAAGATGTTTAAAGCAGACTACAACAACGTTCCAAAAGATAATGATCGTTAAGCATGTTAGGTCTCAAAATGCATCCCAGGGTCTCCACTAAGGCAGCACATCTTGATCTTCAATTAGCATTGTCACCTGAAAAGATATGCTCAAAATGGTCAACAAAATTGTTGGTGAAATCGCAGGTTTAAATAGTAAATAAGTAATTGATGCTGTATAATAATTGTTGTGGAATACCGTGTATACAGTTATAAGTAAGCAAAATCACATGACGTGAGCTTACAACCAAACCTAACGACGTACACACAGAATCTTGTCAGAATATATTCACCCAAGGCCCGTTCTTGGCTATTATTGGTACTATCTACTATACCAACAACCAGGGTGGGGGTGTCAACCCAGTAGTACTATCAATACCTCTTCGTCGGTTGCCACACTAGAATTAAACGGTTGTAAAGAAAGAACCACATAGTAGATCCAAGCATGTATCAGATAAGAACTCACAAAACAGTATCACATTGATTCCAAGTATGTAAATTGTATGTATGTTGTACAACATAGAAAACGGGTGAGCATACTTTTCCCCCATGTTTGTAAATGATTGAAAAGTTGTATAAGCATAAAAAGGGGCCACGAAACTCACTTGTTAAGTGGCAAGTATGAATGATCAAAGTTTCCCCAATGTTGCATGTAAAGAACGGTCAAACACCTATTGACTTATTGTTAGCATTAATGATATGTATGAAGCCAATAGTAACGTTCAGTCGGTTTGGGTGGTATCGGTTCGGTCGCGTGTAACCACACAAGCTGACACACGTATTAGATCTTATGTAGATACAAGTACTAGAAACCGTCGCCATTGCCGGTGATATTTGTGTAAAGATCCATTATTATAAGAGAAGTATTTGTTAAATATTGGTAGTCACGAATCGGTTGTTGATAATTATAAATGTTAGGTTGATTTGATTTGGAATAGTATTTGTAGCCTTCATAGCGTTGACTTTAATCTTTGTGGTTGAGCAATAACAATTGTGTTGATGTTACCATATCATCACACGACATACGAGAAGGAATTCACGCACACACAACAACTTCAATCGCACAATAGGACCGGACGCACAACTAAACACTCCATTCACACGAATCAACCCTCATTCGTATGAATCAGCTTCATTCGTACGATTGAACCTTCATTCGCACTACTGGCATTTAGTCGTACCACACAGCACTCAATCGCACGACTCAACCTCCATATGCACGATCAACTTTCATTCATACGAATCAGCTTCATTCATACGATTGAACCTTCATTCGTACGATGGCCTTCAGTCGTGCGATACACGCACAATCGAACACATTCAGTAGCTCCTAGACTCAATCGCATGCATACACTCATCCGCATTGACTCAATCTCATGCATTCATTCGATCGCACGACTCACTCGCACGACATACCCCAGTCGCACAACTCAGTACCCCGAATGACATAGTCGCATGACTCAGTCGCATGACTCACCCAGTCGCACGACTCAGTCCCATGATAGACCCAGTTGCCAGAATGGCAGATTCGTGACTGCAGCTATGTAGAGCAGCCTCCGGGCTGCTCCGTACATGGGTTTTACACCACTAGGACCTCAGAAACACTCTACTAACATACACAAACAAGAAGAACATGAAGAAAGACATCACACGCACCCACGCGACCACATGTGTTTGGTCATAGTGTGGAAAGTGGGGTCGACCTTCCAGCGCGCTTTCTTGGCCGGAAAAGCAGCTCCTAATTCCTACTGCCACTCTACAGAACCGTACATGAGATTTTCACCTCATACGGCTCCTCGTTCAATTCTCTTCTGGACCCAACACCCGAGACCCTAAATGGACAGCGGTGAAATAGCAAGAAAAGGGATGACCAAGGTCGTCTACCTACAAGAATGGAGTAGACTAGGTTGTGGATGAAGTCTTGACAACGAAAACGTGACCAAACAGGGCGGTTTTGGTGCAAGGAAGAAGTTATAAAGTGAAGAAGAAGAAGAAGAAGGGAAAGTGAAGAATGAAGGCTAGGGCTGGAAATGGGTTTATATACCCAGCTCTAGTTTGCAAATTTGGTCACATTTGGTCCCGCGCTTAGCCCCCGAGTTTCCGACTTTGTTTCGGTTGAAAACGACATTATAGGCTAATTATATTAATGATAAAATGTAATTATGATGTTGGTAACTTAAAATGGTTTTATTAATGTCAAGAATATTATATAAAAATGGTATATTTAGTGATAACAATTATGAAAATTGTAAAAGTTTCAATGATAACTGTGTTCATGATGAGAGCACAAGCACAAAGATGATGAGCAAGCATGATATCCACTAGAATAGTTAATAAAGATAAGTAATGAGCAATCAAAGAAAGTTAACGAAGTCACGTAATTGACGGACCTTGTGTGACGGTGTCATAACAACAAAAATGAATCAATTAAGACAAGCATTGACACAAAAACTTCAAGACTTATTCATGCTGGAGTAACCATTTAGACACTGTTGGCAAACCTAAGATTATTAATGCTTTTATGTCATTCTAATTGATTTATTATGTGTGCAAAAATAATCATGGAGAGCTGACAACAAATGGTATCTTGATAGTGGTTGTTCCAGGAATATGACAGAAACTATTCTTTCTCCATCACTTCAAGCATCATAATGCCTAATATGTCGCATTTCATGGTAATAAGATGGGAGGTAAAATAGTTGGTGAAGGAATGTAACTAAGGTGCGCTCAAATTTGAAAATAAACTATTCTGAAAATTTGTAGTATAATCTATTGGTGTGTCTCAAATTTGTGATCAATATTATACCATATTATTTAATAACACTAATTGTTACATTCTTAAGCCAGGTTTTTTAGTTCCAGAAGAATGGATCCTTCTTAGAGCATCAAGAGAAGAAACACCTATGTTTTGGATATCAACAACACATCACTCACAAACAATGAAATATGCCTGCTATCTAAGTCATCAGAAGATGAATCTCACTGTGGCATAGAAGGCTTGGCTTGTTCATTCCAACATGAAGAAAATGAATAAATTGGTGATAAATTACGTAGTTATTGGATTGCCAAAGAAAGTGTTTTATTGTTCAAATCATTGTCCTTCATGTTATAAAGGAAAACAACAGAGTATCATACAATTCCAAATTATCAATACCAAAACTACACCACTCAAATTGCTTCACATGGATCTTTTGGTCCAACCAATGTGATGAGCATTGGAAAAAGGCAGGACTATTTAGTGATAGTGGATGATTTCACTAGATTTACATGGGTCTTTTTCTTAAAACAAAATAGTAAAACACGAGAAACATTAATGGACTTTGTCATCAAGATTGAGAATCAACTTGATTTAAAAGTTAAATTTTCAATAGTGACAATGGGACTGAATTTGTTAATGCAGACTTAGATTCTTTTTACAGGAATAAGGCATTACTAGGCAATTCAGTGCACCAAGAACTCGATAACAAAATGGACTTGCTGAAAGAAGAAATAAAACTTTCATTGAAGCAGCAAAAACAATGCTAGCTGATTCACATTTGCCAATTATCTTTTGGGCTGAAGCAGTGAACACAACATGTAATGTTCAAAGCAGGACATTAATTGTTAAAGAACATAATAAAACACCTTATTATATTTTATTTAAAAGAAAACCTTACAAAGGTTATCCTAAAGCTTTTGGATGTCATGTATCTCTTCTAAACACAAAAGAACAATTGAGAAAATTTTTAGAGAAAGCATATGATGGTTTCTTTGTTGGATACTCTTCAACATCTAAATCATATAGGGTTTACATTCCAAAGAAAAACATTGTGGAAGAAACTCCTAATGTGTCATTTGATGAATCATTATTTCCTAATCTGTAAAAGGATCCTCATGGTTGTTTGATATAGATACACTAACAAACTCATTTAACTCTGATTATTTGAATAATGCAGGATCTGATGATACATGATATCCATTTGTTTATCCAAATCTAAATGAAGTATCTTATCAGCTGATCCTCCAAGAACACAAACATCAAGTATCATAAATCAATGAACAACCGATAATGACAATAATGTTGCACAAGTTCAACAAAATGGATCTACATCCTTAGATGGAAATACTTCATGAGCAGCTAATGACTCTACTTCCGCAGATGAGCATCCTACATTTGGAGATATGGATAATGCATCGGTAGATGTTCAACAAATACACTCCGTAGATGTTCCTGTAACTCCTACAGAAGCATAAAATACTTCAGTAGAAGTTCCTGTGGAAGATACTCACAATGCTGATCATGTACAAATTCATGAAAAGAATCATTCTACTTCCAATGATGAACATGAAGAACTCCTTGATTACTTCATAAATTCATCATCTCAGCTAGATCCATTTGCGTTAACAAAATATGAGCAACTTGGAATCATCTATTCCAGTTGAATCTATTCCGACAACCATAATTCATAAGTCTCATCCAATAAACAACATAACTGGAGATCTTAATGAAAGAACAACAAGAAGCCAAGGGGGAGCTACCAACATCTATCTTTTCACTTGTTTTCTTTCACAAGTTGTTCCTCCAAACATCACAACTGATCTAAAAGATAATAGCTAGATTGAGACTATGCCGAAAAAGCTTCAACAATTCAATTGACAGAGGTATCATAGTTGATCTACCTGAGGTAGTAGCTACTTTGGAATCTAGTTGATCTACTTGAAGGTCAATGTCCGATTTTGACAAGGTGGCTTGTCAAAAAACAAACTGGATGACAAAGGTATCATTATAAGAAACAAAGCTAGGCTGATTGCACAAGGATATACTCAAGAGGAAGGGATAGACTATGATGAGTTTTTGCACCTGTTGCAAGAATTGAAGCAATAAGAATACTCCTAGCCTATGCCTCATAGAAGAAGTTTATAGTCTATCAAGTGCATGTCAAGTGTGCTTTCCTATATGGGAAAATTGATGAAGATGTATATGTCGCTCAACCGCCTAGTTTTGAAGATACTGACTATCCACATAGGTTATATAAGATGGACAAAGCTTTGTATGGTCTTCATCAAGCACCAAGAAAATGGTAAGAAACATTATCATCTTTCTTGATCAAGCATGGATATAGAGGGGGAATATTGATTAGACACTCTTTCTCAAACAAGAACTTCAAGATCTTTTAGTTGTTCAAATTTATGTAGATGACATTATTTTTCGATCAACCAACAAGAGATTGTGTGTCAGCTTTGAAGAGTTGATAAAATCTAAATTTCAGATGAGTTCAATAGGAGAATTAACTTTCTTCCTTGGTCTCCAAGTTCATCAGAAAATAGATGACATCTTTATCAATCAAGAAAAGTACCAATATGATCCAAAAGAGTCTCATCTCAATGTTGTCTAGAGAATCTTTAGATATCTGAAAAGAAAACCTGCCCTTGGCCTTTGGTATCGAAAGGATGGTGATTTCAATCTCTACTCATGTTCAGATACTAACTTTGAAGGATGCAACAACAACAGAAAATCCACAACTAGTGGATGTCAATTCATAGGACCAAGACTTGTTTCATGACAGTGCAAGTAGCAAACAAATGTATATGTATTCAAAGCTGCGGCTAAGTACATAACTACTTCAGCTAGTTGCTCACAAGTACGTTGGCTACAAAAAACCAATTGCTTGATTATGGTTACAATTTCCTTCAAACCCAGATTCATATTAATAATTCAGCTGCTATGTTTATCACTGCTAATCCAGTTCAGCATAGCAAAACTAAGCGTATTGAAATTAGATACCATTTTCTAAGAGATTGCTTAGAAAAGGGTTTAATAAAGTTAATCGAAGTGGATACAACAAATCTGCTTGCTGATTTATTCAATAAAGCCTTAGATACTGTCCTTGTGAATAGTAATCTATAATACCCAAAAACATTATGAAAAACATACAACAATACAAAAATATTGTTTTTGTTTTATTTTTTTCACGATGACATATTTATCAGAAATGATAGTACACTATGCTTTGCTTACTTCCTGAGTAATTAGCTTGCTTTAAGTCTGATCAAATGTACTTTGATATCAAAGTAGGTTCATCTTGAGTAGAAACTACCCTTAGTGCATGCCTAACATAATGAAAAGGTGATTGTCTATGGGAAACTTCATTTTGAGGATCAAGTAAGTAAGTCTTATTCTGATGTGATCAACTCGCTCACTCAAGCACACTATGTAAAACACTTTATAACTTCAATATTTTCAAATCATATTCCCTTTGTTTTGTGTAAACAAAGACGTGGGATTATGAACACCTTGGTGTACCGCTGTACCTAAATGGTGTACAAATTATGATCCCCATCATCCCTCTGTTTGGTGTAAACAAAGACTTGGGTTACAGGCACCTCTGTTTTACGAAAGTAAAGACCTGGTGACCTGATGATGATCATATCTAAGCTCTCAAAAGAATCCATTGTGAACAATTGTATATTATCTAAAAAGCTTTAGCAACAAAGCATTAATAAGACATCAAACTTGTCTCAAGATAGAATTTATAACTTAATGTACATAGTTTCTAAGTGTGGAAAAATGATGAATTGACTCACAAAAGGTGGACAAACTCTTATGTGAATTGAATGTGGAGCCCATAAAAGTTAATCTCTAACAAATACTAAAACATGATAAACACCATGCCTAGTTGATATACAATACTCTTGTTTGAATTTAAGTGGTCAAACATACTTGAAATCAGGACTAGAATTAGATCACACTTCATCAACCAAATCTAACAGGAAGATGTTTAGTGTCATAGTATGATCCCATTATATGTGTTCATATGCTTGTATATAATATTTCTTTTATTTTGTTTTATTTCTCCTTTGCTTAGGATGTTTATAACTTTTTGACTGTCATGTGCCTTTCATTCTAATTACTTCATAAATTTATGATGAATGTAAAATCTTATCATTAATCACAAATTTAGGGGGAGTAGTTAATGCATGAAAACAATAAAATATAAATTTGGATCAACATTCAAATGAGAAAATTGGTTGGAACTTGAGCACTAACTTGGCTGTAGGGTACATGATGTTTTTCAAAATATGAACCTTCTTGTCCATAATTGTCATGAAAACAAAGTCAACAAGGTCCAATAGCAATAAATTGTTCTATGAGTTTATTAGGACCATAAAATCAAAGAAGTTTCAATTTTGGCTTTTACAGCATCTGCAGAAGCTACAATGCATTTTCAGCATCAGCATAAGCTACAATGTGAAATTTAACAAAATGTAACTATCAGTAGATAACCATGGATGACTTAATATTTTGAAAGCATAATCTAATTTCATAGATTAGTAACCTATGAAAATTTAAATTATACTTCATCAAAATTCAATTTTTAATTCTAAGTCATCCATAGTTGATCTTCACAATCCATAGAAGATCTACGGAAGCGTAGATGATCTATAGAAGCCGTAAAATATCTACGAAAGAACTAAAAACTAAGGAGACAAAAATAAGGATAGAGGGTCACATGTCACCCCCCGACCGACAGCGGAATCATCGAGGCGGACGAATGTGAAACGATTGTTCATAGCACATGGAACTAATTAAGTTGAAATAATATTAAATATCATTTTTCTAATTAACATTACAAGACAAATAAAACGTTACAAATCAATCAAGATACAACTAATAACATAAGACTTTCAATTAACCTAGGTCCAAGTCCTATATGAGCACAAGAAGGTCTTTAAGGAGGAAACCTGAAACATGTTAAAAATAAAAGGTCAACTATAAAGTTGGTGAGTTCCCATGGTTTAAACACACGCATAAGTATATATATGTAAAAGGGTTACAAGTAGCAATTCATGTCCATGGTTATGAGTTAGCAAGCTCATAGAACACATACAGTTACAACCAAACCTCGACTTTTTTACAAGTATATAAGATTGGCTAAGTGTACTTGGTTCCCATGATGAACAAGCATACGTCATCAGGAGCCGGCAATACATCGACTTTAGCACCAAGTAGGCTTGTCAGCCCAAAGATCTAAAACGTTGCCAGGCTAGCAATAGTTAATGATTGTAAACAAAATATGTATCTTATATAATGTTGGATCAAGAAGAAGGCTAATGCAACCAAAACTAAGTCACTTAGATAATTTTGGTGCTGCATGCAAAGGCTTCCAAAGCTTAACATGTAACTACTGAAGGTTGCAGAGTTCTTCCAAAGACAAAGTGAAAGATCAACTTCAGAAGACAGAACTCTACTTCCGAAGTCAAGTGCATACTTCCGAAGTTCAAGTCTTAGAAAAATATGCTGAAGACCACGTCCGAAATATGCTGAAAAGAAGAAGTCTCCAAGCCCTGGAAGAAGCAGCCTCTTCCAAGTATAAGTGGCTTCGGAAGTACTTACTCTTCGAAGCCATTTAACCTTCGGAAGACACTACTATGAACCAGTGGACACAAGTATGGTCTCTGACACTTGGTTGCAGACCTCTAATACTGTTTGGCTTCTTCCTAAAGAGCCATGCATTTGATCATACTTTATTCCAATGTTCACCTTTTCATGGTAGTACAAGTTACAAACTTTAGTTGGTGACAAAAGGTAAATCAGGGACATGTCCTGACTACAAAATCTCATATAAGACTTTATCCTACATACCTTAAACTTTGGTCTTGTAGTATAGACTTTAGCTATAGGATCCCAGCTGGTATCAAAGTATATCCGGCTGTAGGTAGTATTATATATAGGTTCTCTTTCTAACTCATTCCATACCACTGCCTGTAAGAGTCTTGTATCATTGAGTTGAGAAGCAATATATAAAAGTACCTTGAAAATTAATTCCTATGTTCTTTATTACTTTCTTATTGTGATCAACTCTTACTGATTCTATCTTAACCCGAGTGTTATTCTAGGTGAGTTTGAGAGAAAAAACATAAGTGTTAGTGACAAAAATTGATCCTGCAATTGGTATCAGAGCTTCTCAAGCTCTTGATTGCGCGATCTAACTGTCCAAATCAACCTGTTTTTCACTCCTCCCTACAACCCACTCACTCAAATGGCCCTTAACAAGTCCAAGGTAGAGATGGGAACCATGACAAAGGCTCCCATCATTACTCCTGAAAATTTCAGGTCTTGGAGCAGGAGAATGGAAGGCTTCATCAGATATCAAGACAGCAAGATATGAAACTCCATTGTCAATGGCCCGTATAAGCCAAAGGTGGCATCACCTGGTGGAAACGGTGCCATGATAGAAAAGGCAGTAGATGATTACTCTGATGAAGATAGAAAGATGATGGACATCGACAGCAATGCCATGAACATTCTCATGACTGCAATACCGAACTCCATTATGGTGGGATTCGAGGCATTGCACGACTGCCAAAGAATTGTTTTATTCACTTGCTCACATGTACTAAAGCTCCAATGACTCAAAGAGGGACTCACTAAAATTGCAGTTTGAGAACTTCACTCATATTGTTGGACAGACTCTCAATGAGCAGTAGTTCAGGTACATGGATCTTATCTCTTCTCTTCAGTCTCTGAAGATCACTCCTGAACTTAGAGATCTTACTAGAAAGTTCATGAGCACTCTTCCAAACGAGTGGACATTCTACTGTGTCTCTATCAAGAGGACAGAGAACTTGAACACTCTCACCATGACTGAACTCTACCGTATCCTTGATGGATATCGCCTAGAGATGGAGAGTTAGAAGGGCAACCAAACAAGCAGACCCATGAGTCTTCCTGCTAGCAACGCATTAATGGTTGCTGAACGCTCATTACCGCCATAGCCTTAGCATTACCTTACTTTCCAGCAGCCATCCTACTCTTCTGGACCTTACATCACTTTTCCTGAGACTCCAAGGTCTCAACAGGCTCAACACAACTCCTTTCAAGAAAGTTGTGCCTTTGTCTCAGGAAGTGGACACTCTGGTGATTTTTTATACTGCTTTGATGATCTTGAGTGTTTCGGTCCACATTATGTAGAGTACGTGGACATTGTCCAACAGATGGCTCTTTTAACTTACAGAGCGAAGAAGTTCTTTAAGAGAACTAGAAGGCACTTCCCTAAAACCCAACTGCCAGTAAGTTCAGGTTTGACAAGACGAAGGCAAAGTGTTACAACTGTAACCAACTGGTTTACTTTGCAAGGGAATGCAAGGCTCCTAAGACCAATCTGGGAACCCCACAGGCCTCCACACATCCCTCAACCTCAAAGCCCACTAAGAAGTCAACTAAAACAACTACAATGGCTCAAGAAGTTGACTGGAGCTTCATGGTACATGATGTGACTCCTGCTCAAGCTCTCATGGCCGGAACAAACCATGCCCAGGTATATGAACATCTCAGCACTCCCGCCTGTATAGCTAAAGTTAAACTCTATGAGGATTATAATATGGAAATCATATCTGATATTGAGTCTTTAAATATCTTAAAATCTGATTTTAAAAGAGCTAAATCTGACTATCAAAAGAAAATTGAGGAGTTAGAGAAAACTGTGTCTCTTTTAAAACATGAACACACCAACTACAAGACTCAAATCAAAGATCTGATATCCAAATTGTCTGAGGCTCAAGCCCAGCTTGTCACTATTGAGGCTCAGGCCAGGAAGCACGCTATTTCTGAGCAAAAATTGTAAGCTATTCTTGCATAATCCTCCCACTCTAAATTCTGCTATCATAACAAAGGAGGGTAGGAACCAATGAAATTGCCCCACCACACTCCTATGAGTCTATTAGACAGCCAAGATGTGGTACTGAGGAGCAAGAAGTTCCAACTGCTGACCCTTCCCCACCAGAGTTGAAGGATGACACAACAATAGTGGTCACCATAGGGAGGAACAAGTAGATGTATCCATCTCCTCCTGTGAAGAACAAATCCTAACCACTAAGGCCAGAAGAAGCAGAGCTAAAGCTGCTAGGAGAACAGCCAAGAAGGTGGCTGAGTCCAAGCTGAAGATTGACCCAAAGCAAAGAGGTGTCTTTATCTCAGCTAGATTCCAAGTGTTAGGTACTTCTGATTTAGGAAGGAGTGTAATACTAGCTCTTCTGTCCTGCCAAAGGATCAGAATTGAAGGGAAAAGTTGCTGATGAAGAAAAGAAGCCCAAGAAATAACTACCCTCACATTCCCAAAGAACTAACATTGCAAGCATAATGTGTGGTCTGCAAAAACCACATGACAAAAGTTTGTTAATACAATCCTGCAAACACATATTATGCAAATAATGATAGAAAAGAAGGTGTCAAGGAAGGTATCACATTTGGACCTTTTCAAACTGTTCAAGTGATGAAAAAGGGAAAGCTAGTTTCGGAAGCCAGGTTGCTTTCGGAAGAAACTCTTTCTCCGAAGGGAAAATGGCTTAGGAAGCAAAAGCTACTAAGGTTTGGAAGAACAAGAAAGCTCCCATGAAACCTCCCCAAAAGAAGACTACTTCGGAAGAAAAGGTGGTGAAGACTTCTTCCGAAAAGAAAGAAGCTTCGGAAGATAGCCATGCTACAAAAGCTTCAACAACCTCATCCTCCAAGATCAACCAAAGGATGGATCGGAAGATCAAGGAAGATGTTGCAGCCCAAACCTCTTCTTCAAAGACCTCTATTGAACCCCCATGCATAACATTTGGTTCAATTACGTCATTATCCTTGGAAGAACCTGAGACCAACAAGGCTTGGGCTTCCAAACAAAAATAACAATCTCATCTTATATGTAGGGACATCCATATGACAAGAATAACAATGTTTGGATTGTAGACAGTGGATGCTCCAGGAACATGACAGGGAACAGATCTCTCCTTCAATAGTTTCAGAACTATGATGGAGGTCCTGTCCAATTTGGAGGTGAGGCCAGAGGATATATTTTTGGCAGAGGGAGTATATCCAATGGTAAATTAAAGGTTGACAAAGTTCACTTTATCAAACAGCTTGAACACAATCTATTAAGTGTTCTTAATTCTGTGACCAAAAGCACCAAATGCTTTTCACAAAACATGAGTGCATTATCCTTAAACCTAGGATGACAATTCCTCCGGAATTGGTGCTTCTTAGATCTCCCAGAAAAGGGGATATGTACATGCTTGATATGAACAATGCTTTCGTAATGGGTGAAGTATCATGCTTTCTTTACAAAGCTTATGGTGATGAGTCAACATTGTGGCATAAACGTATGTGTCATGTGAATTTTAAGACAATGAATAAATTGGCTAAAAACAACTTGGTACATGGTTTGCCTAAAAAGAAGTTTTTCTATAAATAACTGTGTTGCACGTCTGAAAGGGAAACAACACAGGACATCTCATAAATCCAAATGTGATACTCTATCACTAGTCCATTACACTTATTGCACATGGATCTTTTTGGTCCCACAAGTATAACGAGCATTGGAAGGAAATCATATTGCCTTGTGATAGTTGATGATTTTATAAGATTCATATGGGTATTCTTTTTAAGAACTAAAGATGAAACTGCTGAAACATTAAAATCTTTTATTCTTAATATAGAAAATCAAATTGATCACAAGGTTAAAATTATTAGAAGTGATCAAGGGACTGAGTTTAAGAACTTTATTCTTGACTCATTCTGTAACTCAAAAGGATTGCCAGACAATATAGTGCTCCGAGAACTCCTCAACAAAATGGTGTTGCTGAGAAGAGGAACATGACACTTGTTGAGGCTGCTCGAACTATGTTAGCTGATTCAAAACTACCTCTAACATTCTGGGCAGAGGCAGCCAGCACTGCATGCTATGTGCATAACAGAGTTCTTGTGGTTAAGCCCCATGGAAAAATCCCTTATGTGCTATGGAACAAGAGGGCATAGTTCATTGGCTTTCTAAGGTCCTTTGGCAGCAGGTGTACCATACTTAACACAAAAGACAATTTAGCAAAGTTTGCTGAAAAGTCGGATGATGCTATCTTTGTTGGGTACTCTTCTAGCACCAAAGCTTACAGAGTATACAACATTAAGAATCAACAATTTGAGGAATCTTCCAAAATAGTTGTTAATGAGCAAAATCCTTGTGTTAAGGGGAATGGCCCTGATCATATTTTTGATTTAGAATTGTTTTCAAACTATTCTAAACCTTCTTATCAGAATGTTTTAGTTGGAACAACTGCTCAAAATGATGCTGATGCTACTGCTGATGATCAACTGTTTGAGCTACCTAGACCTAGCCCAAATTCTCCAAGTGCTGCTATAAACGAAGTTTCCACCATTCACAGATCTGATAGCTTGACTATATCAAGGAATTGTGAAGCTTCTCCAAGTGAATCACTTACTAAGCCTCAAAACTCATCAGGTGATCCACCACAACACCAGGCAGAAGGAAGTAGTGTTTTGAAGGGATAGGAAAGTGTTACACCACTTCACAGCCAACTGTTGATGATGTTTCTTACTCATTCAATCAGTCCTCATTGAATGATTTTGAAACAATAGCCGGAGAGAGTACTCTAGTTCCTGAGTAGAAATTGTCCAACCTGGATCTATCTCTGCAACTCGAAGTGATTCCTCTCCATAGGATTCATAACACTCATCCTGCTGAGAACATCATAGGGTATGTCACTAAGGGTGTGAGAACAAGAGGACAGAATCGTCATGGGAATGTCTGCTTGTACTCATGCTTTCTATCCCACATGGAACCCAAGAAGGTAGAAGATGCCTTAAAAGATAGTAGCTGGCTTGAATCAATGCAAGAGGAGTTGCTTCAATTCAAGAGACAGAAGGTATGGAACCGATGTTCGCTACCATTTGGTCAAGTACCAATAGGCATTAAATGGGTTTTCAGAAACAAGAGAGATGATAGAGGCTTGATCATCAAGAACAAAGCAAGACTTGTAGTTCAAGGATACACACAAGAGGAAGGAATTGATTATACTGATGTCTTTGCACCAGTTGCAAGACTTGAGGCAGTTAGGATCTTCCTTGCTTATGTTGCATCCAAGGACTTCACTGTCAATCAACATGATGTCAAGTGTGCATTTCAATATTGGGATATAGATAGGGAAGTCTATGTATGCCAACCTCTAGGATTTGAAGACCCACAACACCCTAACTATGTGTGCAAATTGGATAAAGCTCCATATGGGCTACACCAAGCACCTAGGCTGTGGTATGAGACTCTGTCTCAGTTTCTTCTGAAGAATGGCTACACTAGAGGTACCATTGACAAGACTCTCTTCATCAGAAAGTCTGGAAAGGACATCTTGCTCATTCATGTCTATGCTCATGACATCATATTTGGTTCTTCAAATGACCAAATGTGTAAGGACTTTAAGAGCATTATGAAGAAAAGTTTGAGATGAGTTCTATAGGAAACATGGACTTTTTCCTTGGAATTCAGGTGAAGCAAATGAAGGAAGGGTTTTTCATTAATCAATCTAAGTATGTCTCTCACATCTTAGAAAGATTTGAAATGAAGGATTGCAAACCTGCCAAGACACCCATACCCAGAAACGATAATCTTTGTCCTGACCTTGAGGGGGAGGATACTGATTAACATCAGTATAGGGCAATTATTGGTTCTCTGATGTATCTTACTGCCAGTAGACCTAATATCATGTTTGCTACTTGTATTTGTGCAAGATATCAGGAGGATGTCAATTTCTTGGCGGACGGATCATCTCATGGCAATGCAAGAAACAATCATGTGTATCTACATCAACTGCTGAAGCTGAATACATTGTTGCTGCTAGCTGCTGTGCTCAACTACTATGGATTCAGAATCAAATGTTAGACTATGGATGCAACTTTATGAGTACTCCTATCCATATTGACAACAACAGTGCTATCTCCATTACTGAAAATCCAGTGAAGCACTCCAAGACAAAACATATTGACATCAAGTATCATTTCATTAGAGATATTCATGGGAAAAATCTGATTAAAGTAATCAAGGTTGACTCAAATAAACAATATGTTGATTTGTTCACCAAAGCTTTTGATGAACAAAGATTTAAGTATCTCATAACAGCTATTGGGATGATAAACATTGATTAGATCACCTCTTTTGAAAACCTTTTAATATGTAATGTCTTCTGTCAATATAACTTAAGCCCTGTTACAAAATATTTTTCTGAATATTTTCTAAGTGTAAATAATTTCCAAGAGAAATGAACCCTCAAAAGTTATTTTTATATCTTCCAAAGCATAATTTCTCAAATGATAATTTTTCTTCTCGGAAGAGCTTTTGGTCTTCGAAGAAGCACTTGATTACATATCAGGTCTACTTCCGAGGTTTAAAAAAACTCTCCATTCGGAAAGCAACTCTACCCTTCGGAAGCAATGTTTTAGCTTCAGAAGTAAGAATTGCCTTCGGAATACAAATTACCTTCGGAAATGTTTTACATTCGGAAGAAAGATTGTACTGTGTAACGTAAATCTCTTGGGCCCCACACTGTAAAAAGCAAAGATTTTGTTAATGATGTCGGATTAATTAACTGATTTTAACCTTACCACCACTGTCATTTCATCCACTAAACCATCAGATCACCTTATCCTAGTCCCGATTACCGCCTTCCTACCATCTTTTAAACAATCTCGACTATTCACTTTCATCTTCTTACTTGAAATTTTTACTACCCTAGAAATTTCTCTCCTCTCTAACTTTAACCAAGCTCAAAATCATCCACATTCACCTTTCTCCAAATGGCACTTAACCCTCAGCACAACCAAGTCGCACTTCTTGATTCTTCAAGAGATGCTGACTTCTCTGAAATCATCTCCTTTCTCACCCAATCACCTTACTACACTGCTCTTATCGTTAACCCCACTGTTTACTCCAACCACATGGCCAAATTTTGGGGAAATGGTCAAGGCGAAACCCTAAACGGGATTCAAGTACTGAGGTCCAGCATTTGTGGACATGAGTTATCATTACTGAACAACTCATGAGGGAGCATCTAGAGCTTCATGATGAAGGAGCTCCTACAGAATTCCCTAAGGCAGATTTGGACAGCACCTACATCCGAATGGGATATGGTGGAGACATAAGCAGGTCAACAGTATACACGTTCAACTTCTCCTACAATTGGAAGTTCCTCCTGCACGTTGTTCTCCACTGCTTGTCCAACAAGTCCGGAGGATGGGATGAAATCCCATATTAACTAGGATGCTCAGTTCATGGACTGGTGAGAGGCTTGCACCTCAATTACTCACGATTTGTGTTCACCAATCTGATTAGGAATCTACAAAGGGAGACATTCTATATGTATCCTAGATTCATCCAACACATAATCAAATGTGGCTTGGACCAGAGCATGCTTGTCTGTGTAGCTACTCTGACTGTCCCCGACATGCGGCCTACCATCTTCATGACCTTGAAGAAGGTGTCCACCAACTTCACTTGAAGGTAGACCACTCTGCTTCAAGGTATGATTGAGCGCATAGCTCCTGGTGACATCCCTGTTCACCCCACAGGTGATGAACCCACACCAGCACCATCACTACCTTCTCCACCCATCACCATCACATATCAAAGATGCCCCAAACAAACGCTTTTTCAATCTACACTGATTGAACAAGACCCTCCTGTTCATTCCAAAAAGACTAGAGTGGAAACATAGGCTCCCACTCAGTCTGAGGTCTCTCCATCCTTCTCTTTTGACCTCAATATGGGTTTTGAGTCTCCTCAGTCTCAAACCCAGGAGCCCGACACCCAAACCAGCAACCTTTAAATGAGTATCTACACTCTTTTGAACAACTAACTAGGGACAACCCCACCAAAGGCTCAATGCCTGTAGACATTGATCAAGGATCCAGGTCAGTATGGTTAACCTCCCTATCTTTCACTGACCTTCTCTTCAAAAATAATGAAGAGATAACATCTTTCCATGGTAATGAAGTTGATCTACAACACCCTCTTCAAGATCAACAAAGCCTGAATCCCTTGTCTCTAGCCCCCATAAGCAACCTATAACTGAGGTGAGTCCCACTGATGTGGAGGGGACTCACACAGATTCAGATGCCACTACAGAAGGTTCGTTAATGGACCTTGTCGACAGTGGTAAGATATCTCTGAATGAATCTGCGGCAACCGAGCCCTTTGATGACTCTGAAAGAGACATCATTGAGCATGGGAAACCAGGGTGCCAAGAAACCACATCTGGTGGTGAGGCTAAACATACAAGGTATGTTACCTCATCTCCTCGTGATTCTTCAAATGAAGATTAGGGAAGCATGCAAATCTTCATTCACGACCTTCTATCTAAAGTCTCAAACCTTGAATCTTTGGTTAAGACTATAGAAGCAAGATCCGTCACTCAGCAACTTGAGGTTGACAATTTCAAGGCCAAACTAGCTGAGAAACAGATAGAGAGGTCTGTTAGGCATGTACCGGTTCAAGTCTCATTGACTTCTTCCTCTAGCTCATCTAGCTCTTAAAATGATGCTCAGCAAACACTTAAGGACCCACAACAGAGCCACACTTCAACTTCAACTTCATTTACTCCTATCATTACAGTGTCTGAGCCATCTTAACTCATTCTTTAAATTGACTCAAAGATGCTCAGCAATCTCTACAGACTCTTCACCGAGTTTCTGTTGAGAACCTCTTCTCATCAGCCAAGCCCAGATGCTGCAATGCTCTACTTTGGAGCTGAAGAGCTTTAGAGGCTGATTGCCCCTTCTACCACTGTGGAAGAAGTTGGTCAACCTAAGGTCCACATGAACCTAAGACTCATTTCGAAAGGGAAATGGGGACTGATGGCCTAGCAACTGAAACAGTTGGGACAGAATCTGCATCTCCCCCAACTTCCAAAGCTGAAGTTAAAGCCTCGGAAGAACAAGGTGAATCTTCCGGAAGAGGAAATAGATTGATGACTGCAGAAGAGCTTCAGGAAGAGGAAAAGATTGAGAAACTTAAGAAGAAAGGAAGACTTCCAACTAAGAAGTTGCTAGCTACCAGCAGAAAAGCTACTGCAGCCAATCAGGAAGCTGTCAACAACAAGAAAAGGGAAGAGATCATTGACCAGCTTATCCAGATAGGAGCTGCCAATGAAGAGACACTCCTGCTACCACTAGAGGAGTCGGTGAATCTGGAGAAGGCAACCCCGCTGAAACTTGAAGAAGAAGCCAGGTTAGCCTTGGAGATAGAAGAAGAAAAACAGAAGGAGGCTGAGCTGCAGCTAAGGAGAAACAGGATAAATTTCCTATTCTTTAGAGGCTTTAATCTTCAAGAACTTTCTCCACACAATGATGTGACGATCCTCTGGCTCTACAACAAAGAGCATGATCAAATGGAGAAAGAAAGAAAGAAGGCTGCAAGAGAAAAGGCAAAGGAGAAGAAGAAGGAGAAAAAAGCTAGGGACACTCCAACTAGAAAGCTCAGTGAAAAGGCCTGGATGAAAGACTATCTTCAGGCCCATGGCTTTTTTGGAAGGCAGGTGGGTCCCATGTCTGAAAAGACACTCCAACGGATTGTAAGTGAAATCAAGGCTGACATCCAGTTTGGAAAGAAGAAAGAGATGTACAGAAGGGTAAAGGAATGACCTTCACTGCAACCACTCAACCACAACTTGAATCCTCACCCTTACACTTCACCATTAAAACTGAGCCTTTCACCCCTAAACCCACACCATTACCCATATCCAATCTTTCACCTCAACCACCCAAACTTCCCATCATTCAACCCAAAACTCTCCCCAGAACCTCTGAACCTCAACCCACCCAACAACCATCCAAACCATCCGTTCAGCCTTCTCAACATCTCCCTCTTGAGGAGTTCAAGGTAATCAAGACCAAGCTTCTCAACTGCACAACTCCGAGCGAAGTCTCATGTGATGAAGATTCTGTCAACATTACCTATGTTGATGGATCCTATTATTCCCTGACAAGAGATCAATTTCTTGATTTACCTAGAGGAACACTGGACCAAGTAGCTAGACTTCTAGGCCTCAACTCACATTCATTAAGTAATGAAGAGAAGAAACTTAGAAGGAAACTGGTGACTCTGCTGGACACCAAGAAAGAGGACAAGATGCCTAGTAAGTCTCTTATGCCTAGAAACAAAATAGTCGAGTGGAAGTTTGATGAAACTTCTCACAACTTTGTTGTGGAAAGGGAAAATGGCGAAGTCTATAGACTTAATGCAACCTCTCTGCTACAATCCAGCAGGTTTGATATTGCTGAGTTAGCAGAGAAGCCATTCTCCAACCCTTCCAACTCTGAAGTTGCTGCATTCATCAGAAATCATCTCAGTAGCCTTCACCAAGCTTAGCTAACTGCAAAGGCCAAGATTGAGGAAGAGTTGAGATTGAGAAGACAGGAAGACAAGGAAAGACCTCCTACCAAAGGCACTGCCTTTCTACAGATGGTGGAGGGTCCCGAATTGGAACCTATGGTTAGATGGGAATATGATTACAGTTCCTATCAACTAACTCTTTTCAGAGGGCAACAATAGAGGGTACATGTTATCCAAGGTGACAGACTAGATTTCCTATCTACCAAGGATCTATACAAACTTCTCAGCACCACATCGGGGAAGAACAAGGAGACAAACAAATATATACTCTCCTATTGGACCAAAAGAACCAATGAGCCGGATCAGAAAAACCTCTAAGTCCCACAGACATCACAACAACTGCTGAAGACTTGATCAGCTGTTTCATAAAGTCTGAAGAGCAACAGCTGAAGTACAAGTACTGAAGACTTCAACAGCTCAAGATCAAGGTCTGAAGATCGACAGCTGAAGAACTAAAGTACTGAAGATCAACAACTGAAGACCAAATACCTATCTGAGTACTATGGGCCAGAATCTTCATTTGAAGGAGGTGCTGAATAGTAGACCATGGAGGAACAAGTTACCTTCCTAGAGGCCTATACAAGAGATTCATATAGACACATAGTGAGGAAGTAGATCTCATGAATGGGATAACAGCTCTGTGTCCAGTTCCCCAAGATAGAGTTCCCATTCATACATTGCCAATCAAATCATTGAGATTACTTCCAGGCCAGAGCTTACAAGGGTCACTACTGAGCTGATCTAGAAGACAAAAAGACCAATCATTCTGCCATAATAAGTGGGACATTTTCAATAAGTTTAGAGGTTTTGGCTGCATTGGTTCAGCGGGAGTTTGTTGGACCAAAAGAACCAATGGGCCGGATCAGAAAAACCTCTAAGTCCCACAAACATCACAACAACTGCTGAAGACTTGATCAGCTGTTTCATAAAGTCTAAAGAGCAACAGCTGAAGTACAAGTACTGAAGACTTCAACAGCTCAAGATCAAGGTCTGAAGATCAACAGCTGAAGAACTAAAGTACTGAAGATCAACAACTGAAGACCAAAGTCTGAAGATCAACAGCTGAAGTCTAAAGTACTGAAGAACAATTGCTGAAGTACAAAAACTGAACACATCAGCTGAAGACAACAGCTGAAGATCAAGTACAAGTACTGAAGCCTTTAAAGTTTGTTACAATGACTGAAGAAGCATTCTTCAGTTGTTGGAATGGTTTCCTTTCAGTAGTTTTCTTTTTATTTCAGTACTTGTAAAACGACTGAAGAGCATGTTCTTCAGTCATTGTAGTTTCAGTAGTTTTCTTTTTAGTAGTTGTAGTGATAGTTAACACTTAGTATTTTTGTAAGGAGATGTCAGCTATTTGATATTTTCAGTAGTTGTGTTAACTATCAGTAGTTCGAATAATTCTATTAGATGTCACTATCAAGTGACATCAGCAGACGTCACATCTCCTATATAAGAGATATTGACCTAATTGTATGTGTGACATTCTGTTACCACGAAAGCGAATATTGAATGAAATATATTTTGCAGAATTCTCTTTGTCTATAACCGTTTGTTTTTACTTCGAATATCTTTTGTGTTCTTGTGAATTTGCTAATTCATTGTTTGTTCTCCGCTGCTATACTCTCAAATCAATCAAACGTAGATCACTGATCCTAACAAATGGTATCAAAGCAGGTTAATCATTGATCAATCTAACAGTTGATCATTGAAACTGCTATTTGATGTCTATGTTTGATTGCATTAGCTTATTTGCAAAAACTGGTTATAGATTATGAATTTCTGCCGCTTTCGTTATTCATTTTGAGATCTCTCTTGGTTCAATTTGGTTTGTTGTGTTTTGTTCTAAATCTGTTATAGCTTAATTGAATTTGGTTGAATCTGAGATGACTACTCCTTCTAATGACCCTCACAATACCGGTTCTTCAACCAAGCCTCCGATGCTGGTTAGGACTGAGTATAACATATGGCAACGAAGGATGCTTCATCACCTGTCTGTTAACAGTTCAGGTTGTTGGACATCTGTGGTACATGGACCACATAAGCCTATGGTGAACAATCCGGAAACCAATCAAATGGTTCCGAAGAAGAAGGAACAATACTCAGATGAAGATCGGAAACTGTTTGAGATTGATGCTAAAGCCCATGGAATTCTGGCCATGGCACTGCCGAATGAAATCTATTCAGGGCTTATGCATCATGAAACTGCTCATGACCTCTGGAATGCACTGAAGGAACAATTCGGTGGAACTGATGAGGTCTTAGCAAACAACAGAGAAATCCTCGCCCAACAATATGAGACATTCTCTCATAGAACGGGTGAGACACTGACTCAGCAGTTTGAGCGTTTTTCCTGTTTGATCTCTGAGCTAAAAATGGTGAAACAGGAATACATCGACAGCCAGATGAATAACAGATTCCTCAGATCACTGCCTAAGAGATGGGACACATACACTATTGTCCTACGCTCTAGTGCAAATCTGGATAGCCTATCTCTTACCCAACTTCATGGGAAATTGCTTATATTTGAAAGAGAGATAGAGCAGAAAAGGAAACTGTCATCATGAGGAAAGCTCACTGATGACTTTGTACTAGGGAACACTGCCTTGGTTGGTCATGAGTCAGAATACGCTGCATCTGAAAGCAATTATGATGAGCATATTGATTTCTCTTCAACCAATTCTGATCATGCATTTGTTGGTATTGATAGTCATTCTGGTAGTAATAGTGACAATTTATGCTTCATCATGGATGATCTGAAGGGAATTGCTGATGATGATTTAGAAGAGATGGATATTCTAAGCCAAATGGCCTTAGTTAATATCATATCTCAGAAGTTCTACAAGAGAACTGGCAGGAAATTTCCTAGATTCTCTGCCAAAACCAAAGTTGGTTTTGACAAGAGTAAGTTGAGGTGTCACAAATGCCAAAGGCTTGGACACTTTGCAAGAGAATGTAGATCAACTGGATCTAACTCTTCTGCACCCTTTGTGACTTTTCCTAGCACTAGTCTACAAAACAGAGGGCAACATCTTGCTGGTTCTGGTCATCAATCACACCCCGTATCTCCTGCATACTTTGTCCCCCAGGGTCCAATGTCATATCCTTTTCCCTATTATTACTTGCCTCAGTCAAATCCGGTTCAAGCTCCAATGCACAACAACCAAATGCATTACCTGAACCTCAACCTTCCCAATCTCATCAATAAACTCAACCTCAACAACACAGCTTTTTCACCCCCGGAGTTGTTGACTGGAGCAGTTTACCAGATGATTTGTCTGGTCATGAACAACTGTTCTCTGGTGCTGGCCAACATGGTGGTGACAGTCCTTTTGGAAATCTAGCTCTTATGGCTTTGGAGTCTGCTGATACTTCATCCTCTAATGCATCTACACCACAGGTATCACAGGTATCATCTGCGGCAAAAGCCAAGTTATGTTCTGAAACATGCATAGCCGCATTTGCATCTATTAGAGAAGCAAATGTAGCTTTAATTAACAAGAACATTGAGCTAGAACAAACAATTTCCAAAAGAAAAGCTGAATTTGAGTATGTGCTTAATGATAAGAATGATGAGATTTACAAACTTAAATGCCAAATCACAGATGATAAGGCTAGGGAAGAGGTACTTCTAGAGAAGTACAGAGACCTCAAAGAAACACTTGCAACTACCCAGGTAGAGTGTGATCGATGGGTGAATTCTTGCAAGGGTTTTGAAATGCTTCTTAGTAAGCAATCCGCTTCCAATGTGAAGTTTGCCATTGGTTATAATCACACTGCTCCTCCTACAAATTTTACTCCCAGAGCAGAGGTAGAATCTGATGGAGAAAGCAATAACCAATCCTTTTCATCATGTGATCTACTATCTCATACAGCACCATCAGAGGTTGAAGTCAGCATTAAGTCCTCTCAGAACCTATCAGCTAATGTTGATGGTTCAAATGCTGACACTCACATGATCAAAAAGTTGATCACTCCAGGCGGTATTTCACAAAGTACTGAAAGTAATAAAGTGAATGTCATAACACCTGGAAGACAAACCCAAACTATTGCATGTACTAAAGAGAAGAAAACTGCAAGTAGTAAGGGTGGGAAAACTACTGAAGAAGATATCAAGAAAGCAGGTACTAAAGGGAAGAAAACTGCTAGTACTCATAGCAAATTTCTGAAGAACAAGTCTTCAATAGTTTCATCTTCTTCAGCAGATGATCAACTTAAGATGAAGAAAAAGTCGTGTGAAATATGTGGCTTATTCAATCGTCTTACTGATGATTGCTGGTATAAAAAGGGCTCCAAACTCAAACATAATGAAAACATTAAAGAGAAAATGGATAAAATGAAAACTGAGTTTGAAATTAAATTTGTACCAGCAACATCAAAACCTGTAACCCCAAAATCCAAAAACAAATCCACAAAGAAAGGAGTTAAACAGGCAACAGCTGAGGTTGCTCAAAGAGAGATGGTACAACACAAGAACCCATCTAACTCAAGCACTAATATGCCTGATGAGCTGAAGGCCTTATCACAAAATCAGACACAACTTGTTATGGTGGTTCAACATCTATTGTGGAGAGTCAACCAATTGGATGCTCCTATGTTGAAACCACAGAGAAGAAAATCCATGCCAAAGGAATCTTCTTCTTCACCATCTCCATCCCCTCAGGCCGTTATTCATAGCAAGTCTGTTAGTTTACCATCTGTTGATGTGATTTTGGGTCTCAAAAACTAACTAATTGTTTATGATTGCAGGGTTCTTCAACATGCCAAAGTAGCATCTGGTATGTAGACAGTGGGGGATCTATGCATATGACTGGGAACAGCTCTCTTCTCATGACTACTCTTAAGGAAAGAAGGGGTTTGTTTCTTTTGGCAATGATGCTAGGGGTTACATCATTGGAAAAGGCTTTGTCACCAATGAAGAAATAAAGTTTGATGATGTTAACCATGTGGAAAATCTCAAGTACAATCTCTTGAGTGTTAGTCAAATGTGTGATAAAGGCCATGTTGCTCTTTTCACCAGTCAGAACTGCCGGATTCTGTCATCCAAAGTTCTGAATTTGATTGATAAGGTGTTGGATGTTCACACTCTCCTGAGGGCCAACAGGACAGGAAGAGTGTATGCCTTAGATCTTTCCAAGAAAATAAATATCAGAGGCCATCCTTGCCTATTTTCCAAAGCCTCTCCTCAGGAATCTAAACTGTGGCATAGAAGGCTGGGTCATGTTAATTTCAAAAACATGAATCAGCTGATCCACAATAGTTTAGTGAGAGGCTTACCAATAAAGGAGTTCCACTGTGATGAAACCTGCACTGCTTGTTTAAAAGGAAAACAGCACAAATTCTCATTCCCCCCTATTAAAGAGCCTAAGTCCACTGCCTGCTTGCAATTACTGCATATGGATCTTTTTGGTCCTGTGAGAGTGATGAGCATGGCGAAGAAGAAATACTGTCTGGTAATTGTGGATGATTACTCCAGATTTGTATGGACTTTCTTTCTGTATTCAAAGGATGAGGTTGCTCAGAAGATTATCAACTTTGTGTTGTATGTTGAGAAGCATTAGTCCCTTTCAGTCAAGTGTATAAGGAGTGACAATGGAACTGAATTCACAAACCATACACTTGATGAATTTTATCTTTCAAAGGGAATCAAAAGGCAGTTTAGCATCCCAAGGACTTCAAAACAAAATGGAGTCATGGAGAGAAAGAACAGGACCCTAATTGAAGCTGCAAGGTCTATGTTGGCTGACTTTGGTTTGCCACTGACCTTTTGGGCTGAAGCTGTTAACACAGCTTGCTATGTGCAGAATAGAGCCTTAGTAAACCAGAGGTTGATGAAGACTCCATATGAAGTTCTACATCACTTGGCTCCTCTAATTTCATTTTTCAGAGCATTTGGGTGTCCCTGTTTTATTCTCAACACAAAGGATCAACTCCAAAAATTTGATCCTAAGGTGGATGCAGGGTATTTTGTTGGTTATTCATCTACTTGCAAAGCATACAGAGTCTTCAACTGTAGAACAAAGATAGTTGAAGAGACTTTGCATTTGAAGTTTAATGAATCTCCAATGGACAAGATTCCACAAAACCTGTGGAGTTGTTTGATTTGGACATACTGCAATATGTTCCTTCTCAACCTCCAGTTGTTGCAGACCATGTGGATAAATCATCTTTTGCAGCATGTCTTCCACCTGGTGGTATTAATGATGATGATGATAATATCAATACTCACCTATTCAAGTTTAGTGACCACCTGCCTATGTCTGCTAAACTTGATGTTCCTGTAGCTTCAGTAGTTCCATCCACAACAACTGCTGATGAGATCTCTAATTCCTCTACATCTTTTGAGTTACCATAAAATTGTTGGTTTCATGAGTCTGTATCAACATCTGCTGCTGCTGAAGGTTCTACAATCACTTGCACAGATATCATTGTTTATCAAGAGCTGAAGAATCACCCAATGTCTCAAATCATTGGTGATATCAATGCTGGTGTTTCAACAAGAAGTCAATTGTCTAACTTCTGCTTCTATGCTCTCTTCATCGGTCAGCTAGAGCCAAAGAACTATCATATTGCTTTAAGAGACAATGGATGGGTTGAAGCCATGTAGCTTGAGCTACTTCAGTTCAAGAAACAGTAAGTGTGGGAACTGGTTCCTCTACCCCCAGGTAAGTGTGCAATAGGCACTAAATGGGTGTTTAGGAATAAAACTGATTAAAATGGGCTTATTGTTAAAAACAAGGCTAGACTGGTTGTACAGGGGTTCTCACAAGAAAAAGATATTGATTATGATGAAACCTTTGCCCCTGTAGCCAGACTAGAGGCAATTAGATTGTTCTTAGCCTATGCTGCATTCCACCATCTCAAAGTTTTTCAAATGGATGACAAAAGTGCATTTTTATATGGCAAAATAAAAGAAGAAGTTTATGTGTGTCAACCACCAGGTTTTGAGGATAATAAACATCCTGAATGGGTGTATAAACTTGATAAGGCTCTTTATGGGTTGAAACAGGCTCCTAGACCCTGGTATGAGACACTCTCCACTTTTCTTCTCAAGATAATTCACTAGAGGCTCCATAGATAAAACTTTGTTTATTAAGAAGGTGGATCAGCATAAGCTACTTGTTCAAATTTATGTTGATGATATCATTTTTGCATCCTCTGATCCCCAGTTGTGTGATGATTTTACCAAATTAATTAAACAGAGGTTTGAAATGAGTGCAATGGGAGAATTACAGTTCTTTCTAGGCTTGCAAATCAAACAAAAGGCTCATGGCACCTTTATTCATCAGTCCAAATATACAAAAGATCTTTTGAATAAGTTTGATTTACAAAATAGTAAGCCCTGTTCTACTCCCATGTGCAACACCACACAACTGGATGCGGATTAGAAAGGTAAAGTTGTTGATGAAACACTTTACAGATGTATGATTGGGTCCTTGATGTACTTAACAGCTTCTAGACCAGATATCATGTTTGCTACTTGTGTCTGTGCTAGATTTCAGCGCTGCTCTAAAGAGTCTCATTTGATTGCAGTCAAGAGGATCTTTAGATATTTGCAAGGTACACAATCTCTAGGATTATGGTATTCCACTGGACACTCTTGCAAATTAGTTGCTTTTTCAGATAGTGACTATGCAGGGTGCAAGTTAACTAGAAAGTCAACTTCTGGTGGATGTCAATTCCTCGGCAACTGTTTGATTTCTTGGCAGAGTAAGAACAAACATCTGTTGCTACATCCACTGCTGAAGCAGAGTACATTGCAGCTGCAAGTTGTACTTCTCAGGTACTCTGGCTTCAGAATCAACTTTTGGATTATGCATTACACAGACTAAGACTCCATTATTAATGGATAGTGCTTCAGCTCTGTGCATTGTCAAAAATCCAGTCCAGCACTCTAGGACCAAACATATAGAGATCAGACATCATTTTATTTAGGATTGTTTTGAAAAAGGTCTGATTGATCCCAAGTTTGTGCTAGTGCTGATGAGCTTGCAGACATTTTTACTAAGCCTTTGGATAGTTCAACTTTCCAAAACCTTGTGTTAAGGCTTGGTATGCTGCAGCTAGAATAAGTGATAATACTGATGATGTCAGTAACTAAGTACTGATAATCATTAGTAACCATATCACAGATAGTACTGATTCTGTTAAAACAACTGATCAAGTTACAACTACTGATGTAGTTATAACTACTAATATCAGTAAATACAGATAAGTACTGATGTCCTATGAAACTACTTGAAACAACCAAAAAGGCTGATGAGTAAGTGTTGAGGACAGTATGAAACAACTGAAAGGCTATGAATTGACGAGAACTACTGATGAGAACTCTCTCTTCAATTGTTTCTACAACTGTTGTTTCATCCAAACAACTGATGAAAAAAACATGTCTTCAGTAGTTTCCAACTACTGATGAGTAACACCAAGTCATCAGCTGTTTACAACAACTGATGACAAAACCATGTCTTCAGTAGTTTCACAACAATGATGACTAACACCAAGTCATCAACTGTTTTACAAAACACTGATGACAAAAACATGTCTTCAGTAGTTTTATAAGTACTGATGACTAAAACCAAGTCTTCAGTTGTTTTCAAACATCTGAAGTCAAAACCATGGTTGAGTAGTTTTATAACTCTTCATGCCTAAAACCAAGACTTCAGTTGTTTCAACATCTGAAAGGGTAATACCACGTCATCAGTCGTTTAACACTACTGATGATTAACACCAAACCCTTCAGTTGTTTTCTTACCCTTATCCTATAAATACCTCATACCTAATCCTTCAGAGTTTTATCATTTCTAAACCTAACGTTCAAACCTCCAAAACTTCTCTCTCATTAATGGCGATCATGCAGCTCAAACCACGACACCACTGTGTAGCCTACCTCACCAAATCGCCTTTCTGGACAAAGTTCGATAACGCCATTGATCTAATGGTCCGGTCACCCTACAAAACGGCCTTCCTTCTAAATCCCACCATTCTTGCCGAATCCCTTCACCAGTTTTGGACGAACGTCACCATTACCACTGGGGAGAACAACTCCGAGTCTCTCCAGTCGGTCGTCAACAACCATCAAGTGGTCATCACTCCGGAAATCTTACGCCAAACCCTAAACCTGGATGATGCCACTTTTCCTGCTGGGTATCGAAAGGGCACAACTGATTTATCCTTTGCCCACCATGGATATCAGGGAAACCTTAGTGCCTCTACCATTCTGAAGAAACATCTCCATGATGCAGAACGTCTTGTCTTTCACATGGTAAATGTTTGTTTAGCACCTAAGACACCTTGTGGGATCAAATGTCTACCAGATGGCAGCAGGTACTATTCTATATCCTTGAGCACCAGACTTAAACTTTTCTGAACTCATTTTTCTTGAACTTAAGGATATGGCCTCAAAATCGATTTCTAACCACTGGATATTATATCCTCGGTTCATTATGGCCATAATAGAGAATCAGCTGAAAGCTGAGGGACTTGTTGGCCTTGGAGTCCCTGCAATGGCTGTATTGCCTGAAGTATACTCCAGGCACAACTCTGACCACACACTGAAACAGGCTGCCAAACTGCGAAAACCCACGCAGTTGGAACCCACAGCCACCACCTCCAGAACCAGAGTCCCCTCCAAGCCAAAATCTAAAAAGCCAAAAAAGGCTTCTCAGGGAGATGAGTCCCCTGAGGATGCCCCTGTACCACAAACGCAGGAAACACATACTGGTATTAACCCCCTAGTTGTGTCAAAGACTCAACCAACCACAGCCGCACAAGTATCCTCTCAAAAGGATCCTGTTGCAACCAATATTGGGGAACCCACACTGCTGGGACCTATCTCACTTGAGAGGGTTACCATTGAAGTGCACCATTCACCCCGGGTGCAATCCGCTTCTACCCAATCACCACATGCAACCGCCCCCCAAAGTCCTACATTAATTGTTGCACAAGTGTTGAGTCAGTTGCACTCCTCACCCCCTCCCCAGATACCAATTACAACTGGGCATACCTCTACCATTGAGGGGGAGGATCAAAGTACATTGAGGGTTACAATGTTCCATTTCCTAGTGTAGAAAAGGAGATTGGAATTTCTGGTGAGGCTGCCACTTATCCTGTTTCAGCATATGCTCAGGATGTAGTTGGTACCATTACTAAGACCTTACCACAGGCAACTGCTGATGAAGGACGTAGTCCTGAGGCAGGAAGTCCCCAATCCAAGACAAAGGGGCACATGCTACAACTGATCTACACTCAGTGCATGTTCATCCTGATTCTATCAGGAGGTCAGGTGATTCAGTACCCACTGATGATGACCTGGGCTTCTTTTATGATGTTTTAGCCCAAAACACACCATTCTGGAAGAGGAGGTGAGCAGACTCAAAGAGCTGCTTGCCAAAACTTCTGAGGATCAAAGACCATCTGCCTCTCAAACCCCACAGATGACACCTTCATCTGAAGGTCTCCTAAACACAGAGCCACTCCAAATTCTCAGCCACCTGCCTCTGCTTCTGGCACTATTTCTCAGGAACAGAACCCCCCTGAGCAAATAGCTGCTATCTTTCAAAACTCCTTACCTCTCATCACACCCATAATCACTGATATAGTGATCAAAACCCTTGATGAGAGGCTTCCCTCAATTATAAACCCTTGATAGAGGAAGTTGTGAGCAAAAAGCTTTCTGACCATCAAACCCTTGCAACAAATGCAACCAAAAGGGGGAGATTCAGTCAGTGAAAGCAAAAAGGAAGAGGAGTGCAGAGAAGAAGAGAAAGAAAAAGTGAGAGAGAAGTGGTAAATGAGAAGGAGTTGGTTGGAGAGACCGAAAAGGATAAGGAGAAGAAAAGGAAAATGCCTTGGAGCTAATGTGAAAGAGGCTGATGCCGAACACAGCAGATCAATGGATAACATCATTGATAGTTGTTTAGGCAAGGCCATGACACTGAACAACTTGACTATGAAATCACAAGATTACAGATTGAAGAATCCAATCTAGATGGGCAAGTTATGAGGTGTTAGAAAGAGAAAGGCTGGAGATCATGATCAGATTTATAGCGAAGTATCTTGGCAGATGATTGATCGAAATCAAGGCTTGGTCCAGGGACAACATCTTGGCGATAACCACCAAGATCTGTTCGTCTGAAGTATAAACCAAAGGGCTTGTTATTGAAGCTTTGAATGAAGCGGGTGCTGGGAGCAGGACTGAACTAGCCAAGCAATCTAAAGCCACACTCACCTAAAAAATGCTAGAACAGCCTGTCAACATTCCCACACAAAACCACCAAAACAACCCCCCACTAAAACAATCCTTTACCCCAAAAACCACCAAAACAACCACCCACTAAAACAATTCCTTTACCCCAAAAACCACCAAAAACACAACCCACCAAACCAACTCCCTCACCCTCAAAACCAATAGCCGATTATGTACCCCAGAAGAAGAAGAGAAGGGTATTGAGGCTAGAAGATGATGAAGAAGATGATGATGAAGATAGGCTGCCACTCTCAGCTGTTATATAGTTGCCAAAGGCCACAAGTCACACCCCAACAATTACTCCTGAAACCCAAAGACAAATTGTGAAGTGAAGCTAGAAGAAGAAGAGAACTTCACAAACAACACGATGAGGAATTGTTGAGGAGGGTTGACAAAGCTTATGCAGCCACATCTTCTATCATCAACATGAAGAAGCAAGCTCTCAGATTATACACTCTTAAGCATACATTTCAATATCAAAAAGAGAGTAAGGATTTGGCCTCATCCCAGGGTGTCTCACAGGATTGACAAGAAAACATCCACAGAGATACATTGGCCAGGTGAAAAAGATTGTAGATGAAGTGATCTCCCTGGTCTTTGTAGTATCACCCTGGGAAATCCTAGAGGACTTCAAGAAAGCTTATAAAGCTAACCAAACCCCACAGAAGATGCTTGAAAATAAAATGGTGAAAAAGGGGTTAGTTTATAAGAGGCTTGAAGAAGTCAGGAAGAATGAGCTCCAGTTGTTCCTTGAGGGTAATCACCCTAATGAGTTTGCTTATAGAATAATAACAACTGTGGAGCTAAAGAATGGGAAACAAGCCAATACCTATCTGAGTACTATGGGCCAGAATCTTTTATTGAAGGAGGTGCTGAAGAGGACCATGGAGGAACAAATTACCTTCTAGAGGCCTATACAAGAGATTCATATAGACACATAGTGGGGAAGTAGATCTCATGAATGGGATAACAGCTCTGTGTCCAGTTCCCCAAGACAGAGTTCCCATTCATACTTTGCCAATCAAATCATTGAGACTACTTCCAGGCCAGCTTACAGGGTCACTACTGAGCTGATCTAGACACAAAAAGACCAATCATTCTGCCATAATAGTGGGACATTTTCAATAAGTTTAGAGGTTTTGGCTGCATTGGTTCAGCGGGAGTTTGTTGGACCAAAAGAACCAATGAGCCGGATCAGAAAAACCTCTAAGTCCCACAAACATCACAACAACTGCTGAAGACTTGATCAGCTGTTTCATAAAGTCTGAAGAGCAACAGCTGAAGTACAAGTACTGAAGACTTCAACAGCTCAAGATCAGGTCTGAAGAACAACAGCTGAAGAACTAAAGTACTAAAGATCAACAACTGAAGACCAAAGTCTGAAGATCACAGCTGAAGTCTAAAGTACTGAAGACCAATGCTGAAGTACAAAAACTGAAGACATTAGCTGAAGACAACAGCTGAAGATCAAGTACAAGTACCGAAGCCTTCAAAGTTTGTTACAACGGCTGAAGAAGCATTCTTCAGTTGTTGGAATGGTTTCCTTTCAGTAGTTTTCTTTTTATTTCAGTATTTGTAAAACGACTGAAGAGCATGTTCTTCAGTCATTGTAGTTTCAGTAGTTTCTTTTTAGTAGTTGTAGTGATAGTTAACACTTAGTATTTTTGTAAGGAGATGTCAGCTATTTGATATTTTCAGTAGTTGTGTTAACTATCAGTAGTTTGAATAATTCTATTAGATGTCACTATCAAGTGACATCAGCAGACGTCACATCTCCTATATAAGAGATATTGACCTAATTGTATGTGTGACATTCTGTTACCACGAAAGCGAATATTGAATGAAATATATTTTGCAGAATTCTCTTTGTCTATAACCATTTGTTTTTACTTTGAATATCTTTTGTGTTCTTGTGAATTTGCTAATTCATTGTTTGTTCTCCGCTGCTATACTCTCAAATCAATCAAACGTAGATCACTGATCCTAACATCTCCTCGGTGCTGAAAGTTTTGAGAAGCTGAAACAAGTGATGTTTTGGTAGCATCAGCCTAGGGGGAGTTTGTTGGATCAAGAAGAAGGCTAATGCAACCAAAACTAAGTCACTTAGATAATTTTGGTGCTACATGCAAAGGCTTCCAAAGCTTAGCATGGAACTTCCGAAGGTTGCAGAGTTCTTCCAAAGACAAACTGAAAGATCAACTTCCGAAGACAGAACTCTACTTGTGAAGTCAAGTGCATACTTCCGAAGTTCAAGTCTTAGAAGAATAAGCTCAAGACCACTTCCGAAGTATGATGAAAAGAAGAAGACTCCAAGCCCTAGAAGAAGTAGCCTCTTCCGAAGTATAAGTGGCTTTTGAAGTACTTACTCTTTCGAATCCATTTAACCTTCGGAAGACAATGCTATGAATCAGTGGGCACAAGTATGGTCTCTAACACTCCGCTGCAAACCTCAGATACTGCATGGCTTCTTCCTAAAGAGCCATGCAGTTGACCATACTTTATTCCACTATTCACCTTTTCATGATAGTACAAGTTACCACATTAGTTGGTAACAAAAAGGTAAGCTAGGGACATGTCCTAATTACCAAATCTCAGATAAGACTTTATCCAAGATACCTTAAACTTTAGTCTTGTAGTATACACTTTAGCTATAGGATCCCATCTGGTATCAAAGTATATCCAGCTGTAGGTAGTATTATATATAGGTTCTTTTTGTAACTCCTTCCATACCACTGCTTGTAAGAGTCTTGTATCATTGAGTTGAGAAGCAATATATAAAAGTACCTTGAAAATTACTTCCTGTGCTCTTTATTACTTTCTATATTGTGATCAACTCTTACTGATTCTATCTTAACCCGAGTGTTATTCTAGGTGAGTTTGACAGAAAAACATAAGTGTTTAGTGACAAACATAGATCCTGCATATAAGACTTACAATAACACAAATAACCATGACAAAATGGTGTGAAATAAAGTATCAAGATATTTACAAGTGTAAGTTTATAAGGTTAACATGTTTCACCCCAAAAGGTGTGAAATAAAGTAAAAAGGGGGCATGGAGAACTCACATGATATAAATAAGATGATGATAAGCATTTAAACGAGGCTCCAAAGATTTCTCTTACAACTTGCCTAGACGTATAGATTCCAAGATTTAGTTCGATAATAGATTAACAATGAGACGTGAACTAGGGTTTCAATTGGAATTTGGGGACTTTTATTTGGGTTCATAATGTTGGAATCAATCAATTAAAAATTTGAATTCAATGATTTAACTTATTGAATTAATAATGATTAAATATGATACGTGAAAAGAGTAAATAATTCAATAATTAATTATTTAAAATTGATAAAGGTAATTAGTTAATATTTATTTTAAATGACCTTAAAACTATCATTTTATAAGGGTTTTAAACATTTTAAATGGTCTTTGTAAAAGTCTTATAATATCATAACTTTAAAACAATAATAAGGAAATAATAGAAAATTATATTATTTTATAAGTTCCAAAAACTTAAATAAAGTTTAGAGATAACGTTATTGACTAATTATATATAACATGGTAAAATGAAAAGGTGAATAACTAATTATTTAAAGAAATATTTAAATAATTATTCATTTAACATATTGATTTATAATGTTTCGAATAATCTCCATTTAAAATAATGTGATTTAAATGATGAATATTTAAGGAAACGTTTGGACTGATAGTTTATTAATTATTATTTAAAATAAACCAATAAAAATATTTTATTAAAAAGAATATTTAATTATTTAATTTAGAAAAATTACAAAATTGATTTGATGGCTTTAAAAACATTAAAAGTTTACAGAATCCATTTTTATAGTTATAAAAATTTTCTACAATTAATTTAAGGGCTAAAAAGCCTTAAAAATAATATGAGGGTGGCCGGGTTCGAACCCGGGACCTCAAGGTTGGTATGCAAGCGCGTGACTAGTAAACCAGGGCCTCGGTTGTGGTTTATGTTGGTTTCGAATTCTTATAACACAAATAGCCAGACATCCCCAAATCACCCGGTTGAAGTCAAGTAGGTGGTGAGACAGAGGACGAACAAACCGCGGCCAACGTGAGTTCATTTGATGAGCAAATGTTGACAATAATCAAATTAACCTCGTGTGAAGCTTCAAAGAATGTTCATGACTCAAAGCCCTTTACTAATTTCAAGTTAGATTGGTTGGAAAGTGTGTTTTGATAGAGGTGGAGGTTCGCGATGAAGATGTTGATTGAAATCAAGGTTTGAGTTTGTTTTAGGTGTAATTGGAGGTTGTAAATGATTAAGTTCAGCTAGATAATTGTGTAGGTTCATTTTATTAGATTATTATTAGAATTAAATGTTCGAATGACCGTAGGGTTTATGGCATCGGTTATGCTCTCGGTGGAGCTTTGTAACCGATGCTTTAACTCTCTTATTTGATGATTAATGATTCTAATCAAGTTCTAAAGGAGTTGGTAATGGTTGTGGATAAGAAACACATTAATTTGATGGTTTATGGGGTCGTTGGAGCCGCGCTGGGGCTTCCCCCGCCGCGACCGGAAAAACGAGGTGGGGGAAAATGGTTGGGTTGTTTTTAACCAATTACTTATTTGGTCCCTGATGATTTTCATAGTTGCTATTTTATGACCAAACTTATATATTAAGTTTCAGAAATTACAAATTTAAACCCTTGACTTATAAAAGCTAATTTAAGTAATAAATCAAATTAATCATTTATTATTATTTTTTAAAAACTTTCATAAAGCTTGTAAACTTTATAATTTAGCTATTATTTTTAATATTAAAAATTCATAACTACTAATAAAACTTTATAAGTTTATTAAAAGTCATTTTATAACTTAATAAATTTTAAGTAAACTTTTCAATTAATTATTTATTGTAAAAATGATGAATAACACTTTATAACATACAAAAAGAAATATTGGTAACCCTATAAATTATTACAAGTTGTTTTAAATAATTAGTAATAGATAATCCACAATGTAAGTTGTAATGCCCCATTTTCGGGACGCTCACAATTGGATCATCATCGCACATAAAACATATAATTACATTTTTTTATTAAAATATTGCAGTGGAAGCATTCAAAAATGACATATTATTTCATTATAAAAACTTTTGCAAAATAATACATGGTCAATCGGTTACAAAATACATTGTTGCATTACATCACAAAAGCATCAAATAAATGGACGCCATCCCAAAAGGACTGAGTAGCTACCTCGTGCCATCCTCAGCAATCATTACCTGCCAACTGAAACACATCAAAATTTGCGTTGCTAAGTGAGTTCTAGATTTAAAATAAAATATATTTTTCTTTCGTTAAAGCCATCTTTTCTTTCATGCGATCATACATCATACGTACACATAGATAATATCATTATCATCTTCATCATTTGTTAACTTCCATCATTCATTCATCTTACTTTCATTCGTTCGTTTATCATTACATCTTTTCCTTTTGTCATCACCATGAATTTTACCCTTCATGCTCATGGTACTAGACCTAAGCCTATAATAGACCTTCATCCGTGGTGCTCAACACCAAATGGTCATAGTACCTAAGGTAAAGTTCAGGTATACCATTGTCATAAGCTATGCCCTTCATGCTCATGGTACTGACTTAAGCCTATAATAGACCTTCATTCGTGGTGCCCAGCAACAAATGGTCACAGTACATAAGGCACGTAACAATGGTTCATACATATGGTCAATCACAAAGAAAGACCCATGTGCATCCTCCGGGGGTAGTGACCCCGCACACCGTTGGGCTAACACCTTTTAATGGCATGTCCCGACACACAGTGCTTGCAAGACTTTCATTACTTTCATCATTCATTAATGCATGCATTCTTACTTCATGTTCCTCTTTCATTATCTTTCAATTTACGTTGCATAATACTTCATTCATTCATTAACGTAACACATAAAGCCACAGGAAAGATAAACATACATCATAATAACGAACATAACATACACAGTCATCAACATGATACAAGGCAACATCATACATACATAACATGCATAATCATGCAACATAATCATCATCATCATGCCTAACATGCTCCCTAAGGCCTTAACAGTCATCTTACATGAACTTACAAAAACCTTTACATCCAAACTTACATCTGCACTTTCCCCCAAAAGTGAGAATTTAAACTACACTTCTCCTCGGGTGCAACAACCTTATTCGAGCGTATGGACACCCTTTAGTCGCGTGGCCTCCATGCGAATCATGCGATTGGACCAATGCAGATGAACACTTATGTGAATGAACATCCAAAGGTGCGAATGGACTTAATGCGGATGGTCCTCATGCGAATGGAACTAATGAAGATGAGCACTTATGCGACTGGAACTAATGAAGATGAGCATGCGACTAGCCCCAAGTGTGCGAATGAACTCTCAATCGTGTGAATGAACCCCATTCACTCCTCATTCGGCCGTATGGCCTTCATTCGTTCGCCTAGCCCTAGCTGATGCAGAATGCAGTTCATCACGAATCCAATTTGCCATTTTCGACTCCAAGCTCATCCAAACTCATTCTATGCCTAAATCAACCATCCCAAACCTTAGGAATGCATAGCACAACACCATTCAAGCACACACAAGCTCAAAAGAAAGGCTCAAATGAATCATACACACACATACACATACGCATACGGGTCACACATACACACTCAAAAACCCAATTTTCAGATGTGTTCCCTCCCCAAATCATTCAAAAATGTGTAAAAGAGGGGTCCTAGAACTCACACAGATGACCACAATGAGAAGAGCTTTGATTTGACCCGCTTCTCAATGATTTTGCTCACTCGAACAAACCCGAACCAAGTTTTCTTCCTCTTTTCTCCCTTTCTCTCTTCTCCTCTTTTGTTGGCTGAAAATGTGAGTGTGGGAAAGAGGGTAATGGCTGCCCTCTCCCTACAAATATCACCACATTCTCAACCTTCCCTCATTGGCGAGTTTGGTCCGTCGGCTTAGGACTTTATTTCTTTCCTTCATTATTCGTGGGCTTCAAATAAATAAATAACGGGGTGTTACATAAGTTGTATTTAATCCATTAAAACTATTAAAATAATTTAATAATGGAAACCCAAATGAGTTTGGGTCGGGTTTATAATTTGAAATTGGCGGATGTACAAGCTCTCCTACTTAAGAAATTTTGTCCCAAAATTGAATCACGAGGGGACTAATTTCAAGGACATGAAGAGACTTGGATTCGATTTCACGTTTTCACATGAATCTCTTGGAAGCGTTTAAATTCAACAAGTTTAACTATGATGCTTTGTTATGCTTAAGTTTGTCAAGTTTCATAGTTCATGATTTCATGTGTTCCTTGGCAAAGGGTACATAATTATTAATCTAGAATTTTTAATTGATAAACATTTGTATTTTAAATAGTTCAAGACAATTGGGAAAGTTTTGTCGTGAGGGAAACACCAAATATTAGATCGATACGAGACAGGCGTAACGACTATGAGAAATAAGTTCAAGACACTTTTCGATGGGATATGAATAACTTTAGCAGAGTTCTTAATGATCAGTTATTGTTTACTTATATCTTTGAGGTTTCAAAGTTTTATTTCCTTAATATTCATACGAGATTCGTGTTTGTTGTGATTAAGGATTCTATTTAGAATGAGTGCATCATCGTAATAGGTTTTCGGGATAAGAGTGGTTTTGGAGGGAAGACGTGTAGAAAGATTTTTTAAGGTTCATTAAGAAAAATAGGATAATGAGTTTTAAGTTTCGGGAGAATAAGATCAATGATGAAACGATTCAAAATAACAAGATATTTCGAGTGTAATGTTTGGTTTACAAACAAAGACATTACGTTAACTTATCAAAGTATTCTGTCAACTACAACCTTAATGAAGACATGTGTACCTATAAGCGGACACTCATCCCAAGGGTTCCCAAGTAAGGTAATGGATCCATGGGTTGATTTGGATTTATATGAATACCTGCCTAGACATAACACCTCAAGATACAGGCATCCCACTCTTCCAGCATTACATGTTTCAAGTAATAGGACATAGACTTTGACGAGAGTTAAAAACCACAACTAATGATTCAAACGCACATTTTGAAAACCATTTAGTTTAGGCATATAATGCCTTAGAATATTATTTAAGGTTCAGTGCGCATTGATAAGATTCAAGGTATAATCATAAGCATATAAGGCATATAATCACATAATCAAATATAAACACATAAGGCACATAAAATCCTATCTAAGCATAGAAAATATATAAGAGGACTCATGTGTAAAGTGTTGGACCAAAAGAACCAATGAGCCAAGATCAGAAAACCTCTAAGTCCCACATGGTATCACAACAACTGCTGAAAGCCTCATCAGTAGTTTGACAAGTGCTGAAGACTTCAACAGCTGAAGATCAAGTGCCGAAGACTTCAACAGCTGGAAGAAACTAAAGTGCTGAAGTACAACAGCTGAAGAACACAAGTACTGAAGCTGAACAGCTGAAGAACACAAGTACTGAAGCTGAACAGCTGAAGAACATAAGTACTGAAGCTGAACAGCTGAAGAACACAAGTGCTGAAGCTGAAAGACCAAAATACTGAAGTACAACAGCTGAAGAGTTTACAAGTGCTGAAGATCAACAACTGATGTACAAAGTCTGAAGACAAAGGCTGAAGACATCAGCTGATGATATCTACTGAAGTCATCAGCTGATGAAACATCTGAAGGTCAAAGTCTGAAGAACAAGTACTGAAGCGTCAGTAGTTTGTCAACTGCTGAAGAGTAATTCTTCAGTAGTTGTGATATCAGTAGTTTTATATTTTTGTCAGTAGTTTTTGTAAAACAACTGAAGAGCTTGTTCTTCAGTCGTTGTAGTTTCAGTAGTTTTATATTTTGTACTTAACACTCTGATATGTTCTCAGTAGTTGTGAACATTTCAGTAGTTTGTTAAGAGTTAGTTATTTTGTATTAGATCTGCCAGGTGTCACTTTCCGTGATAACAGCAGTGATTGTTGCACTCTATATAAGAGTGACAACCTATTGTAATACGAGAGATGAATGAAGGAATGAATGAATGATTGATTAGAAATTTTCTACATCTATAAACATTCCTTGAAATCAGAAATATATCTTCTCTCCCTATAATCGTATGCGCTCTTAATGCATACAAGTATCGATTGCTTGCTACAATTTGTCTAATTCTTGTTCATATTCCGCTGCTTTGAATTCTAATACATCGACTTGTGATCACTGATCCTGTCAAATGGTATCAGAGCGGGTTAATCATTGATCGATCTAATAATTGATCATTGAAACTGCTATTCAAGATCTAAGTTTGATTGAATTAGCTTTTGTTTTTGCAAGAAACGGTTATAGAGATTGAAATTTTCTGTATTTCTGGTCATTCATCTTGAGATCTTTCTTGGTTTTCATTGAGTTTGTTGTGGTTTGTTTAGAACCTTTTAAAGCTTGAATTAAATTGTTTTTGAACTAAAAAATGACACTCCCTCCAATGATCCTCACAATACTGGTTCCTCAACCAAGCCACCAATGCTGGTTAGGAATGAGTATAACATATGGCAAGACGTATGCTCCATCACTGTCTGTTAACAGCGCAGGTTGTTGGACATCAGTGGTACATGGTCCACACAAGCCTATGGTGAATAACCCGGAACCAATCAATGGTTCCGAAGAGGAGGGAGCAATACTCTGATGAGGATAAGAAGTTGTTTGAAATTGATGCAAAAGCCCATGGAATTCTAGCCATGGCATTGCCAAATGAAATCTATTCTGGGCTAATGCATCATGAAACTGCCCATGACCTCTGGAATGCCTTGAAAGAACAATTTGGAGGAACAGATGAGGTCTTGGCAAATAATAGAGAAATTCTTGCCCAACAATATGAGACATTCTCTCATAAAAGGGTGAGACACTCACTCAACAATATGAGCGGTTTTCTTGTTTGATCTCTGAACTAAAAATGGTCAAGTACACAAATATTCAGATGAATAACAGATTTCTCAGATCACTGCCAAGAGATGGGACACATATACTATTGTCCTACGCTCCAGTGCAAGTTTAGACAAACTATCTCTCACCCAACTCCATGGGAAACTGCTCACGTTGAGAGAGAGATAGAACAGAAGAGAAAGCTGTCTTAATCTGGAAAGCTCACTGAAGACTTTGTACCAGGCAACACTGCCTTGGTGGGTCATGAGTCAGATATGCTTCATCTGAATGCCAGTATGATGAGCATATTAATTTCTCTTCAAGCACTTCTGATTCTGCATTTGTGAGTATTGATGGTCAGTTTATTGGGTGTAATAATGACAATCTATGCTTCATTATGGATGATCTCAAGGGGATTGCTGATGATGACTTAGAGGAGATGGATATTTTGAGCCAAATGGCCTGATAAATATCAGATCTCAGAAGTTCTATAAAAGAACTGGAAGAAAATTCCCAGGACTCTCTGGCAAAACCAAAGTTGGTTTTGACAAGAGCAAGTTGAGGTGTCACAAATGCCAAAGGCTTGGACACTTTGCAAGAGAGTGTAGATCAACTGGATCTAACTCCACTACACCCTTTGTGACTTTTCCTGGCAATAGTCAACAACACAGAGGCAACATCCTGTCACCTCTAGTCATCATCCTCAACAACAATCTCCGGCATATTTTGTTCCTCAGGGTCAAATGCCATATCCGTACCCTTGTTATTACATGCCACAGTCAAATCAAGTTCAAGTTCCTATGGCACCACAACCTCATGCACTACCATAACCTCAGCCATCCCAATCTCATCAACAACCTCAACCTCAACAACACAGCTTCTTCACCTAGGAGTTGTTGACTGGAGCAGTTTACCAGATGACATGTCTGGTCATGACCAACTGTTCTCAGGTGCTGGTCAACATTGTGGTGACAGTCGTTTTGGGAATCTAGCTCTTATGGCTTTGGAGTCTGCTGATACTTCATGTTCTAATGCCTCTACACCTCAGGTATCACAAGTATCCTCTGAGGCAAAAGCCAAATTATGTTTGAACCATGCATAGTAGCATTTGCTTCCATTAGAGAAGCAAATGTAGCTCTACTAATAAGAACATTGAGCTAGAACAAATAATTTCCAAAAACAAAGCTGAGTTTGAGTCTGTGCTTAAAGATAAATGATGAGATTTATAAACTGAATTGCCAAATAATTGATGATAAGCTAGAGAAGTACAAAGATCTCAAAGAAACCTTGCAGTTACCCAGGTCGAGTGTGATAGATGGGTACAATCATGCAAAGGTTTTGAAATGCTTCTTAGTAAGCAATTGCTTCAAATGTGAAGTTTGGAATTGGTTACAATCACACTGCTCCACCTACAGATTTTACCCGAAGAGCAGAGGTAGAATTTGATGGTGAGAGTGATAACCAATCCATCACATCATGTGATTTACCTTCTGATACAGCACAATCAGAAGTAGAAGTCAGCATCAAGCCCTCTTTGAACTTATCAGCTGATGTTGATGGGTTCAAATGCTGACATTCACATGTTAATGAGTTGATCAACTCATGAGTTAATCCTGAAGGTCCTGAAAGGACTAGAGAGCAGGATCTAACACCTGAATTCAAACTTCAACTGCTGTCAGTACTGAAGAGAAGAAAACTGACAGTAGAAAGAGTTTGAAGACCACTAAAGAGGCAGTCAAGAAAGCAACAATGCTTCCAAAGCATTGAAGAACAAGTTTTTAGTTGCTTCACCCTCTTCAGTTGATGATCAACCTAAGATGAAGAAGAAACCATGTGAAGTATGTGGTCTGTTCAATCATCTTACAGATGATTGTTGGTACAAAAGAGGTTCCAAACTCAAACAAAAAGAAGAAATTAAAGAGAAAATGGTAAAAATGAAAAACTGAGTTTGAGACCACATTTGTATCAGCAACATCAAATCCTGTAACCCTTAAGTCCTCAAAGAAATCCCAAAAGGAAGGGGTAAACAGGTGACA